>JAJHZJ010000678.1:3100177-3560334 GCA_023548195.1 Bettongia penicillata ogilbyi | reverse complement strand
AAACATACTAATTGAACTGAGCATTTGCTATTTTTATTTTAGATGATTTTGTCCCATCATACAAAAACTACACAGATAACCATACTACTGTATATAACTTTTTTTTACTTACCCATAAATGCAGTATCAACAGAATGCAATAAAATAATGATATATTTTTAAAATACCAGGTGACAGTGCCCACAATTTTTTCTAGTCTCAGGCCTCCCACAACTTGTTGATAGACACCCCGAACCCAAAGTTTTAGGAAAGCCACAGTTAAATTATTTAGCCTTGTTAGCTGTTCTCTCCTCTCCTCCCAAGGAACAAACAGAGGAGATATGAAATAAAACATGATTCTCAAACACTATTCCAATTTTGACCCCAGGAGAATCACAGTCGAGTTTGCTAATGGCCTAATGACCTTCGGATAGCTTGGTTCTTCCTTGTAGTACACAAATTTAGTTCTGAGGTCACCCCTGGCACAGAAAGAATCTCCTTCAGATATTTTGGAGCAATTTGAAGTCGACAGTCCCTAAGGCCTCTCCTCCAAATCTATGATCCTATAACTCATGCCTTATCTCTGCCTACTCTTTCCTTTATGTGACTTTTCCAGGTTCTCCTGCCTCTCTGTTTGAATTACAAGTCTATTCCTACCCAAAGAAGCTGCGATCGCATACCAGAAGACTGTTGGCAGAGCCAGAGCAAACTTCCTCCTCTGTGATAACCACCTGTACTGGCACCAAAGTACTAAGCAGTCATTTCCACCCCCAAGAAACTCTGTGATCCATTAATTTATTTCAATTTTGAGTTGGAGAAGACATCAGAATTCATCTAGTCCAGAGGAAACAGCCCAAAGAAGCTGAGGCTACTCCAAAATCATATAGGTAATAAGTAGCAAGTCCAGGATCTCTTTAGTGTTTTGTTTTGGTCTTTTTTTGTAATAGATTAGTTTTATGGGCACATCTACCAGATGCTTCATCAAATACTTGATGAGTGTGGATAACCTGAGATATGAGGCCATGTTTATCAACTGCTACATAAATATTACTTATGTTACAAAGTATGATTATTTATTATAACATGTTACCTCCAGTTAGAGCCTTCTAAAAATTTCCATTGTCAGGGCTACATGCAGGAATTTCACACTAATGGGACTCCAGAAATAGTGGTGAAGGAACAAATTACCCCCCTCAAACCCCTATTGATTAATGACCTGTCAATCATCATTTGTTATCCGACAATTATTTCAATGAGTTGTTTTATTGCAGTTAGATGAACTTTTGCTGAATGACAAGGCAGACAGATGTCCAACGATCTGAAGTCTAGGAATACACGATTGGCTTTCCGTCTTCCTCTACCTCCCACCAATTCCTCATAAGAAGAAAGTTGTAAACAGATTCAAAGATGGCATTTACAGAGCCATGGTAGGCACTTCGTGGCTGTGGTTCAGTCATGTTAGACTTTGTGACCCCATTTGGGCTTTTCTTGGCAAAGATACTGGAGTTTTGTCATTTCCTTCTCCAGCTCATTTTACAGATAAGGAACTGAAGCAGAGGGTTAAGTGACTTTGCCCAGGGTCACACTACTAAGGTCTGAGGTTGAATTTGAACTCAAGAAGAGGAGTCTTCCTGACTCCAGGCCCGGTGCTCTATCCACTGTGCCACCCAAGTGTCCAACAATAGGTTCTGCCATGTGATCAATATAGGGGAGAAGACAGGGAGTTAAGACAAAGAGGGAGAAAGAAAATTCTGGGTGAGGGCCAAGCATCTACAGATGGAGCAACACCTTCAAAATACTAAAATGAGTTTCCTAAAGTGCAAGTCTGACTATATCACCTGCCCCAAAATTTCTTTAGCTTCTATGAACTCTCGAATCAAATATAAAATCTGTTTAGCATTTAAAGTTCTTCACAGCCTGTCCTCTTCTTATCTTTCCAAGCTCCCTTAGACATTTTCCTCTCCATGAACTCCATCCTCTTACCATACTGGTTTACTTATTGTTCAGCATACTTAATGGTAAATTCATTTCCCATCTCTCTTGCCTTTTCACCGAAAGACACTCTCCCCCAAATTCCCACTCCCCCACTAAAAAATGTGACTCATTCTCATTTTACCTACCCTTCTCCTTCTAAAAACAAATTCTTTCAAAATTTTTCTACTATCACCTTGTACATAAAGCCTTTCTTGATCTCTACTCTGGTACTCCTCCCATTGCTAGTATGCTTCCTAATAAAACCACAGTAATTTATAAATTTATTTTGTATATACTTCTGTCATATAGATATATGTACATATGTATCCATAGGAAGGTAAGCTCTTTGAGAGCATGAAATGTTTCACTCAGTACATTGTATTACCAGAAATTAGCATAGTGCTTGGCACATAAAAGCATTTATTAAATGCTTGTTGATTAATAGATAGATTGATTCATTCATTCATTAGCACTTTGTCCATTACCAAAGAACTAACTCATGCAATGAAATCAACCCATGCTAAGAAAGCTATCATTTGCATTGTAAAATAATACCAGTCCCACTTTGTATTTTGATCAAGTTCAGCTAGTTTGATTAGAGTATAAAATCACCATCCATAGAAAATTGCCCTTTAATCTATGGAGCATTTTCTGTCCTTCACAAGGAGTCTGCTACGTGATGGTAAATCCTCTTTGATGAAAAGATGAAATTCTGATTAGTGTCACTACTTAGATCAAAGGAACTGTCTAAACTGGAGAAAGAAAAATGGCAGTACGTCTATTGTACTCTTAGTTAAGACTCAGGAGCAGGCAATTCTTCATCTTTCTCATGAGTTTCAAACTTGTGCCAGAAAGCCAAAACCTCTGTGACCTTCACATCCCATCATTTTACCAGAAGCTGTCCTGTTACCATAGCTACTTCCCCCAAATTGTTAACTTAATATATTACTTGACTAGCATCAACTTGAACTTTTTACACCTCTGGTGCCTGATGTTCCCAGAGTCCATATAAATGCTAAACAGGGCCAGCTTACCTCATAAATGGAGTATGCAGTCACCTATGAGGGCTGTCCAAAAATTCTCCCTTCGACTATGCAAAGGAGGATCTTAACAGAGCGATAGCAGGTCGATCATAGTGCCCATGCATTTTATGATAGACTAGTATTTTTTGTATAATTTCACCCAAATTTATAGAAATGTGTTTCATTCTTCAACTTGATTCCAGCATCGTAGGTTTTAGAGCTAGAAGGGACCATAGAAAGCATCTGATTTAACCTCAGATTTTTACAACAGTGAGAACTCAGACATAGAGAGGTGAAATGCTTTGCTCAACAGCACACACAAATTAAATAACTGAGTCAGGACTTGCACCAAGGTCCTCTGAGTGCAAACCCAAATTCTTTCCACAGCACCCCACTGTACCCTCAGAATAGTTTGAAATCTATGGCATAGGACAATGACATCTCTTAGCTATGGATCCCAGCCTGGAGACTTCGCCAATTTCACATAAAGGGAAGGACACACATAAGAGCTAGCACCTTAACCACCTTCTCCCTTTTTTTGTTTTAAATCTTAACAACTGAAAAAAAAATGAATCTGGTTTCTAAAAATAGGGTTTAGATTGTAGATCCAAAGCAAATGTACGGAATTCCCCTAGCCTAAGGAATCAATATGTCAGCATTGAGGGAAATGATGGTAAAAAGGGATACTGAGAACAGCAAAGATGAATATCACTTATTTATTGATTTTACATAAGCTCTACCCCTAGGTAATGGGATGAAAAGAAGTTAGGATCATCTCTTCACATTTCTATATTTGTTTAGAAACATTATAACCCGTTCCTATAAATCCCTGCCATCAAGAAGTTTACATTTTAAAAGCTAAACAAATAGACGTGAAATTAATGGAATATTACTGTGCTGTAAGAAAGGATGAGCATGACAGCCACAGAGCGCATTTGGTGAATTTCTGCAGTCAGAAAAACAACATACACAATGTAAAGAAAATGAAAACACAACCACCACAAAACAATAGAAACTGAATGTTGCAAAATCATAAAGAACAAATTTGACTTCAAAGAAGAACTATGAGGAAAGACCCCCATTCTCCACCCTTCCGCCATCCAATCCATTGGAGAAGGTGGAGAAGGATGTGGAACATTGTTAATAATGTGAGAGGGCACAATAAGAGCTCCTCCCAGACTCTCCCTCAAGGAAGGTACCCAGAGTAGCCATCTCATCATTTGCTACCTAGATGTATTCCTCAGAACTTTGCACATGGTTAGGCAAGTGCCCTCCCATTCCACATTTCAGTCTCTTTTTTATGTGTGGCTCCCCTCTTCTAGACTGTGAGCTCCCTGAAGAGCAGAAACTGCTTTCTTTTTGCCTTTCTTTGTATCCATTCTTAGCATAGTGCTTCGCACACGGTAGAGGCTTAATAAATATTTAAACTGACTGACTGAAATTTATTCAATGTGTTGGTTGGTTTTATTAAATATTTCTTTTCCTCTTTTGTTTTCGTTTTCTAAAAAACTTTGTTAGAAAGGATAATTCTCTGAGAGGGGAGAGGGATACGGGGAAACGTAGGTGATGTACAAACAAAGGTATCAATAAAAATCTTTGCTTTAAAGCTTACATTCTGCTGAGGAAAAACATGGACAGATAAGTGTATATACAAACATATATAAAACATAAATACAAAGTAATTTGGAGTTGGAGGAGGGAGAATACTTGATGATGGAGGAATAGTGGGTGTTCTCCATATGTGGAATTTCTTTCTCCCCTTATGTTTCATGGAGAACATATGCCATGCTATTAGCCAACTCCTAGTCATTTTTTTTAAAGTTTCCCACGAAAGAAAAAAAATTGTTTTTTTAATTGACAGCAAATTGAGAATTTCCTAAGATTCAAATTTCTATTTCAAAATAGAATTAAAACCTTTCCTCAAAATCTAACTCCAAGACAAAATATTCTCAGATTAAGTAGTTTTAGAGAAAAGACTCAGGTGTCCCACTATGTTTTTGTTCCACAATATTCCCTTCAAGGTTATGTCAACAAAAAAATATATTTATATGATATCAGCTTATATTTATGTAGCATGAGATTGGAATACACCCTATGAGACATGAGTTTGCAAATGGCATACCATGAAACATGCACTAAGCTACCCTGGCAACTTCCCAAGTCATATGTAGGTAAACACTAAAAGCTTTGTAGTAGTCACTAGGCTTCCGTGTGTGTGTGTGTGTGTCTGTGTGCACACATATGTGTGTGTGTTTGTGCGTGTATGTGTGTGTTTAGGAAGGCAGGCTGCTGGTCAAAGAAGTGTTGGCCACAGGACCAAGAAGCTGCCTAATCAATAGAACTTAAAATGTGTAGCTCTCTCAAGCTCTCTTTCTTCTTTTCTCCAGATTATTTAGCACAGAAATGTCAAATACATGGTCCACAATACTTCCAAGTGCAACCCAAACAAGATTAAAATATAATTGGGAAACATTTAACAAAATAAATAAGAATACAAAAAATAGGTATTACATTTTAAAACTAAGTTAACATGTGGCCTCCAAGGATCCTTATGTACAGATAAGCAGCCTCGTTTCTATTTTTGCTTGACAACACTGATGTAGAATGTCAGATTTCCTCCCCATTATTTCTTATGGGGGTGGGTACATGTCCTCCCCAATGAACACATATCCTTCCTAGGCAAATGTGAACCTGGGATGTGGGCCTTTGGCTACCTTTCCTAATGGACATTTCCAGTCTTAGAGGGAACCTTGTGAGCTGACAGCTCTGGGTCAGAATGGCATCAGGAGGAACTTCTGCATGAGATAAGATGACCTGGCTTAACAGAAAACACGGACCTTTAGAAAGATAGTTAAGGGAGGAGTCAAAGGTGAACTGTCAATTCAATAACCCTGAAAACTGCCTCATGCTTTGATGTTTTAAGTCTCCACCTCCATGAAAAGTTTAACCATAGGTGTAAATTACTGCTGCTTGTTTTTAGGATTTTGTTGATAGGAGCTTGGGAGTCTCATGTTAAATATTTCTTTTGTTTGGAGTTTATGTGTATAGCTTATGATCTGCCTTGTATACTGAAAATCTTTCTACTCCTCTGTTTTGGGGAGACTTTTAGACATAACTCAAAGTTCAACTTCAATTCTTTTGGGGGCTCTGGAACAGGTAATGTGCCAGAGAGATTGAGAAAAAGAATCTTCAGCGGTCAGGCTCCTCCAGAACTAAATCCAGCCTAGGATTTAGGATTTCCATCTCCTTAGTGAGAGCTGGAAAGGATCAGAGTCCCCAGTGTCTAGGTTTGTGGAGGTTCTTTGTTGTTATATTTATACAAAGACTTCATTTGAATCTTACGATAACCTGAAAGGAAGATGGCACAAGGATTACTGTCCCCATTTTACAGAAGCAGAAATTAAGACTCAGAATTTAAGTGTCTTGTCCAAAGTTATACAATTAGGAAATGGAAGAGCCAGGACTTATGTCCAGTTCTTCTGACCTAAAGTTTCCATGTTTCCTACCAATAGTCCGCAATTAATGTCTCAAGGAAAAAAACACAAAATTAAAGCAAAGTTCAAAGGGCTGAAAAAAAGTCTATAAGCAAAGATTGTGTGTTATATAAGTAAAAACATGTACATCTATGAGCTGCTGCTTTATAAAGCAATTGGTTCAAGGGCTGGGATTATGTTTTCATAATGGCATTGTATTAGACAGAGAACGTATCTTACAACCAAAAGAATGTTAGTTTAAGTTCTAATAGTGGTAACATTGGTATAGCATTCACTGTGTGCTAGACATTGCACTGAGTACTTCACAATTACTGTCTTATTTGACCATTACAACAACCCTGGCAGATAGGGATTATTGGCAGAGAAACTTCATTCCACAGAAGAGGACACTGAGGTAAATAGAGGTTTATTGACCAGGGTCACATAGCTAGTGACATGTCTGAGGGTTGAATTTGAACTCAGGTTGTCCTGATTCCAGGCCTAGCATTCTATCCACCAGGTCACCTCACTACTCTACCTCCAACACTCATTGTTACACTGAGCAAGTTATTGAACTTATCAGTCATCCAGATTACTTTCTAAGACTAGAAGTTGCAGAGCAAGTTGGTCATTTCCATTGATAGAGAGAGTACCAAGAACTCCCCACACCAATATTGCAGTTCTGTTTTGTTTTATTTTTTGTGTTAGTTTATTAAGAAATTAGGCTTGGGGCAACTAGGTGACTCAGTAGATATAGCGTTGGGTCTAGAGTCAAGAAAATTCATCTTCCTGCATTCAAATCTAGCCTTGGACACTTACTAGCTGTGTGACCCTGGACAAGTCACTTAATCCTATCTGCCTCAGTTTCTACATCCGTAAAATGAGCTGGAGAACAAAATAACAAACCACTCTAGTATCTTTGCCAAGAAAACCCCAAATGAGGTCACAAATAGGCAGACAAGACTGAACAATGGCTAAACAACTATAGACAATGCTTACAGTATGTGGCCAAAACCTTCCCCTCTGAGGGTAATGGTTCAGCTGGAGCAGGGGTGGGGAACCTGCTCACATAATAAAAGCTAATAATCTTTTAATAGAAGGATTTGTTCTGTGTAGTTTGGACTCAGTAAAAGGGCCACACCTGAGGACCTAGAGGGCCACATGTGGCCTTGAAGCTCTAGGTTCCCCACCCCTGAACTAGACAAAACCAAAAGTAAGGTTCTCCTGACTTGCATCTATAGAGGTAAATTCTGACCTCCTTAGCTGGCCCTCTACAATCTGATCTCAACTTTTCTAACCCAGCTTTATCTTCCACTACTAACTGAAATATTAACTAAATTCCATTCAAACCAAATTACTCAGTACTCTATTTTCCACAAGATTCCACTGTATCATTTTTTGCTGTTCCCATCAACCTCTTCATGTCAAAATCCTACCTTTCAAGTGCCCACTCAAATAATTCCCCTTGCAGGAAGACTTCCTTGATCTCTCCTTTTCTGACCTCCTTTAACATTTTATTATCCCTCTTGTAGTCATTTGTTAAATCTGACTCTGTACTATAACTACTTGTATACTTTTCATCTTCCCTTCCAAATTATAAGCCCTTTGTGATCTGGGACTTGTCTTATGGTATGATTATCTGGCATTGTGAATTGCACATATGTAAGCTCAAGCAAGGTGGGATTTTGCTGTTGTTTTTGTTTTGGAGTTCAGTTTCCCAGGCTTAGGTTAAATTGTGAACATCTAAAGGAGTAATCTCCTTTGAACCCTGATAATTCAAAGCTGTGTTGAGTCATGTAGGCTGTGTGCCTTCTGGCTCTGAGCCGATCAGGAGCTGAATCTTTGTTACATATTCTGGAAGGTTGGCATTTTGTTTTGGGGGCTCACTTGTGAGAAGGAACTTTTGATTCCCTGGATAGGACTCTGAGCAGATGTTTGTTAAGAGCCCCCTGACTACTCAGATGTTGGTACTCTTCAGTTTAGTGGTGTATGTAAGTGGTTGTATTGTTCTGTTTAGACAGTTGGAGCCTTGTCCATTGGATTCTTCCTTGGATACTTACTTCCCTCTACTGATATATCTTTGTCTTTCTGCTTGTTTAATTAAAATAAGATTGTTGACCCCTTTGAAGCTGTATTTCCTTTGGAAAAGCAGATCAAAGAAATTGTGCTAGCAGGCCATGCTGGGTGTGCTAGGGTATTTGCTAATACAACATAATAGGTGTTCAATAAAAACTTGTGGAAAGTCGAGTGAATGAATGAATTCTAAGCTAGTTTCCAATGCAAATCACATATTGCTAACATTACCACTTGGTTACCATTCCTAAGCAAATACTGAAACCCTGAGGGATGTTTTATGGGAATCACTGTAGATGTGGAAAACTTCATGGCTGTGTGATGTGTCTGGCTTCAGAGTATTCCTGCTGCAGTATTACAGCATGCCTTGGACCTCATTGTGATGAAGCACTTGGAGCAGCTTTCGTTGTGTGGACAGACAGTTCCATTAAGCATCCAGGCTTAAAAGTGCAGGTGTGCTCACCACAGATGTCACAGCACCAGGGATGTAACTTTCAATTATCCATTAATCACCCAGTCTACAAAAAATGGCCTCTTCCAGGTAACTTATTTGTTTACATATTGGTTTACTGTCTAGGTTAGCATACTTGAATAACTAAGATATTTTCATGTGGACAGAAAAATTCAATGACTAAAACAACATTTGGGGAAAACTGTACTTACTGCTGAGAGCTGAGCAGGGGGTTGTGGGTAAATGTGCTCTTCTCTGCATTGGAGTAGCATTGTTTAAAATTACTGAGGCCAGAATTTAAGTGTCATCACCCTGCTAGAACAACAGGTAATCATTTTGCAGTGTAGAAAGACCATCTTATTTTTTCCCTCAAAAAATGTAATTCAATTTGACAGCTTGTACTATTTTTGCAAAAAATATAACCATTAACAGCATCCTGACCCAGCTTACAAGGACAAAGTCTTCTAGTTTTGAATCAATACTGAGGAAAAGATAAAGGAAATATTCCTGTTACTGTCTGAGAGTATAGGAAGAAGAATTTTCGTCTACTACATAGTTCTTGGGACAAAGGGGAATATTTGAAGGGAGAGATAATCATTAAAAAAAGGCTATGTTGCTGTTCTTTAGCTGTTTTCAGCTGTGTTTGACTCTTTGTGACCCCATTTGGGGTTTTCTTGAAAAAGATACTGGCATGATTTGGCCATTTTCCTCTCCTGCTCATTTTACAGATGAGGAAACTGAGGCAAAGAGGGTTAAGTGACTTGCCCAAAGTCACACAACTAGTAAGTTTCTTAGGCCAGATTTGAATTCAGGAAAATGAATCTTCCTAACTAGCAGTCTATCTACCATGCAATTTAGCTGCCCATAAAGAAAGATTATACAGCTCCCTTAAATGGGACAGTTGGAACAAGTTAACAGAACATAAGACTAGAAATGCTAATGAAATATGTTCATCAACCCTACAAAACTTTGTTTCACCTATATTTTATCAAGCAAGGAGGTCATCTGTATTTTATTGGAAGTATTCTTATTTCAAAGACTAGACAATGACTATAAATAGCCAATTGTACCATATCATGTTCAGGCCTTCTTTGTTTAAAAAGGAAACTAATAATATAGATGAAAATATATACTTTCAAAATATATGTTGGGGATAGTTATCCACTCTATTGAATAATTTTGTGTTGTTGTTTTATGGAAGGATTTACTGTAAACCTTGCCTGAAATAGCAAACTCTGCTGAAATATGGTTCAATTTTCAGAAATGTGCTTTGCATAAATTTTCTAGATGTTTGATAAAGCTCTGGATTTATAGTCAGAGACCCTATGTTCAAATCTTAGCTATTCCATTTATTACCCATGTTACCTTGAAGAAACTGCTTAATCTCACTGGACCTCATTTACTTCATCTGTAAAATGAAAGGGAAGAAGTGATTAGGTGGCCTCCAAAATATCTATCAACTCTATAACCATGATCCCACTAACCCAGGCTGTTATTTAACCTGCTAGATCTCAGTTAATTCAACTATAAAATAAAGGGTTTGAATGAGATGGTTTCTTTTATTTGCTTTGTATATACACACATACATATGTGTATATATATATATATATATATAATGTGTGTATATATGTATGTATGTGTATGTTTATGTATGTATACAAATTTATTCATTTTCAGTTTTCAACATTCACTTCCACAAAATTTTGAATTTCAAATTTTCTCCCCATCTTCCCCCCTACACAGAACCCTAGACAGTATGTATTCTGATTGCCCTTTTGCCCTTTCCTCCAATTTGCCCTCCCTTCTATCACCCACCCTTCCCATACCTTTCCTTTCTATTTTCCTGTAGGGTAAGATAGATTTCTATATCCCATTGCTTATATATCTTTTCCTAGTTGCATGTAAAAACAACCTCTAACATTCCTTCTTAAAACTTTGAGTTCCATTTTTCTTCCCCCCCCTTCCCACCCACCCTCATTGAGAAGGCAAGCAATTTGATAAAGGTTATATATGTGTGGGCATGCAAAATACTTTCGTAACAGTCATGTTGTGAAAGATTAACTATATCTCCCTCTATCCATTTATTCACTTTTTTCCTTTGACCTGTCTCTCTACCAAAGAGTTCGCATCTGATGACCCCTTCATCCCATCTACTGTCCCTTCTATTATTCCTCCTCTGTTACTCCCTTCCCCCCTGCTTTCCTCTAGGGAAAGATAAACTTCTATACCCAATTGAGTGTGTATTTTATTCCCTTCTGAAGCCAAATTCAATGAAGGAAAGACTCACTTATTCCCCTCACCTTCCCCTTCTTCCCCTCCATTGAAAAAGCTTTTTCTTGCCTCTTTTATGTGAGATTATTTACTGCGTTCTACCTCTCCCTTTCTCTTTCACCTAATACATTCCTCTTAAGCCTTTTTTTAGATAAAATCCCTTCATATTTACCTCACCTTGTGCCCTCTCTGTCTGTCTCTCTCTGTATACATATATATATATATATATATATATATATATATATATATATATATATACATATACATATATATACATATATACACACACACTCCTTCCAACTATCTTACTATTGAGAAAGATCTCATGCAGGAATATAGACAGCTCAACTATAAGTTCATTATGGTTTCTCTTTCCTGTTTGCTTTTTCATGCTTCTCTTGTATCTGCAAGTCAAATTTTCTACTCAGTTCTCATCTTTTCAACAAGAATTCTTGGAACTCCTCTATTTCATTGAAATTCCATTATTCCCCCTGAAGTATTATATTTAGTTTTGCTGGGTAGGTGATTCTTGGTTTTAATCCTATCTCCACTGACCTCTGGAATATCATATTCCAAGCCCTCCAGTCCCTTAATGTAGAAGCTGCTAAATCCTGTATTATCCTGATTGTGTTGCCACAACACTTGAATAGTTTCTTTCTGTCTGCTTGTAATATTTTCTCCTTGACCTGGGAACTCTGGAATTTGACTACAATATTCCTAGGAATTTTCCTTCAGGGATCTCTTTCAGGAGGTGATCAGTGGATTCTTTCCATTTCTATTTTACCCTCTGGTTCTAGAATATCAGGGCAGTTTTCCTTGATAATTTCTTGAAAGATGATGTCTAGGCTTTTACTTTTTATCATGACTTTCATGAAGTCCAATAATTTTTAAATTATTTCTTCTGGATCCATTTTTCAGGTCACTTTGTTTTTCCAGTGAGATACTTCACATTGTCTGTTATTTTTTCATTCTTTTGTTTTATAATGCCTTGATTTCTCATAAAGATATTAGTTTTTATTTACTCCATTCTAATTTTGAAAGAATTGTTTTCCTCCAGACCTCTTTTTCCATTTGACTCATTCTGCTTTTTAAGGCATTCTTCTCCTCATTGGCTTTTTGAACCTCTTTTGCCATTTAAGTTAGTCTAATTTTAAAGGTGTTATTGTCTTCAGCATTTTGGGGGGTTTTCATTAGCAATAAGTTGACTCATTTTTCATGATTTTCTTTCATCACACTCATTTTTCTTCTCAGTTTTTCCTCCACTTCTTTGACTTGATTTTCAAAATCCTTTTTGAACTCTTCCATGGCCTGAGACCAACACACATTTTTAGAGGCTTTAGATGCAGGAGCTTTGACTTTGTTATCTTCTTCTGGCTGTATGCTTTGATTTTTCTTGTCACCAGTGATGTAAGAAAATATCTCTTCACCGAGAAAGCAAGAATCTATAGTCTGTTTCTTTTTCCCCATTTGCTCATTTTCCCAGAAAATTACTTGACTTTTGAGTTTTGTTAAGTGGAAGGTTCCAGAAGCAGCCTCTACTTCAGCAGTGACTGTAGCCATCCTGTGACTGAGGCTAGGGTTTGACCGTGCTCCCCTCTTAGCCAAGTGAGACACCCTTCCCACTGACCTTTGAAGCTCTCTTTAGCATTTGTGGGTTGAGAAGTCAGGAATCCATAGCAGCCACTGGTGATTCAGTCCCCTAAGGCCTGCTCCTGTTCAGTCTGAGCTGACAAGGCCAAACTGGGCTCCACTCCCAGCCTGGTGTGGTAGACCCATACCCTCAACCTTCCAGATTGTCTTGGGCTGAAAATTTGCTTAAGTCTGTCATTTTGTGGCTTCTGCTGCTTTAGAATTTGTTTAGAGTCATTTTGTACAGGTTTATTGAGGGGTTTGGGGGGAGAGATGTAGTAGGTCCCTGCCATCTTGGCTCTGCCCCTAGATGGCTTCTAAGCCTCCTTCCAGCCCAAACCTCCAATGAATTTAACTTTTAGGAATGTAGCTGTTAGATAAAGTGAGGCATGCCCAAATAACTATCAAGCTGAGGAATAAGTGAATGTGTACTTATTGGGAACTAATGCCCAAATAGATTGTTCCATAATGGCACAGTCACATTTTTGCAAAGTAAATGACTGAAAAGTGATTTGTTCCACTTAGCAATGTCACTTTATAGTTGAGCAGGCAGAATTTTTTTATTTCTTATACATAGTGCCATTATATAGACTCTGATCAACTACTCACGTGGTGATCTAGATTCCCGCAGGATTGGGATTCCTGTTGAACTAGGTAATTCACCACTCTAACAGCTGCTCAAACCACCAGAGTGTACCCAATCACTCCAAATAGAAAATTCAGGGGAATTGCTATTATGCATTATATCCCCAAGGATGGAAAACTCCAACAGGTTTTAGATTACCATGGAGTATGTGGAATGTTGGACACAGAGACTCTAGATGCCCATGAAAGAAGACATGTCATTGTCATCATCAATCAAACACATTAAGGTTTCATGGGATGTGTACTTAATAAATGTCATTCTCAATGGTTTTAGTAATGGCATGTTACAAATCCCTATTCACTCAGGGCAGGTAATGATTTATGCCAGTTGAATAAGCAAAGAACTATTACTGTGATACTTTCAGTATATCTGGGAACCTTTCTTTGAGAGGCAAAAGAGAGAGAGAGAGAGAGAGAGAGAGAGAGAGAGAGAGAGAGAGAGAGAGAGAGAGAGAGAGAGAATGCACTAGTTTTGGCAACAGGAAGAGTCAGGTTCAGATCTTATCTCTGATGCATAGTAACTATTTAGTTTTTCTTTGCATCCCCAGCATTTAGCAAATACCTGGCATGTCATAGGTGCTTAATAAATATTTGATGTTGATGATGATGACTGCAATTATAGACAAGTATTGTATCTTTTAATGCCCCAGACAATGCCAAGGCTTTAAATTACAGGTGAGTTGTCACTGATTTGCATTCGTAAATGGAATTCTCACACTAAGAATTCCTTACACTTTTGGAATCACAGGTCATGGGAAAAAAAAGAAACTATTGATATAGATAAATATATCTACTTACATATCTACAGATATAGATAAATATAGATTCCAGTGATTCTCCAATTACTTGTAGTGTTATGTACAAACCTCTCTTTGACATTAAAAATCTTCCCAAATTAGCCCCACTCATGTATTATTCTCCTCCATGTCCTCTGTCTTCTAGCCAAACTGGCCTCCTTGCTGTTGCTCACAGGTGACAATCTACCTTTCTTCTCCATCCATTTGTACAGGCTGTTCCCCAGGATTGGAATACAGTTCTTCAATACTTCCATCTCTGAAACCCTAATTTCCGTCAAGGCTTGCTTCAAGTATTACTCTCCGAAACCTTTCCAGATTTCTCCCAGCTGTTAGTATTTCAATATGACTCTCCCTCAGAAAATAAACATAACTACCTAGTATTCTTTGGTATATATACATAGATTACTTGAAAGGAGAATAACAAGGAAAGAATAATAACTTTCACTGATTACTTAATTACTAATTACAGATTTCTTTACAGGAATCATCTCATTTTCTTTAAGTTTACCCTACTTTGATTCTGATTTGAAATCTTCAATTTTTGGATTCTATACATATTGGTGATAAGGTAGCTACATCGCAATCCATTTTTAAAGAAAGGCCAAATTCTTCATTTCATAACTGTGGAATCTTGAACCCAGAGGCAAGTCCTTGCTCTGTTTTATCTGATGTCTCAAGGGAAATGATCTGGTTTTTGTTGTTGTAACACAGAGGAAAATTTATACCAAGACTGCCTGCCCCCAGGCAACTCCATTCAAAGTAGAGTAGACATGCAATCCATCTCCTGATAAAGAAGGGATGAACTCACAGTGTAGACTGTGTTGAGTTTTTTTCAATATGACCAATGAGGGAACTTGTTTCTCTTGACTATACATAAATAAGAGGGGTTTTGTTTTTCTTGCTTTCTCAATTTTGGGACATGAAAGGGAGAGAATGTGGACCTGAAAATGTTTTTTAATGTAAAAAACAAAATAGAATAGATAAAGGGTTAGAGATTTGAGCAGGTAAAGATCTCTGAATAGTGACTAACGACAATATGTAATATGAGAAAACTCTAAAAACCACAGAACCCTAAATGCCTTTTTCCTCATCTATAAAATTAGGGGATCAGATTAGATGACTCAAGGTCTTTTCTAGCTCTAGAACATGTTCCTCTGATTTTATGTATAGAGATTTGAATCAGTTATATTACTTGGAGGAAAAATGATATTTTTATATTGGTCTTTATTTTATTAATAGTTTCCCCTGGATCAGTGGATTTCAATAGGAAGAAAAAATATCTCTCATCTCTTTTCTAATTAACCATGGATTTTTGTAAGTATGTGTATATCTAAGTACTTAAAATATAAAGAATAGATATCTCCCTTTGTAAATTTCCCGAGAGATACTAGATCACCTTGAATTAAGAACAATAAATAGGCAGCGGGAACATCAGTTCCCACAAATCTCTTGTGAATACAGTGTTTGAAATAAAGCAATTTATAGCTACAGCTTGAAGGCAAGTAAATTGATATGTAATTATACAGGGGAGGAGGGGAGACTGCAACCACATATAAGAGACTGTCAAACTAATAAAGAGAGAGAGATCTATTTGGCTGCTTGTAATATTTTCTCCTTGACCTGAAATGAAGTTTTTTCTCCCCAAAACCTCACCATATATCATCCCAAGTCATCAGATGCCATTTGACCTCTTTGTAGAATCTACAAGTACAAACAGGCAAAAATATAGATATTATATATGTATGTACACATACATATACACACAAACAAAGACATACACACATAGACGGACACCATCAGCCAGTAGCTCTTCATTCCATCCAACCTTCCTACTTCACTAATTAAATGCCCAATCAAGTTGCAGTCTCTAAACCAGTGATTTCCAGTTGGAGCTTTGTGAGATATCAGGATGTCTTACAAAGATGAAAGATCTTCCCCACCCATTAACAAGCCTGCCTATTAAGGGAAGCTTGATTAGGGGAGATTTGTTTTGTAGCCAGATCCACACCTTTTGTTAGTTTCTAATGAGGCACTGGTTATCAAGGGTTATGATGTTCTCTGACTCTGAGGTGAGGTTTTGTTTTAGGGTTTACTCATTGGAAGAATTTGTTTGGCCAGATGAGACCCTGGGTAGCCACTAAGGATCCCTCCAGCTTTGAAAACCCAGATGTTGTTGCTTCTCTCTCTTTTAACTATGTATGTAATGGTCAGACAGCTGGATCTGTCTGTTGATCTGTGATGTATGTATTGCTTATGATCAGACAGTTGGAAGCCCTGTCTGTTGGTCTATATTTCTCTGTTTACATTTTATCTGAAGTTCAGGGTGTTGACTTTTTCCCCTGAACTAAGTGAAGGATATATGTGCTTGATTAAAGAAGATTATTGACCCCAAAAAAAGCTGCTTTCCTTTTAGAAAAGCAGATTAATGAACCTCTACAGTGGGCCCTCCTGTGTGTGCCAAGGTCCTTACTGTTACGCCATCTCTCCCAGGCTGGCAGCATATGAACCTGATCCGTCTACACAGGAGTTTTGACCTGCCGCATTTTGACTTTGGTGAGGTCATGCTCTCTCTCTAAGTCTCAAATTCCTTTAGCTGTAAATTGAAAGTTTGAATTAAATGATGATTAAGGTCCTGTCTAATTCTTAGTTTATGAAGCTTGCATAAAATTAGATTTAATTCAATGTTTGGAGATGGGCTGAGAAATCAAGCAAATCATTCCATTAAAGCTCCCCAAAAGATGGAATCATGGCTCTGCCCTTCATTTTAATCTTTCAATAGTATTATTCCATCAGTGGTACTAAGCTCAGACTCTTGAACAATCTACTACTTAACTTGTTGTTGGTTTCAACTAGGTCAGAATATAGAAGCTGTTTCACAGAATCACAGAATTCCAGAGATGGAAGGAACCTTGTAGTTCATCTAGCTCAGCTCAAACCTGAAAAATGGTTTTCTCTACAGAATACGTGACAAATGGTCGTCTAGCCTTAGCTTAAAAATCCCAAATAAGGAGTAACTGACTACACCATGGGGTTACCTCTTTCACTTAGCTAAATCTGAAAACATTTAGGTTTCAGGAAGCTTGAACCCCATGTCATGAAGATAGAACTGGTGAAACCAAAAGAATTCTGATCTAACTCTGTATCCCTTATTAAAGCTTCACCCCATGAATTCCGACAGAATTCTTTCAGTGTTGCCAGAATTCTCTCCATTCCTAACTAGAACTAGTATTTCTAGCTTGTTACTGAACAAAAATGAAATCTTAAAGCATATAAACAGGTAGATTTTTCAATATTTGAGACTAATTTGAAGAGGTTGACTTGAGCCAGAAGTAGAAATCATAGAAAAAGAGCCACGATTTGAAGCGTAACATACAATCACATTTTGGGAAACAAAATGACCATTTGCTATTGAAATAATAACACACAATCTAGGCTAGAGAGTCCCAAAGAAAATTACAGGAGACAGAATATGAAAGTATCCAAAGCAAATTAAAGGAAGCAGAATATGAGAATATATATCTTTGAGTCTTCTGGAACTTCATATTACAAAATGCAAAATTTTCATAAATGCATTTTTCCTAAATAAAAATCAGGCACAATGAGTGAGTTTGCTGCGAGGAGGGAGGAATTCTTCCAGAAGCTTATAAAAATTTTGAAACTCCTTTGCATTTTTGTCATGATAAATCAGTTTAATATACCTCACTTTGCTAACAAGATATCCAATTAGTATAGTGTAAGCCAAATCTGTGGAAGGCTCAGGCTGCAGCTTCAATGTAAATCTACTAAGAAAGTTTGCACCATGTTTTCAGATCATAAATTAAAGCTAGAAGAGTCCTTAGAGGCTCCCTAGTTCAACTCTTTATTTTACAGATGAGGAAACTGAGGCCCAGAGAGGTTATGTAACTTTCCCAAAGTGTAATAGTAATTTAAATGGAAAGATCTTTCTCACTCATTAATAGGCCCATATGATCTGCTTAAATCACATATGGTGGGAGGAGCTTGTTGAACAGGCAGAACAGGAAGGGTAGAGTAGAACTGGGAGGAAGGGAGAGGATGCAAGCAGGCACACGTGGCAAGGCTCAGACTCATGAGGGTTTGCTTGTGTTAAGGCCCTGGTTGAGAGAGGGGAGGCTTGGGAATGGCTTTGCTCCTTGTAGTAACCATGTTTTATTAACTTCTTGGTCACCATGATGGATTTTGCTTTCTGGTTCTGGGATTTAGCTTTCTAGTGTCTAAATAAATGTTTTTCTTCTGCCTTCTATACAGAGAGTCTATTATACTTTCCAACTGAGAACTACGCTGACATATTCATAGTCACCACCAGTGCTGTGAATATTGCCTTGGTGATACACAAATTTACATATGAAATAAGTGTGAAAGGTAGAATTTGAACCCAGGGCTTCTGACTCCAAATCCTATGGCCTTTCAATTGTGTCATTCTCCCCACTATCCACCATCAGGTAAACAGATCAATGTTGTAAGCATTTCCTATATGTCATAGTCGAGTTCACCACAGGATCTTTCTGTTATTATATTTAAGATATACTCCAAGAATTAGAATCCCTGAGGCAAAAGGTTTAGGCATATTGGTCACTTTTTTAGTATAATTCCAATATACAATTCCAGTTGGTTTGGCCAATTCACAGACCTACTTAGTGCTTGTTTTTTATCTGTATGTTAACTATTCTTATTTTTTATCTTTGTCACTTTTCTGGAAGTGAAGTGAAACCTCTGAGTTTTTTTGATTCAATATTTCAATGATATTCTTTTGAGAACTGCTTGTTCATATCGTTTGACCACTTATCCATTCAGAAATGGCTCTGGGGCTTATATATCTGTCAGTTGTATGCATGTGTCTGGGTGTACATGAATATATATCTTGGATATCACCTCATTACTAGACGTTTTTCTCTAACTTACGTACTAAGTGTATTGATTTTGATCTTACAAAATTTTTCCATTTAATATAATCAGAATTTATTATCACCTTTTATGAGACCATTATTTGGTTAAGAACTCTCCCCCTAGCCATACCTATAAAAGCTGTCTGCCCTAGGTCTCTTCAATTTTGTTATACTATCATCTTTAAACTCAAGCCACATATCCATTTTGAACTTACTGGGGTATATGGTATAAGATCTTGATCTAAATTTAATTTTTGCTAAACTACTTTTCAGTTTCCCCAGAAATTCTTGTCAAATAGGGAATCCTTTCCCCAAGTAATTTGTGTTCTCAGATCAATCAAACACTGAATTATTGGATTTCATTGTTGCCAATTCTTCCTTATCTAGTCTGTTCTATTGATCTACTCTTCTATTTTTTAGCTAATACAAAATACTTTCAACGAATTCTACTTTATAATATAAATTGAGATCTGGGGTGCTATTTTTCATTCATTACTATTTGTTTTCAACATTTCCCTTTTGAGATTTCCCTCTGCTTGGCACTGAAAGCTTTTCACAACCTTGCCCTTTCCTATCTTTCTAGTCATCTTATACCTTCTTCTTTTCCTCCACTTTCTGGTCTGGTCATACTGGCTGTTCCTTACTCTTTCTCCTCTATCCATGCCCTTGAATTAATTTTGAATTATTCCCTCATGTGTGGAACATTTTCCCTCTACCTCTCAGAATCCATGTCTTACTTTGACTCAGTTCAAATATCACCTCTTTTTATATTTCCTTTAGCTTTTTCTCTTCTTTTTTAATTTTCTTTTCTAATATATAACTAATTTATTTATTTTTAGTTTTCAACATTCACTTCCATAAGATTTTGAGTTTTAAATTCCTCCCCCTTCCTCTCCTCCCCTGTTCCCAAGATGGCATACAATTCAATATAAACTTTATTTATACATTAATATTAAGCATATTTTCATATTACTCATGATGCAAAGAAGAATTAGATCTGATAGGAGGAACCACGAAAAAAAGAAGAAACAAAACAGACAGCAAAAGAAAAGGAGAGCAAAGAGTATGCTTCCATTTGAATTCAGACGCCAAAGGTTTTTCTCTGGATGTGGATGGCATTTTCCATCCTGAGTCTTTTGGGGTCATCATAGGTCCTTGCACAGTTGAGAAGAGTGAGTCTATCAAAGTTAGTCATTGCATAATGTTGCTGTTACTATGTACAGGGTTCTCCTGGTTCTGCTCCCCTCATTCAGCATCAGTTCACATAAGTCTTTCAGGTTTTTCCGAAGTCCCCCTGCTCATCATTTCTTATAGCACAGTATCATTTCATCACATTCATATACCACAACTTGTCCAACTGTTCTTCAATTGATGGGCATCCCCTCCATTTCTAATTCTTTGCCATCACAAAAAGAGCTGCTATAAATATTTTTGTGCATGTGGGTACTCAAATATCACCTTCTGCCATAGATTTTTACCTTACTTCTCCCAGCTGCTAGTGGCTGCTCCCTCAAAGATTACCTGCCATCTATTCTTTATGTATCCAGTATCTACTCAGGCTTTTTATCTACATGTATTCTCATAACCCTCAAGGAGCCATCATGCAGTAATATTACAGATGAGAAAGCTAATGCTCAAAGTGATGTCCATAGTCACACAGTTATATCTCCATAGCAGCAAGGATAAAAATCAAGATTTGCACCCAGATCTTTCAATGCAGTGTTTGATTCGCTTACCAGGCTACCTGAAATTTTTTATTATTCTGAATAATTTAAAAGACTCCATTTATTTATTTTATCACCTCCATTATATCAACCATTTCTAGTCATGGTGCTAATTCTTAAAAGCAATAACTTTCTATATTTTATTTTAGGAAATTAAGTAGCAAAAAAGAGCTCTTGGGCCAATATGAATCAATAAAAATGAAGAAGATTTAAAGACCACATAAGGGAAAGAACCACTGTAAATTTTCTAAAGGACAAAAGAGAAAGTGAATTACTTCTATATATCAGAGAAAAAGAGAACAGGCAGGAAGGGGTGGATAGAAGTAGGTAAGAGTTTTAGGGATAATTAGTAACTGTTTTCTTTCTCCTTTTTGAAGACAAGGAAAATGTTCTTGCTTTTATGTCCGTACCATCTAGCTCAGTGGCTTTCATGTGCTGTTCACTTAACAGACATTTACTGACTTGAATTGACCATGGTTTTATAGTCTCTCAATTAGGTTCCTTCATCCTATCTCTGTTCTCCAATTCAGCAAGCATTTCAAAGAATAATAGACTGTTGGGAGTTGGTGAAGTCCTCAGATGTCATCTGGTCCAGTCTTTACCAAAACATTAACTCTGTCTAAACAACCATAATGAATGATTATACAGCCTTCATTCAAACAAGGATACCTGGTGATGGGGAACCTATTGTCTCCCAAGGCAGCCCACTCTACCTCGTGTTGTTTTTGCTCAATCATGTCTGACTTTTTGTGACCCATTTGGGGTTTTCTTGGCAAAGATACTGGAGTGGTTTGCCATTTCCTTCTCCAGCTCATTTTACAGATGAAAAAACTGAAACAAAAAGGGTTAAGTAATTGACCAGGGCCACACAGCCAGTAAGTGTCTGAGGTCAGATTTGAACTTCGATCCTCCAGACTCCGGAGCCAGCACTGGATCCCCTGTGCCATCTACCGCCCCACCTTTGGACACTTGTAACTGCCAGGAAGATTTTCTTTACATGAAGTTTAAATCTCCCTCTCTAACTTAAACTCCTTCTCTGTTCCAAACTCTGGGATAAGCATAAAAGCTAGTCTTTCTTCCACATGACAAACATTAAGATACTGAAGATTAACTATTAGACTTTTCCTAAGTCTTCTCCTCTGGCTCCATTAACTGCTCTTCAAATGCAGGATGTTTTTTCAGCATTCTGGTCAAGCTTAGCTAGGTGAACATCAAGCTTGTTAAGGGGAGATTTTCTGTTATGTCTCAGATGCATTCCCCAGAATAACAAGACATCTCTACTGTTATAATCAGGTAGACAAAGAGATGCTTTGGAAATTAGCAACTGCCACTAGTCTTCTCTTTCTCTGGTCCTTCATACTACAGTATCTTTCATTTGATAGCACCTGTAAGTCTACTTCCTCTTTTCTTGGAAGATAAGCAGGTGTTTCTACTAAGATCATCCAATCCCACTCTTTAGGGAAAAGTTAAACTGGTTTTCCCTCTTGGCAAGTAAGCCTTTCCTCCTTGATGTGACACTTTTTCACCGTCCAGTGTCAGGACACGGGCCAGGTCTTCGCTCTGCCGCTGAATCCCCATTTCCAGTTTTTAACGAATCCATCAAACTCTAAGTGTTATGAGTCATCTTGAAGAATACATACCCCAGAAAGACAGCAGACCTGTCTATTGTCTGGTGAAGAAAGCAGCAGAAAATCCAGAGCATCTTAGCATGGAGTCACCAACCATTAGGGCTTGCTTCTTCTTTCTCTAACCTGTAACTCATAAACTCTTATCTGTTGATGTCTGGATTCATATCTGTCTGAAAGACAAGTAATTTCCTTCTCAAGGGTCTAGCTCTCATCTCACATCTCTTACTTAGCTTGAGGTATTCAGTGGTCCTTTTTCACTGTATTGTACTTTTTGGACCCTTTCCTCTGTATTGTACTCTTTCCTGTACCTCATCCTCCATTTGTGTGATTCATCCTTGGGTCTTTACATATAGATGTCTGAGGCTATACAGAGACATAGGGCTATTTTGTTTGCTTTCTTTGTGTTGGCCTGTGTATGTATACGTATTTGCCTCTTTCTTGGATTATATCTCCTATGATTTACTGCACATCTCATGCTGTTATTCTTAAGATATTAGAGGAACACTCTGGTGGTATTTAGCTTAATGGATATACGTATGTAGGATTTCTTCCCTCTTGCTTCTCTTTTGGTTATGTACACAAGACTCCAGGCAACATGACTATCATTCTCATTCTTAGAAGGCACTTAGGTATTACAGTGGATAGCTTGCTGGAGATAGAATCAAGAAGACTTGTGTTCAAATCCTTCCCTAGTCACCTGATACTGGGCAAGTCACTTGAACCCTCCCACCTTCAGTTTTATTATCTGTAAAATGGCCATAGCAGCAGCCCTCTACCTCAACAGGGTAGTTGTAAGAATCAAATGTGATGATAGATGTAAAGAATTTCACAAAACTCAAAGTCCTATATAAATGCTAACCATTTATTACTACCAATCCTTGCTAAGTGCGCATTTAATTCTACCTTTGGTCAGGAGATCATCAAGCTTATATTTTAGACTATAGTCCAATAGTACAAACCGATTTATACCAGGAACGCAGGCTTGGTTCAATACTAGGAAACCTATCAGCGTAACTGATCATATCAATAACAACAAAAAAAAACCTATATAAATAATAAACATTTCTATATATGACCAACAAAACCCAGCAAGAAGAGACAGAAAAAGAAATTCCATTTACAACAACTGCAGACAACATAAAATACTGAGTCTGTGTGCCAAAACAAATTTAGGAACTATATGAATACAATTACGAAACACTTTTTATGCAAAAAAGACAGATCTAAAGAATTAAAGACCTATTAATTGCTCATAGGTAGGCCAAGTAAGTGAAATAAAAATGACAACTCTACCTAAGTTAATTTACTTGTTCAGTACCATACCAAGCTACGAAAGAATTATTTTACAGAGCTAGAAAAAATAGTAACAAAATTCATCTGGAAGGAAAACAAAGGTCAAGAATATCAAGAATTTCAATGAAAAAGTGTCAAAGAAGGTGGCTCTGCAGTTTCAAATTCCAAACTATGTTATAAATCAGTAATCGTCAATACTCTGGTTCTGGCTAATAGAGTGGTGGATCAGTGGAATAGACTAGGTACACAGTCAGTAATAAATGACTACAGCAATCTAGTGTCTGATAAAGCCAAAGATGCAAACTTTGGGGGTAAGAGCTCAACATCTGATAAAAAAATTGCTCGAAAAACTGGGAAGCAATTTGGCTACATTCATAGCATACATCAAGATAAGGTGAAAATGGATAAATGATTTAGAAATAAAGGGTGATAAGAAAATTAGGGGATCATAGAAAAAATGTACCTCTCAGATCTATGGATAGGAAAAGAGTTTATGACCAAACAAGAGACAGAAATGATCATGAGAAGTAAAATAAATTGGATTACATGCAATTAAAAAGCTTTTGCACAAACAAAACTAATGTAGCCCAAATGAGGACAATGGGAAACTGGGGGAGGAGGGATTTTACAGTAAGTTTCTCTGAGAAAGGCCTCATTTCTCAAATATATAAGAATCTGAGTCAAATGCATAAAAATAAGAGCTATTCCATAGTTAAGAAAAGATCACCAGATATGAACAGAGTTTTCAGAAGAAGAAATCAAAGTTATCAATAGTTTACATTATAAAAGGCTCTAAATTACCATTGATTAGAGAAATGCAAATTACAACTCTGAGATACCACCAATCAGATTGGCTAACATGACAGAAAAGGGAAATCAAAAATGCTGGAAGAAATGTGGAAAATTTGGGACACTAATGCACTGTTTGGTGGAGTTGTGAACAAATCCAGCCTTTCTAGAGAACAATTTGGAACTCTGCCCAAAGGGCTATAAAACTATGCATACCCTTTGACCAGGAACACTACTGCTAGATATCCATCCCAAAGAAATCAAATAAAAGGGGAAAGAAGCTATGTATAGAAAAATATTTATAGTAACTCTTTTTGTGATGGCAAAGAATTTGAAGCTGAGGAAATGTCTATCAATTGAGGAATGGTTGAACAAGTTGTGGCATATGAATGTAATGGAATACTACTGAGCTATGAGAAATGCTATCAGGTGGATTTCAGAAAAACCTGGGAGGACTTAAATGAACTCAGGCAAAGTGGAGTGAGCAGAAGTAGAAGAACATTATACACAGTAATAACTGTGAAGGACTTAGCTATTCTACTCAATGCAATGATCCAAGACCATCCAAAGGAATTATGATGAAAAATGGTATCCACTTTCAGAGAGAAAACTGATGAACTCTCAAAGCAGTTCTTATTTTCCTTATTTTTATTATTTTATTTTGTTTGTGTTTTCTTTTGCAACATGGCTAATATGGAAATATTTTGCATGACTTCACAAGCATAACTGGTATCAAATTACTTGCTTCTCAAGGAGAGAGGGAACAAATATGGAACTCAAATTTTTTTTAAATGATTGTGAAATTTTTTACATGCAACTGGGAAATACTTAATGAAATACATTTTTAAAGAAGGTAATTATTATTACAAAAGTCTTCAGTTCCAATTGAACAACAATTTATTATGCAACTATACTATGTCTTGGAGACTTAAAGACAAAAATGAAACAGTCTTTGTTCTTAGGGAACTTACATTCTATTGGGGGGAAAGTAAGTAAATAGATAACAAATTGAAGAGGGAGAGAGCACTAATAACTAAGGATTTCAGTTTGCCCCTGATGCTTCCCACCTGAGTTGAACCTTAAAGGACGTTAAGGATTCTAAAAAGCAGATGCAAGGAGGAAGTGAATTCTGAGCACGGGGGACATCCTGTGTAAATGGATGGAGGTGGTGGAGGGAAAAGTCAATTTCAGGAAAAAAGCAAAGTAGGTCAATTTACCTGCAAGGCAAAGTGAGAGGCAGTACTATGGAATGTCTAGACAAGCTGGTGAAATTTAAACTGTCAGGGCCTTTCTGTGCCAAGCTACCTAATTTGTATTTTATCCTAGAGGTAACATGGAGTTGCTAAACTTTTCTGAGCAGAAGACTGACAGGGTTAGACCTTTCTTGCCTTACATTTCATAATCCTTATCTATGCTTTCTAGATAGTTTCTGGCAGCATCATTTGCACCCATATGAATCACCAGGAGTGTGTAGTAGTCATCAGGCTTGACAAGTCTTTGGAGATGCTCCATCACACCCTGGATACGTGCCCTGGGAAGACAGCTGATCTTTCTACTGTTATTGCAGCTGCTCCACTACCTCTCAGCAGGGCTTCCTCAAACACCACTACTCATCCCTTCTTCAGCTCACCATCACTTCATCTTCATCTCTTTTTCTGATGAACATTACTGGGCAATCTTCCACCTAATGGAATCTGTGAAGCCACATCATAAGCAACAGTTTCCTTCTCAAATGATCTCTTCTTCTAGAGGAGGCTCTGTACTATTTACCTTAAATAATAAGTTAAATTATTAAGTAATTATTATTTAATTTAATTATTTATTAAGTTATTATTTAACTATTAAATAAGTTCAGTGGTCTTTCTTACTTTCTCTGTCAGTTTCTCCCTTCCATCTCTCTTTACATAGGTCAAGATTTTCCTATAACTCTTTGGGTCTTTCTCTTTATTTTTTGTTTGTTTTCTTTTAGGAAGCATCATGAAAAAATTGATCCGTCTCTAACAGACATTGGTTTCCAGGTATCTATACTTGCTGGAAGTGAGATCCTTAGACTGTCTTTCTAACAGCTCCTCTGGCTAACTTCTCTAAGGAGCTCATCTCATTAGCACCTGTTCACTTTCCTAACATCTTGACAGTCATATGTAGCTTCTTTAATATTTCCTCTCCCTTCCATTCTTCTTCTCAGTAAGACATCTGCTATGATAGTCATCTACAAACACAGTCTTTGCCTTCTAGGAGGTCAAATGTAATCAGAAAACACAATACCTAAAAGAAAACTAAAAATGGGGGAGTAGGAAAAGAGAACCTTGTGTGGGAGGGCAGACCATGTGAAGTTCAGAGGAGTATAGCCAGGTGAGAAAGGAGGAAAGGGGTACCCTGGGCACCCTCCTTAGATGGAGGATCTGGGAAGAGCCCTATGCTGCCCTCCCTTCACTCCATCCAAGCAGAGGGCGTAGGGAGTACTGAGAAAGTACAAGTTTCAGAGCTAATATTATTTTACAAGATACAGTCTTCAGCTTTAGTCTATTTCCTCTCCTTCAACTTTTCCCTAGACCTTTCAACATTTCTGTCCCCACAGAAAATCCCTTTAAACAGCTCCAACATTCTTATTCCCAATCACTTTCTTTCCTTCTCCTGATCCTTCCCCGACCAAATTTTTTCCCACCAAAGCTGATACTGTAATGGAACTCTCTTCTTCCTGTTCATAACTATCCTGATTAATTATCATGGAAAATCTCCTATTGGTTGTCCAGCGGTTCAGTAGCTGGGGGCTTTTGAAAAAGGTTATATTTATTTATGGATCCCCTCCCTTGTTCTGGAAATATAACAGTAGCCTACTTGAGGGCCTTCTATGATGACCACTTACTATGTTTGAGACCTTGTGATAACTACTGGGATAAAGAAAAGGATATGTACAAAAATAAAGTATGATTCCTGACCTCAAGGAAATTATAATATTTTAGGTAATATAAGCCAAATACATAAATAATTTGACTATAAAACAGAATGTGAAATGCATGCAATATACAAAATGTCATTTTGGTTCTGAGTAAGGAAGAATAATTTCTTATTTGGGAAAATCAAGGAACACTTCAGAGAAAAGGAGGAATTTAAAGTAGATCTTGAAGGACCAGTAGTATTTCAAAACAGGGAGATACAAAGGATGGCATACTAAGCAAAGTCATGGAGGTGGTTAAACATAGAATATATTGGTTCCTGTTGTTCTTTGAGAGTGGGGAGGTGCAGATCTATAAATTTCATTGTAAAGAAAATTACTAATATCATTGCAGATCAATAACTCTCACCAAAGAATTGTTGAAGAATGGCCTGGGGGCATCAAGATGCTAAACGACCAGGGAGAATGTGTGTTAGAGGTGAATCTTGAAACCAGGTCTTTGTAGCTTGATGCTGACTCTACTCATCATGCCATTTCTTCCTGACTGTGCTAGGGTTGAGGATGCAAGGAGAGAGCAATATAGCAATATTTATGTTTATAAAATGTTAGTCAGTTTAGGTTGGACTGCTATATTAATGTTTCCCTAGTTTTTTTTTTCAGCCAGTCTCCTGTATTAGATATAAAATTGTAATAAGAGCAGGACCAGTTTTTAAATCTAATCTAGAAGGAAAAGCAAATGGTTGAATAAATTTTGTGATGCTAAACACTGATAACCCATCAAACCATCAAGTTGAGGTCATTTGGATTTTAGAATTACAAATTTCTTTCTCCATAAAACTTGGAAAGAAGGCAATCAATAATAGCTCAGAATAAATTGAATCTAGGTAATTAGAAGGACACAAGCAACCTTTATGCACAGCAATTAGTTTTGCACCAACTAATGGGACCAAAGACTTCTCCAGTTCTCAGGTGTCCTCTTAATTGCATTTGAGTAGCTATTAACAGTTAAAACAGCTTCAGCTAACTATGGGCTGGAGGGTAAACAGGCTAGAGGGTCCTCAGTGGATGCACTGCCAAATACAAGTACAGAAGGTAACAGCTGTGATCTACAGTGATCAGCCAGGCTCCCAGTTTGCTATAACATAATAAATGAATTGTCATTTAAACAATGACACAAAAAGCCCACCTTCAGTATTTATATAAGATGTGCCTTCTGGAAATGACGTTCCATATGCTAGGAAATACTGCGTGAAGGTAACGCCGGTCACAGGAGACTGAGATTTTTTTTCTTTTCTGAAAGAAATCAATTTCATATTCCTATTGGTTAAGAGTGAATATGACTGTTATTCAGGGCTATATTTGCAAAGATGTTTTGAGAAGAGAGGCTTGAAAAGACCGTGAAACCGGCAATTATTAAGAATCTACAGAATTATTGATCTTGAGCCGAAGGTAAGTCAGAGCCCATCTAGGCCAAATTCTCGTTTTACAAGTGAGAAAATGAGATTCATGGAGGTTAAGTAAATTGTCCAAGGCTACCCAAGCAATGTCAGAGATGGGATCTTAACACAGGTCCTTTGACTAAAAACCCAAAATTCTTTCCACTGTACAGTGCTAATTACTAATGGTGACCATTTATAAAATCGGATACCTTGACAGATTCATGATTTTGTTGACAGGAATATTCTCTCTGGCCATGTATATCAAAGCTCATCCATGCCTTATCATCCCTTGCGATTCTTTTCCATGTCCTTCCATAAGTACAATAAAGAGCAGAGGTTTGTAATCTGGATTCTATGAATTTTATTTTTAAAATTAATTATAACTATTCGATACAGTTTGTTTATAACTATTTCGATTAATTTTAACTTGACTTAAAATTTCACTAAGACTTCTGGAATACTTTATATGATTTTGCTTTCATTTGTCATTCTCTTTCCATTTTTATCTATCAGTATTTTTGAGGTGATTTGACACAAAGATTTCCATAAGCTACTTTTACCCACCACAGCTATTTTTTTTTTACTATCTTATAAAGCAGTAGTTTTTGTAACCTTCTGTGATACTCTTTAAAATGAACATAAACTCTAAACATTGTTCCTTTTGGTTGTCATATCATTCTTGGCAAGGAAAATATATCTGTTGTTTGAGGCAGTTTAAGGATCATTTTGGTCATCATTATGGCGGTTCTTATAATAATTTTGTCTAAGACATAGTAAAGATCAGATACCTTTAATTGTATTCATTTTTCAGTGTCATACTGTTAAAATAGGTGTTTGGAGATATCATAATTGCATGCATTATATCCACCTTCATTTTGTCTTCTAATTTAGTATTGATATTGACAGTTTATCT
Source organism: Bettongia penicillata ogilbyi (assembly GCA_023548195.1). NCBI lineage: Eukaryota > Metazoa > Chordata > Mammalia > Diprotodontia > Potoroidae > Bettongia > Bettongia penicillata. The sequence goes on along the minus strand of JAJHZJ010000678.1, from coordinate 3,530,434 downwards.
ACATAGTCAATAATCTGATTACACAAGGACAGCTAATTCTTAAATGGCTGCTAGAAAAGTAGCTAGTCATTTCCTGTTGAGGTCACGTTGGTTTGTGATGTAGTTCTGTACCTATCATGTTTGTAACCTTCAGTTCCCATTCTTGACCAATGTATTAGTGGCATATAGGAATGAAGCTATGGAGAAATCAAAGATGCTCTTTCACTCCATCCTCCAGAATCCTCTGGTCTGAAATCAACAAATAACATCATCTGGGTAAACTTGATTTACAGGATAAGGTCAAGGCTTTGGTAGAATTTCCCTATTTCTTTATCTTCTACAGCTGGAAAATCATGGCACATAAGCTATAATTACCAGGAGTATTACAAAATAAGATGACTAGCTCCTGAAATGGTGTTCTTGTTGTCATTGGATGTAAAGAGAAAAGCGACTACACCAAACTACTTATTCATGTCTCCAACATAAACGTGTAAGTAACCCATTCCCAGCAGTGTGAAGTCCATTATGACTTCTGGCTTCACTCCTAGGAAACAACAATAATAACAAATATTTGGGCACTGGGAAAAGATCAAATATTTGAAGTATTAAAAATTAAATTATCACATAAAGTTTTCACAGGTTTAACATTTATTTCTACGTCCTTTGACCTAGTAAGACAACTACTAGTCCTGTTTCCAAAGATGATTAGGGAAAAAAGAAAAAACCTATATGTTCTAAAAAGTGGTTTTAGCAGTTCTCTTTGTAGTGGCAAAGACTGGAAATTTCAGGGATGCCCATCAGTTGGGGAATGGCTGAACAAGTTGTGATCTATGATCATGATGCAGTACTACTGTGCTATAAGAAATGATGAGCTCAGTGATCTTAGAAAATTTGGAAAGACTGGCAAAAAATAATGAAGAGCAAGATGAGCAGAACCTAGATAACATTGTATTCAATAAGGGCAATATTGTTTTAAGAAGGACTTTGAGTGAATAAGTTATTTTGATGATTATAAATACCCAAATTAACTCTGAAGGACATTTGAAAAAAGATGCTGTCTGCTTCCAAAGAAAGGATTGATAAAAGTATGTATAGAATAATCATATATACATATATATGCACACACACACCTTTTTGTTTCTAATGGTAGCCATCTCTAGGATGGAGAGGGAAGGATGAAAGAAAAAGAAAAAATATTTGCACAATAATATTTGCATATTTGAAAGGAATTGCAGAGTTATAGAAATGCTTGTTTTATTCCATAAATTAAAAATAAAATAAATTTTTAAAATATTTTTCAAATATTCATTTCTACGTAGAAGACACAGATTGAGATTTTCATGCACAGTCTCTCCAGTTCTGTTCTCATATTACCAACCTATTTAATGTGCCATAGACATTCCAAATGTAAGGTATTAAAAATAGAACTCTTTATGTTTCTTCCATTACTTAACCCCTACTGAACTTTCCTATGTCTGTTAAGGTCACTGCAATCCTTCTAGTCTCACTAGTTCTCAGTCTTGGCCCTATCCTCAACTCTCCCTTGCTCAACAGTAAGTCATCTAGTCAGAACCTAAATAATAGGACCTCCTCCTATATTCCAGGACTTTGCTAGGCTCTGGGGATAGAGAGACAAAAATGAAATAGTCTCTCCTCTTGAAGAATTTATATTACACCTGTGGAGGGAGTGAAAAGTGCTAAGCATCACACAATTTTTAGATCATATAGCAATCTATAAACAATTATTTGTTCATAGAATTTTCAAACCATGTATCAATCAATGAAGAAGAATTTTTCATATAATTTTAGACTAAATAAATGAATCGTTCAATTAATAAAATAGATCAATAAGTAAACAAAAATTGTTTATGTAATTTAGACATGTATTAATCAATGCCCAATTTATAGCCATAGTTCAATTAACAATAGTAATTGTTCATTGGTTGATATATGACCTAAAATTTGTTGGACGCATAGCACTTTTTAATCCTTTTGCTGCCACATTATTCATATGGAAATGGAAAGGGTGTGCAATTTCCAGTCAATATAAAAGAGTTTCCTATGTATATGCCAGCAAATAGCTAAAAAAAAAAAAAAAAAGCTATAACATCCAAAAATGATCACAAAATTCAAAGAAGCAATAAAACTACTCGACATTGAGAGTAAAGGGAAATGTAAACTCAGACAAACATCACAAAAGCCTGCCAATGCTCTAACTAGCAGCTCATGAGGGGTACATAATCCCTGCTTTGCTCTGTTTCCAGGGCTCCAGAAACCTGGGGTGCTCTAGCAAGGAAATTCCTGGGGTTTACAAGCCCATTGCTCTGTGATGGCAGATGCTCCCAGGGACATGGAAGCCAAAAGTGCTCTGACCCACATGCTCCAGTGGGGCTGGAATTCCTCAGTAATGTAAGAAGGTGCTGTGGTGAGGCCTGAAGATTGTTGTACTCTGACCCAGAATGATCCATTAAAGCCTAAAATCTACCAGCATTTGTAGTGCAAACATACTAGGGAAAGTTGAATCCAGTGGCAAAAGGGCCAAGGAAATAGATGATCTACCCCATCCAAGAATGTGGAAAGTAATTGAGTGGAGCCATGATACAAAATCCCAAATCAAGAAATAAAGCTGATGATACTAAATACAATGAAAAAAGAGATGCCCAAGAGGCAAGCCCAGAAAAAGAGTGGAACTCCACAGCAGGTATACATAGATCCTCAAGAAAAAAATGCTGGACCATAAGGACTTCAAAATTACCTAGAAAAGAGTAAAAAATCAGAAAAATGAAAAGAATAAGGGCTCTGGAGAGAAAAATAGGGAAAGCAAATAAATAGCCTAAAACAGAAAATGTTTTCATTTTCCCCATGTAGCAGATTCTGAAAATTGGAATGGATAAAACAGAACCCAGTGATTACAGGAAACAAGACATGTTAGAGGAGAAAAATATGGAAAATATTGGAAAATTGTAAGGTATCTACTCTAGAAAAATACTAATCTAGAAAATAAGTTAAGGAGACATCATCTGTAAATCATCAAACTTTTTTTAATTACCAAACAAAAAAGCCTAGATACTACATTCCAAAAAATAATATCATAAAGTAAAATTGATCAGGTCTATTAAAATCAAAAGACAAAGAGAAAATAGAAAGAATCGACTAAAGAAATCTCTAAAGTATCTCCTAAAGAAATTTAAATTGAAAAGTCTCAAAAATTTCATAGAAAAAATTCAGAGTTTTTATAGCAATGAAAAATAAAATATCACTGTAAGTAGTCAAAAAGAATTCAAGTACCAGAGTATCATAGTCATTACATAAGACTTGGCCACACCTTTAAACAAAAGAGAAAATCTTGGAATAAGATTTTCAAAAAGGTAAAGAAATACTCCAATACAATAATGGGAGTAATCCTACAGGGGGCAAAAAGGCATCTTTAATGATAAAGAATTCAGTAGAAATGTTCAAATCCAGTCACAGGAATTTAAGAGAAATCTGCAAAGTTAAATTAATTTAGGAAGGGGCCAAATGATGATGACATGCTTATATTTTAATATGGGAAGAGAAGACAAGAAACTGTTGAGAATCAAAATGTCCTTAAGAGTCTTACTGTGACTTAAATAAGACAAACAAAAAGCCTGAATGATTTTTATCTCTTGATTTTCTTAAGGAGAGGAAAGAAAAGGGAAAGAAAAATAAATATACTAGGAAAAAGTGAGGAAGGGGGAGGAACTTACTATTTCTCATAATTTGGGTACATGACAAGAATAGTATAAAAACATGAAAAAAGAGGTGAATAATAAGTATCAAGTGAGTCCTGTACCTATCTGAACTGGAGTTAAAAACACATACACACAGAAAGATATTAAATTTAATAGGGAAACAAGTGAGACCAGTGAGAAGGCTGAAGCAGTGATAAGTGTGAGGCTAGAGACAAGGAGAAAATGCTCAAAAGCAAAACAGATTTCAACTTTGGAGAGTCAGTCATAAAGAGGGGATTAAACAAGGACAATGAAAGTTTAATAATCACTGAGTGGTGTCTGGGTAATTTAAACATAAGGACAACAGAGCAGAAGCACAATTTTAGTTCTAGATTACTAGCATTAATTGCATTCCTTCATTTTTGCCATCTCCTTTATAAAAAAAGACTGGATAAAAAAAGTAAAAAGCGTAAGATGGCATAATAAAGAGGGATAAAACCACAAACGATGAAAATACGGGATATGAATGGAATTAATTCACCTATAAAATGAAAGAAGACAAAAGAATGGATTAGAAAGAGTAATCTAACAATACAAAACATAAAAATTTTAAAAGAGTTAAAATGAGAGGCCAGAATAGAATTTATTATACTTTAAGCCAAGAATGGGGAACTTGAGTCCTCCACCACAGGTTCCCCACCCGTACTTTAGGCAAACTCAAAAAGAAATGGGACCTGGGAATGGTAATTATGAATCCATCTTGGAAAATAACCAATACTTTTGTAAAAAGTTTAGAATGCCCTAATTTTCCATCCTGATATCTTGCTAAAATAGTAGTTCTCTCTTGGGGGTATGTAAAAACATGGGAGATGTTTAAAATTATTTATAATTTCTTCTAATTCAATAAAAAGTATTCTTGGTTCAAAAAAATAACCACAGAAAAGCTATTTTAATATTTCCTACCTTTTTACTTAGTTATAAGACCTCACATCAGCTTAAAATGTGAAACCCTAACTAAATTCAAATTAGAATTATAAATATTTGAATGCTACAGATGTTAGATCTCATTTGTCATGTTTATCCATGTCTAAAAAGTTTACTCTTACTTTGTTTTGTCTCAGGATGGGTATGGTATTGATAATGTAACAGATGAGTTAAGTTTCATAATTGACAAGAATAAAGTACACTGACTTTAAAAAGTACTTTATATGTAAAGAGCAGTATGGTATGTGGAAAAGTGGTGGAATGAAAGTCAGGACATTTGGAGTTAAATACTATTTCTGATGCTTAGTAACTCTGTGACCATGAGCAACGCGCCTAACTATTCCAAACCTCAGTTTCTGCCTTGGTATAATAGAAATAACACTTTTCTCATCAAGATGTTGTGGAGATCAAATGCTTTATAAACCTTAACAGTAAGACAGAAATGTCAGTTCCTGATATTATAAATATTTGATCACTGATTATTCCATATTTTCATTCTATCAGTCTAAATTTCCCAGTCTTATAATTTTTCTATTCATAAGTCACCATAAAGTCAAGTCTCCCTTTAATGGATGAAAAAAAGAAATATGGAATTTTTTATACATAACCATTATATTAACTCAAAATACCGACTGTTTTCTTATTGACAAAAATTGAAAGTCTGAAATTTTCAGCCACATGAATACCCTTCCATTACCATATGGCCTATTTGGATCATTTTCAATTCATATAATGAAAACATGTGAGATCACTAAGATTTATTTGGGCAGACTTGGCAGCCTTTCCATGTATATGTACTTGAGCAATGAGATGCACTTTGGATTTAGGGCTTGATAATAAATGATTGTTTTAATCTGGGTAAGTGTGTGTGAGTAGAAGAAACATGAATATGGTGTGACTCAGAAGTCTGATTTACACCATGTTGTGCCACAGGCAAAGGTCTACTCAGACATAATCTCTTCTCCAAAATTTCATTTGATGTCCTTGAGAAAAGAGACCTAGAAAATGTCTTTGGTTAATTAAAAGCAGTCAGGAGTAAAGTTGAATGCATATCCTTGGTTCTCTGAGTTCATAGGTCATCAAAACCATTTCCAAAATAAGAGATTCCCCTTTAAGCAAGCTAAGCAACTACTCCAGGTATGTGGGTGGTGTAAAGCAGTATCCTTGAGAACTGGAAAAATGAAATCAGCAACATTTAACAGTTTCTGAAATCTCCAGGAGCAAAGTTCAAAATCAAGATAATTTTGGAACAATCTGCACTAATTAGAGAGCATAAGATTTTAGATTTAGAAACTGTAAGAGATGTTAGGCCACCTACCCCCACCTCCTCACTTTACAGATGAGGAAGTTTACACCTAGAAAAGTTGAGTGATTTGTGCCAAATTATTTAAGTACTGACTGTGTCAGAATTTGAACTCAAGTTCCCTCCTTTCAAATCCATACTCTCTGTATGACTCTACCTCTGTATGATGACAAATAACTCTCTGACTATAAGACCAATCTATTTTGTTTAATTCACAGGTAAAATGTTGGCTTTTCTTGGGAAAAAAACTCACCATAAATTGATAAAATGAAGCCTGTATCTGGGGTTGTTTGGAGCAACCTAGAACACATGAGCTAAGTCAACAGCCTGAGCAGACCAAGACCTCTCTGGCCACCAGGTGCCAAGATTTTGTGGGTCTTTCCTCATAGATTTTAATGTTTTAAAAGAATACTATGTTATCCAACTGAAAAAATAAACTTTTTATACAAAATGACAGTTATAAAAAGTGGGCATGTCCAATTATTTTATACATGAGCTGTTTTAACTTTTAAATTAATATTTTAAGAGTAAAAAACTTTCTTAACCCACTTCATATTTATTTTTAGAAAATAACAAGGAAATATAGTGCTGTTTAAAAGAGAAAAAATACTAGATCCAGAAAATATAAACATTATGTTAATTGGATTTAATTGGATTAAACTATAGGCACAGCCTGCATAACATTTTTTGCAATACAGCTTTACATAAAACAATATTGTGAGGAGAGTTAATTGTTCTTATGGAACTTACCTTGACAGGGCAAATCACATCATTTCTCTGGAACCCAGTTTCCCCATCCAGAAAATCAGGATGTAGGACGAAGTGATATTGTCCTTTCCAGGTCAAATTCAATGACGTTACGGCAGCTTATGACAGCAGTCTGCCCACTTAACGACTATAAAAGCAAAGAAAAGACAGTTGAGGAAAGATGATGATTGTTCAATTGAATTTTAAGAGACTTAGCAAAATAAGGCATTCCCTCCTCACTACCCCAAATAATAAGCACATGGTACTCATATATAATAATAAGAGATAACAACCTGCAGGAAGAGAATAGATGCAAGCAGGGGAATGAAACATTCAGTGATAGATACAAAGCCCAGGACTGAGGCTGTGCAAGAGGTCCGAGAATAAACAACATGAAGTGAGGAGCACAAATGGGCTTCACTGGAATCCAAGTGTCATGCAAAGAGAGCAGTTAAATTCAAACCCTTAACCCAGTGTTATTTTTTTTGAGGTGATGATGACCTGCCCAGGATCACAAAGCCAGTAAGTATCTAAGGTCAGATTTGAACTCGGGTCCTCCTGACTACACTGTACCATCTAGCTAGCTGTCCCTCAGTTTTATATAAAATTAATTACATTATGTTATACTATATTGTTATTTTATAGTACATTATGCTATTTTACATTGTTTCATCAAGTTATGTTATACTGTACAATGTTTTATTATATTACGTTATAATCATGATAGTATTATACAATATAATCATTATATATATATATAAATTTAATGAATAACACTCAAATCCAAAGTATGTCCCACCCAGTCAAAAGCAATAAAACAGAAGAAAACAGGGAGCTGTAAAGATTACTATAAGATTCTGAAAGTACTTTGAATTAATAAGAATAAACAGGCAAGTTTTCATGCTAGTCACTGCAGATGCAAAGACAAAAAGAAGAAATTGTCCCTGCCTTCACAGAATTTATGTTCTACTGGGTAATAATAATATGGAAATGATTTTAAGAACATTCTGAATAATGCTGCCTCAACCAACATAATTTCTCAGTGATGTCACAAGACATATCTGCATTCTATGATAATATCTCCTCATGTCTGATGGCTAGTGAGGGCCATAGCTGTGTTTACTAATTAGAAAGCATCTTTTGTTTTGACAGCCTATATCATGTTGGGACAAAGCAGCCAGGACTCAAGGTGAGAATGAAACAAGTGAATTTAAATAAAGAGACCTCTAAAGTTTACACAACGGTGTAGTCACCACCACCCTGTGAGGGGGTGGAATTACTATTATCCGTTTTCCAGATGAGCAAACTAGGATCCAATGAAATAGTGTTATAGGTAATATTGTGTAATAAAATATAGGTTATATAGGTAGTAAAATGCTAGAGATGGAATTTGAACGTAGGTATTCTGACTTCAGAACTAGACCTCTTTCCATTATTCAATAATCAGCAGAGAATTGCAAGAATCTGTTTTGGTTTTTTTTTTTTTAAGTTGGCAGCCTCCATGCCAATATGACTTCAAGTTGCCAACTCCTTTACCTTTGATGCGTGGGAACCCAGGGTACATATATCAGTTTGAAATCTGGCATTTAACCTAATCATTATGTATGGATCAAGTTGCCAACACTCAATCAGGAAGACAGAAAGGGAGGTCAAGGAATTTACGCTTTACTAATATAGAATAAAATGGCAGAGAAGACTAAAAAGCAATTATACCTCTTAAGGGCAAAGTAGATAGAGTGCCAGGCCTAGAGTGCAGAAGACTCATCTTCCTGAATTCAAATCTGGTCTCAGACACTTAACTAGCCATGTGACCCTGAACAAGTGGCTTAACTCTGTTTGCCTCAGTTTCCTGATCTGTAAAATGAGTTGGAGAAGGAAATAGCAAACCACTCCAGTATCTTTGCCAAGAAAGCCCCAAAAGAGATCATGAAGAACTGTACATGACTGAATAAGAAAGGCAAAGTATTTCGTTCATCAACTCAATAAACATTTTCATCAAACATTCTACTAAACTAATTAACCTCTGTGTAGAAGGGGGTACAAGATTTTAGGTAAAAAAAAGACAAAAAGTCAACCAGTCTCTGCCCTTGAAGAACTTGTATTCATCTGGAAGAATACAGCAATAAACATGTAAGTCTAGGAAGGACCATTTGAAGAGGGAGAAGTGATTTCTATAGAGGCAGTAGTCAAGCCTTCTAGGAAATTAAGAATTTGAATAGGGTAGAGTTGTAGAGAGAGCAAATTCCAGTCACAAAGTCAAGCTAGGTAAAGGCTCAAAGGCGGGAAATCTTGAGCAAGCAGGCCAGTTTGGTGGGGACGTAGACAACAAAAAGGGAGCAATGTATAATAAGCTAAGAAAAGTAGGCTGCAGTCAGATTTTGAAGTCTTTTAACTACCCAGCTGAGGAATTTGTATTTCATTCTAGGGACAATCAGGAACCACTCATGTTTCTTGAACACAGAATCACATGGTTCATGATCATATTTGCTTTAGGGAAAAAAAAGTTAGATGGAGAATCTATTAGAGAAGGGATTGGGAATTTTTTCATCTCTTCCTTGGCAGGAAAATTAGACTTATGCATACATGAGTTGTGCAGAAGAGAAATTTTTAAGGGCAGCGACAGAAGATGCTGTAATCTGAAGTACTCAGAGATAGAATGAAGGGTAAACAGTCCTTTGACAGCAAGCCAACATAGCCTGGCAAGCTGAGCGCCAGTCTGAGATTTTGTCATCAGGTTATGATTCAGAATGACTGACAAAGGCAAATCACTTTGACCAGAGTCTGCGTAGGAGGTTAAAGTAAGCTTTTTAAAAGAGAAAAGAAAAGGGAGCTAATGAAACATTTATAGAATACATAGGGAGAAAAAAAGCAAAGAAGGACACCGAATGAGACAAATGATCAGGACAGTGTTGGAATTATAGGACTACATTTATTGTATACTTTAAAAAGAAAACAAGCTATACATAATTAAGATTCAAGGTTTCACATGCCATTTTTCTGCTTTTTGTATATTGAAATTATCATATTTGTTGATGACTACCAAGTTTATAATAAAAAATGGGGAAAAATAAAAAATTCTGATTAGCTCTCTGGGGGAGAGGGACAAGAAAGAAAACTGGTTGGTTTTCATGTTTGTCCTAAAAATCATCTTCTTTAATGTTTAATGTTTCCTTAATTTAATTTAATTCAACAAACATTTATTAAGTGAATATACTATACCAAGCCCCTTCCTACATCCTAGGAATGAAAAGTAATAAAAAATAATAAAAATAATTCTTGCTCTCAACAATTCACATTCTACTCCTTAAGCTTACGTGTGTTTAATAAAATGATAGATACATAATAGGTGCTCAATAAATACATGTTGATTTATTAAAAATCATATTTTTATACAAATGAAGTACACTGGATTGGATATCAGAGTGCACACTTTACAACAGGAACAGCATGACTGTATCACCACCATCCAGAAGCAGTATCTCTAAATTTCAGGGGCAACATTTCAAGAACTGAATTACAGATCAAAATCACAAAAAACAGTCACCAAGAATATATAATAGCCCCTAATAGAAAAGTAAAGTTCTCCTGGGGTCATATGCAAAAATTTACCTGAGGGTAAATTAAACAAGTTAATTTAGAAAAAAAAAGAAAATATGTGAATTCAAATTAAAAACTCTCAAGTGTGGAACTAAAAGATCTGGGTTCAAATTTCAATATTTCAGTTCTGCTATTTAAAACTTGTGAAACATTGAACAAATGAAGAGTCCCTTTGGGCCTCAGTTTTCTCATATGTAAAATGTAGGGTCAGAATAACTGACCTCAGTTCTCTTCTAGTTCTAAACCCTTGCAAAGTCAACAATATTCACAGTGCCTATGGTGGTTATGAACATCCTGGCACAATTCTGAATCATGAAATACCACAGATTTTCCACATAGAAGACAGAACCAAAACATCGATTCAGACACCAGAAAGTCAAATCCATCATAATAACAAAAATCCATACATAATAATAATGCAGAGAACAACGTCAGTCACAAGTCTTGTCCCTACTAGGCTTCCCACAAACCAGCTCCATTAAACAAAATCACAAACAAGCTCTTCACTCATGTTAGCCAGCTGCCTGCTTGCCCGTATCCTTCCTAGCTCTGACTGGGCTTTGACCAACTTCCTTTCAGCTCTGCTCTAGCTCTGCCTCTTCCTGTTCCACCCATTCAGCAAACTTCTCCCACCACAAACTCCGTGGGAGTCAAACTCATGTGACTCAGGCAGTCACATGGGCCTATTAATGAATGGCAAATATCTCCCCACTTAAACTACCATACAATCCCATGATCCTTTGAGCCCATTAAATAATTATTTGATTAAATCTAATTCAACAGACATTTAAGTGCTTGCAAAATAAAAGTTCGCATTATGGGCAACATGGTGGTACGGAACATGGTGGTACGGTGGATAGAATGCTGGGCTTGGAGTTAGGGAGATCAAATCTTGTCTCAGACACTTACTAGATATGTGACTCTGGGCAAGTTACTTAACCCTGTTTGCCTCAGTTTCCTCATCTGTAAAATGAGCTGGAAAAGGAAATGGCAACCACTCCAAGAAAACCCCAAAAGAGGTCACATAGAGTTGGACATGACTGAAATATGACTAAACAACAATGTATATATATGGAGGCACATATTTTAATGACTTTGTGAAATTCAAAAGGCTCTTCTTAGACATGTGATTAGAATACCCCACACTCTTTTGAGCCCTCAGTTTTATTGATCTATAAAGAAGGAATATATTAACTAATATGCCTCAAAGAAAAGAACTAGAACAGAAAATCTCTTGACATATTCTTTCATACATTCAATAAACATTTCTTTAGTGCCTACTGCATTCCAAGTTCCTTTCTAAACTCTGGAGATACAAACCAAAGACAAAAAAGAAAGAATGAGAAAGAGAGAGGCAGAGAGAAATAGACAGAGAGACAGACAGAGATAGAGAAAACCCTAGTCCTCAAATAAATTATATTGGGAGAAAACAACATAAACATAGAAAAGTCAATATAAAATATATAAAAAGTGATTTCCAGGGGGAGAGTGCTTTCATGTAGAGAGACCAATATACTCCTGGTGTGTATGCAAGGGGACTTCAGCTAAGACATGAAGGAAACTGCAGATTCTAGGAGTTAGAGGTGATAGTGCTTTCCAGAAATGGGGGATGGTCTTTGCCAATGAGTGGAGATGGAATATAGGGAATGGGCTCTAAGTTGGGCTCTAAGCAAGGTCAGTAAAAGGAGTAATTTGCCATAAACCTGGAAAGGTAGGCTGAAGTCAGATTGTGAAGGATTTTCATGCTAAAGAGAAGAGTTTATATTTTATTTTAAAGAGAGTAGAAAGTCATTCAAGTTTCTTATCAAGGAACTAACATTGTCAGACCTGTGTTATTTACTTGATAGCTCTGAAGTGGATATATTGAAGAAGGAAGAAACCGAAGCCATAGAGACAAGAAAGGAAGCTATTGCAGTAATCCAGACTAACTGGAATGAAGGCTTAAAGTAGGATGGGTTTGGAGCAAAGAGAGAGAAGGAAATGTACGTAAAAGACATTGTGAACGTAGAGTTGATGCATCTCGGCAACTAGCTGGGGATTATATTTCTAGGCTCCATGACTGCGTGGTTCTATTTAAGCAATTTTTTAGTCCTTCTCAAACTTGTTTGTCCCCATATTCCCTTCCACTCCAAAAAATTATAGTGGATGCCAAAGAGCTTTTTTTTATGTTGGTTAAAATTACTGATATTGGTCATATTTGAAATTAAAACTGATAAAATTTCTAAACATTTACTTTTCATTTAAAAAGCATATTACACTTAACAATTTGTACTAATGAAAAAAAGGGGTGGGGGGAGCCAAGGTGATGGAGTAGAAGTAGACACTGGTTAGAGCTCTCCCCCCAAGTCCAGCCAAATACCTGTAAAAATGACTTTAAACAAATTATGGAGCTACAGAACCCACATAATGACTGAGTAAAGCAAATCTCCAGGACAAGACAGTCTGCAAGGTTGATGGGAAGCATCTATCATGCTGGGGTGGGAACAGAGTGTAGTCCAGCATGAGCCTTGCTGACACAGATGGAAACTGAGTAGACCTCAGGAGGACTGAATCTCTGCCACCTGTGGTGGTTTCCAGACTTCACAATCCCAACACCTAGGACAAATTGGAAGGTCAGTGGAAAAAACCTTGGACCTGTGTGACAGAGTGGTCTGGCCCCAGCCCCAGGGTGGTGAAAAGGGTAGAGAAGCTTGTAGCAGCTGCAGCAGGGGAAGAAGCAGTAGCTGTTTCTAGAGTTCTAGGCCAACAGATTGTGGGAGGATCAAGTCATTGACAGTACACCCCCCAACTCCACTGGAAGCAGAGAACTACCTTGACAAAGAACTCAAAAATCAAATAAATGTCTGGGAAGATGAGCAAAAACTGGAAAAAGAATCTGACTATAGAATCTTACTTTGGTGACAAGGAAGATCAAAATACAGAAAAAGAGGAAGACAACTAAGTCAAATCTCCTACTTGTAAAGCCTCCAAAAAAAATGTGAATTGGTTGCAGGCCAGGGAAGAGCTCAAAAACGATTTTGAAAATCAAATAAGAGAAATAGAGGGAAAATTGGGAAGAATTGAAACGAGAAAGATACAGGAAATTATGAAAAACAGATCAACTGCTTGCTAAAGGGGACCTAAAAAATTCTTAAGAAAATAACACCTTAAAAAATAGACCATCCCAAATGACAAAAACAATTCAAAAAGCAAATGAGGAGAAGAATGCCCTAAAAAGAAAAATTGGCCAAATGGAAAAAGAGATCCAAAAGATCACTAAAGAAAATAATTCCTTAAAGATTAGAATGGTGCAGATGCATTTAACCAAATGACTTTGTGAAAAATCAAGAAATCATAAAACAAGAGCAAGGGAATGAAATAAAATAGCAGACAATGTGAAATATCTCATTGAAAAAACCTCTGACCTGGAAAATAGAATCCACTGGTCACCTCATGTAAGAGATTCCAAAAAGAAAACTCCTAGAAATATTGTAGCCAAATGTTACAGCTCCCAGGTCAAAGAGAAAATATTGCAAGCAGCCAGAAAGGAACAATTCAAGTATTGTGGAAACACAATCAGGATAACACAAGATCTAGCAGCTTCTACACTGAGGGATCACAGGACTGGGAATATGCTATTCCAGAGGATTAAAAACAAGAATCACCTACTCAGAAAAACTAAGTATAATCCTTCAGGGGGAAAAATGGTAATTCAATGAAATAGAGGACTTTCAAGCATTCTTGTTGAAAAGACCAGAGCTGAATAGAAAATTTGACTTTCAAACATTAGAATCAAGAGAAGCATGAAAAGGTAAACAGAAGAGAGAAATCATAAGGGACTTATTAACATTAAACTGTTTACATTTCTACATGGAAAGATAATATTTGTAACTCTTGAGATTTATCTCAGTATTATGGTAGTTGGAGGAATTATATACATATAGACAGAGGGCACAGAGTGAGTTGAATATTAAGGGATGATATCTAAAAAAGTAAAATTAAGGAGAGAGGAATATATTGGGAGGAGAAAGGTAGAAATGAGATAGGATAAATTTTCTCTCACCTAAAAGAGGCAAGAGAAAGCTTTTTCAATGGAGGGAAGAGCACAGAGGTGAGAAGGAAAGAGTGAACCTTATTCTCATTGGATTTGGCTTAAAGAGGGAATAACATGCACACTCAATTTGGCATGTAAATCTTACACTACAGGAAAATAGAGGGGAAGGGCATAAGTGGAGGGTTAGTGGGGCATGATAGAAGGGAGGGCAAATGGCAGGAGGGCGTAATTAGAAGTAAATACTTTTGAGGGTCAAAAGAGAGAATAGAATAAAGGGGGCATGATAGGATGGAGGAAATATAGTCTTTCATATCATGACAGTTATGGAAGTATATTGCATAATTACACATGTTTAACCTATATAGAATTGCATGCCTTCTCAGTGGGGATGAATGTTGAGGGAGGAAGACAGAGAAGTTGGAACTCAAAGTTTTAAAAATGAATGTTAAAAATTGTCTTTACATGCAACATGTTTTTACATGAGAGAAGGAAGAGGTGTGGTAGAAGGAAGGGCAGATTGTAGAAAGGGGTAATCAGAATGTATGATCTCTTGGGGTGGGTGGAGAAAATTTGGAACACAAAATCTTGCGGAAGAGAATGTTGAAAACTAAAAATTAATTAATATTAAAAAAGAAAATATGTAAAAAAGAAAAATAACTTTTTTCCAAAACCAAAAATAATTGCTAGGGAGCATGGCATTATTTTATCTATTTTTACAAATCTTTTTAATGACTGATTTAAGAGAAGACAGTGGATTATCATATTTGCTTCTGCATTCAATATGTTGTGATATATTGCTTCAGTTGAAGGAAATCTGGTCTCACCTAGATAGGAAATTTGGAAAGGTAGGAAAATTTTACTAGGAAAATAATATGTTTTCTTATTCAGAAAATAGTTTTGACCTTGTAAGCCATAAAAGGATCTCAGGAACCCTACGGGCCTATGGATCACACTTTGAGAACCATTGGTCTAAGCAAATATGAAATAGAATTACATGAATTAAACACCTTTCATTTAACTTCCTTTAATAGGTGTTCTGTTTTCAAGAGGATTTTTAAGTATGCAAGGGGGGAATGGCTGGGAAGTATTAAAATGGCTCGGGCAAGAAGTTATGAAGGATTAACAAGGACTAAGATATAAAAGCGAAATTAAACTCCAAACTAAAGAAAGACTATCAGGGGAATGTCATGTTACAAGCAAAAAAACCCATCTCTCCAATCTAATTCAATTATTATTTATTAAGCACAATAGCATGCTATCATAAAGAGTGTTTAGAGTGAGCCACAAGGAAGATAATAACATGGAGGAGATGAAACAAAATAGCCAGCATATATTTTCCTGAAGGAAATTAAAATCAGTTTCTACATAGCAGTTAGAAATAGAAACAAGCTTGTAGCAGCCCCCTTCTCCACCCCCCAGGTGAGAAAAAAAGGTTAAGTTAAATCCTCTTTGAGAAGAGTGAAGTTTTGTGGTGAGGTTCAGACTTATAGAATATTGCAAGTGTTCCCTGAAAACATGAACAATCTCAGAAGCAGATCAATATTTTTGAAACATATTTTATAAATGCTTCTCTCATCCCCTTACCCTCTATTTTCTTGTAGGGCAAGATAGATTTGTATACCCCATTGTCTGTATATCTTATTTCCCAGTTGCATGTAAAAACAATTTTTAACATTCATTTTTAAAACTTTGATTTCCAACTTCTCTGCTATCTTCCCTCCCCACCCATCCCCACTGAGAAGGGTTATTCAATATAGGCCATATGTCTGTAGTCATGCAAAATACTTCCATAACAGTCACATTGTGAAAGACTAACTATATTTCCCTCCATCCTATCCTGCCCCCCATCTATTCTATTCTGTCTTTTGACCCTATCCCTCCTCAAAAGTATTTACTTCTAATTACTCCCTCTTCTCATTTGCCTCCCAACCCAACCCACCCCCACTTATCCCCTTTCCATCTACCTTCCTGTAACATAAGATAGATTTTTATACCAAATTGAGTGTGCATGTTATTCCTCCTTAAGCTAAATCCAATGAGAGTAAGATTTACTCTTTCCCTCTCACCTCCGTCTCTTCTCCTCCATCGAAAAAGTTTTTTTCTTGCCTCTTTTAAGTGAGATAATTTGTCCCATTCTATTTCTCCCTTTCTCCTTCTCCCAAATGTAATGGTAATTTAAATGGGAAGATCTTTCTCACTCATTAGTAGGTCCATGTGACCTGCTTAAATCACCTGAAAGCCTAAGTCACATGTGGTGGGAAGAGCTTGCTGAACAGGTAGAACAGGAAGGGTGGAGCAGAAACCAGAGGAAGTTAGTGAGAGCTTTCAGGTAGAGGAGAGAAGATACAGGCCATCAGGAACAGCTCAGGCTCATCGGTGTTTGCTTATGAGAATGCTAGCAGAATGGGCGAGACTTTATTATCTTTTCATGTAGGAATGTAAACAGTTCAAGTTTGGTAAGTCTCTTATGATTTCTCTTTCCTCTTCACCTTTTCATTCTTCTCTTGATTCTTGTGTTTGAAAGTCAAATTTTCTATTGAGCTCTGGTCTTTTCATCTAGAATGCTTGCAAGTCCTCTATTTGATTGAATGACTGTTTTTCCCCTGAAGGATTATACTTAGTTTTTCTGGGTAAGTAATTCCTGGTTTTAATTTTAGCTCCTTTGACCTCTGGAATAGCATATTATGAGCCCTCCCCATCCCTCAATGTAGAAGCTCCTGGATCTTGTGTTATCTTGTCTTTCCACAATACTTGAATTGTTTCTTGCTGCCTGCTTGCAATATTTTCTCCTTGACCTGGGAGCTCTGGAATTTGGCTACAATTTTCTTAGGAATTTTTCTTTTGGGATCTCTTTCAGGAGGAGATTGGTGGATTCTTTCAATATGTATTTTATCCTCTGGTTCTAGAGCATTAGGACAGTTTTTCTTGATAATTTCTAGAAAGATGATGTCAAGGCACTTTTTTGATGATGACTTTCAGGTAGTCCAATAATTTTTAAATTATCTCTTCTGGATCTATTTTCCAGGTCAGGTGTTTTTCCAATGAGATATTTCACATTGTCTGCTTTGGTCTTGTCATTCCTCTGGTCTTGTTTTATAATTTGTTGATTTGTCATAAAGTCATTAGCTTCTATCTCCTCCATTCTAATCTTAAGGAATCATTTTCTTCAGTGAGCTTTTGGACCTCTTTTTCCGTCTGGCCAATTCTGCTTTTTAAAGGCATTCTTCTCCTCGTTGACCTTTTGGATCTCATTTGCCATTTGGGTTGGTCTATTTTTTAAGATGCTACTTTCAGCACTCATGGGACCCCTTTAGCAAGTGCTTGACTTGTTTTTTATGATTTTCTTGCATCGCTCTCATTTCTCTTCACCATTTTCCCTCTACTTCTCTTATTTGACTTTCAAAATAGTTTTTGAGCTCTTCCATGGTCCACAACCAATTCATATTTTTCTTGGAAACTTTAGCTGTAGAAGCTTTGACCTTGCTGTCTTCTTCAATTTGTATATTTTGGTCTTCCTGTCACCAGGGTAAGATTCTATAGTCTGATTCTTTTTCCAGTTTTTGCTCATTTTCCCAGCCATTTATTTGATTTTTGAGTTCTTTGTCAAGGTGGTTCTCTCCTTCCAGTAGGGGTGAGGGAATGCACTGTCATTGGCTCTATCCTCCCATAATCTGTTGGCTTAGAGCTCCAGAAACAGCCACTGGTTCTGTCCCTACTGTGGCTGCCCCTTCCACCACCGTGGGGCTGGGGCCAGATCACTCTGTCACACAGGTCCAACAGGCTTTTTTTCACTGACCTTTCAATTTATCCCAGTTGTTTTGGGGTTGTGAAATCTGCAAACCACCACAGGTGGCATAGATTCAGTCTCCCGAGGCCTGCTCAGGTACTGTCTGTGCCAGTGAGGGCAACAGTGGACTGTGTTCTGCTCCCAGCATGGCCTGATAGGCGCTTCCCCTTGACCTTTCAGGCTGTCTTGGGCTGGAGAGTTACTTCACTCAGTCATTCTGTGGATTCTGCAGCTCCAAAATTTGTTTAGAGTCATTTTTATAGGTATTTGGCTAGGCTTGGGGGTGAACTCTAGAAGTCCCAGCTTCTACTCTGCTGTCTTGGCTCCTCCCCACAGATCAATATTTTTAAAGCAGCTCAGAAACTTCTGTACTTCCCCAAGATTGGCTTACAGTATTTTTTTAAATTTAAATTTATGTATTTGTTTTTAGTTTTCAACATTCATTTCCACAAGATCTTGAGTTCCAAATTTTCTCCCCATTTCTCTCCTCTGCACACCCCAGGACAGTGTATATTCTGATTACCCCTCCCCACAATCTGCCCTCCCTTCTATCACATCCCTCCTTTCTCTTATCCCCATCTCCTCTGTTTTCTTGTAGGGCAAGACAGATTTCTATACCCCATTGGATTGGCTTACAACATTGAAGAGGCTAGAGCAGTTAAGTGGCACAATGGATAGAAATCTCAGCCTGGAGTCAGGAAGACTTATCTTCTTGAATTCAACTCTGGCCTCAGATGCTTACTAGCTATATGACCTTGTGTAAATCACTTAACCCTATTTGTCTCAGCCCTGACATCTCACCTGAGTATCAGATTCACATTTTTAACTAACTGTCATTGAAGCTGAAATAATATGGCGCTACCAATAACAGAAACAGATTTTGAGAGGAAGTAGGTTGAGGGGAGAACGTGGTAAGTACAGTGTTAGGTATTTCTGGATACCCTGCAGACACCTCAAACTTAATGTCTAAAACTGAACTCCTCATCTCCTAAAACTGTTCCTCCTTCTAGCTTCTCTATTTTCACTGATAGCACCATCATCATCCAAGTTACTGGAGTTCAACACAACAGGCATTACTAACTCTTAGTCCTCTTGCAACCTCCCACTTCAGTTAGAATCTTATTTGATTTTACTTGTAACAAATATTGCATCTTTCTCTTCCTCTCTAATCCCAGTAACAGTAACAATGATTTAGGCTTTAAAGTTTCACGCCTAGATGGTCTTCTTGCCTTTGTCATTTCCTTTATTCAATCTATCTTTCATATAACTAAAAAAATAGCTTTCTTAAGGAACCAGTCAGACCATGTTCATGGAAACTTAATAAAGCTGCCTCCAGTCCCAATATCATAACTTCTTTATGGATCCCACTGAACAGCAGGCATGTCCTGATTTAACCACACAGTATAGATTTGACCACACCACAGGTTCCCAGACTCAATACATTCACAGCCCTTACCTAGCTACTGCCCCAGGTCCAATTCATGTATTAAACAGATGTGTTCTTGTGCTCAACCACAATCACATCATCCATTTAGCCTAAGACAGAATCACAGTATTTAACTATCCATCTTGACCAGACAGGACCAAAATAGCTAGCCAGTCGGAGGGCAGTATAAACAAGATATTTGACCACTGAACCATAGAAAGGATCCCTCCCCTATTACCCAATCCCTTGACAAACCCGTCCTGCTTTTTTTAATATTTCTGTTGCATAATCAATATTATTACACAATACATTTGCCTGTGTTGTTTTACTAAGTTTCTGGTTCTTCTTGGAAACTTGCCCACTTCTGAGGGGTGCCAATCCTCAATAGATGTCTATACTTGGATTGAAGGTGGTCTGACTGAATTCTTTGAAATGGTGCCACCACAACACACCATGACACTGCAACAATGTTGCACTGCTCTCCCCCCTTCCCAGATTAAAAATCTTCAGTAAAAATAACAAAAACCACCTTCAGTGGTTTCCTGTGTCCTTACAGGATATGTATGAGCTTCTTGGCCTGCATTTGAGGTCTTCAACAAAATGACCCCAACCTACCTTCCCAGCCTTCTTTCATATTATTTGCTCTTTGTAACTCGAAGTTGTAAGGATGCAATGATAAGGTGTTACAGCAGCTAAGGACTTGGGCAACTAGGTGATACAGGGGATTGAGTGCTGGGGAGTCAGAAAGACTCTTTTTCCTGAATTCAAACCCAGCTTCAGATACTTACTGTGTGACCCTGAACAAGTCACTTTGACTTGGTTTGCTTCAGTTAACTCATCTGTAAAATAAGCTCAAGAAAGAAATGGCAAATGACTCCAGTATCCTTGTCAAAAAAATCCCAAATGGGGTTACAGTCAGACACTACTGAAAAAAAGTGACTAAATAGCATCAAAAATTAAGGATTTAAGTCTATCTGAAGAAAGTAGAAAGTATTGCGAAGGATGGAGATAAGTCTTACTAGTTTTATTTTAAGAATGTGTAAGCATAAGCTTACTTAGTACTTAGTACTTTAGTACTAAAAAAGAGGTGGAGCATTATGTTCAACACTGAATCTGAAACACGGCATTCCAGTATGGGGTTAATGCCAGGGCCTGTTAGTTCAGGTTTAATGTTGGGGTGAAATGAGGCACTCACAAGTAATTGAACAATGACAAAAAGACTTACTTTGCAACTAGGATGTAGTGGCACTTAGTTTCTCTGAATGTGGTCTCTCTTACCTGCATATGTCAGGGTATGGTGACTCACTTGCATGGTCTTTAGATATCCATCAAGTGTCAGGGGCTCTAACAACATGTGAGTGGGACTTTCTATGCCCAGGAAGTCATATCAAAAGAAAGGGCCAATCAAGTCCCACGGACAGTCTTATTGCTTGTTAGGGAAAACTTTTCCCTTTCTTAAATAGAGGGGAGTCTTAATGCTATAGCAGACAATGCTAATACGATTATGATGAGAGGTGTTTAAGGAGAGAGGTATGTCTTTCTGAATTAAAAATCCTATATTCCATTGGGGAATTGGAACTGGAACTATGAATTCATAGCAAGCCCAACTTCTCTCAGAAGCAGCATGATATAATGGGAAAAGTAATAGATTTGGGGTCAAGGAACTTTGGTTTAAATCCCAGGTTTCCTCCCTGCATGACCCCAGGACAGTCATTTCATCTCTCTGGGCTTTTATTCCCTCATATGGAAAATGAAGAAAGAAGGTGGCCTAGATCACTGCTTCTTAAACTGTGGGTCACAACCCATCATGGGGTCATAAAAAATTGCACAATAGCAAAAGGTTTCTGAATGCACAACAACCAAAAACTAACTCAGAATCAAATGTGTAATGAACCCAAGGTGTTTCTGGCAGTGTTTACCCACAATGCATCACACAACTTCACTGCAGTCTTGGTTCTGAACACACAGCATACTCACTTTGCACTGTGTGTGCCATCACACCAAGCAATGCCAATGAATGCTATGGAAACATGAAAATGAGTCAAGAATAGAAAAAGTTTAAGAAGCCCTGTTGGAGATGAGGTCCCTGGGCAGGGCACAATGAATGCAGAGCGAGAGGGAAGCACACAGCACACGTGAAGGTGCTTTGTAATTGTTCTTCAGGGTTCAGCAAGTGTCTGCTATCGTGATTATTGCTAGTTTTGTTATTACTTATAAGTCTAGCTCATTTCACATAGTCTACATCGCTAATGAATGGCTAATGCAATGATCCGCTGGTATTTAATATCTGTTCCTCTTATCTTGAACCTAGCACTAGTCTCCCCACACTGGAGGGCAGATGACTTGATAGACAGATTGTTGGCACTTAATAATTACTTGACATTTTTAATGAAATGAATTGGAGAGGGAGTCATGCCGGTGATAACCACATTTCTACTGAAATACATGTTCTCTGCTTCCCACACATTTCCCACCCCCAATTTCCCCAGGAATTTTCTTTTTCTTCTCCATCTCCCCCGTCTCCCTTACCCCACATTATTCTCAATAAAACTAGACCTTTTTACATAGACCACAGCCTTCCAGGGGCATGTTGTTCCTGTCTGTTGAAATGTTACAGTGATAAGCACTATATGAATAATTAGGGATGGTAGGTCATGTGTGTAGGGTGTCATCAATATGCTAATGAAACAACTTCTACCTTTTCTCAGCATTCTGACAAATTGTCATCTTTTTGCTTTCATAGAACTGTGATAAGGGAATGGATAAAAAACTAGTTCTCAGGTTTAACTCTCATAAAACAGAGCTTTCTATAGTGGCTGCACCAACAAAATATCTGGTGGGATCAATTCAGTTCAGTTCTGTGATCCAATTCAGCAAACATCGATTAAATGCCTACTGTGTGTAGAATGTTGTCATTAGAACTGGGCAAGATATAAAGCTTATCCAGAGTACAGATGATACTTCAATGGATAGGCAGCTATGGTATACATACAAATCACTCTACTATAAAATGAGTGCCATTTGAGGGTAAGGAAGCAAAGGTAATTAGTGACAAAGAAGGAGAGCTGAGGACAAGAGAAAATTTCATACAAGAGATTTAGCTCTAAAGGAGTCAGCATGGGCAGCTAGGTGGTAGAGGGAACACAGCCCCAAGACTGAAATTTTGGTTCAAATCGTCTCAGACACTTAATAGCTGTGTGACCTCAGGCCCATCCCTTAACCTACTTTGGCTCAGTTTCCTCATTGTAAAATGAGCTAGAGAAGGAAATAGAAAACCACTCCAGTATCTTTGCCAAGAAAACCCCAAATAAGTTCACAGAGAGTCAAACTCAACAACAGAGAGAAAAACAAGACTCAATTCAGTTAAAGCATTTGGGATTCTAGACATGGGAAATGTCATGATAAAAGGCACAAAGACAGGAATTTCACAGAGCAAGTATAAAAGACCATGAGTTTTGCTAGAATATAGACTGTGGAAGCAGGGAGTGTGCATAAGGTCCAGTGGCACCAGATTGTGAAGAGCCCTCCCTAAATACCAGGCAAAAGAATTTTAACTTTACTTCTAAGTAGTACAGAGTCATTCAAAGGTTTTGAGCAGAGCAGAAAAATGACCAGATCTAGAAATAAAGAAGCAATGCCTGATGGGGTAAAGATGGTTTGGAGGAGGACAGAGTAAAGGGGGAGATACTTCTTAGTCTATAGTTGAGAGAAATGGTAAGGAGGACCTGTGCTAGAGTCATGGCAGGTAGCTCAAAAGAGCATTTCTCCTGCCGATCTCTGTGAGTTTTTTGGAAGAAAATTTTTTCTGTATAATATGTCTATTTGACATGGGGTCAGGAAAACCTTGGTTTGAATGGTCTATGTGATCCTTGGCAAGTTACCATCAAAATCTCATTTTCTTTATACAATGAGGGAAAATAATAATTGAAGTACTTATTTTTCAGGGTTGCTATGAGGCTCAAACCAGATGATGTAAGTAAAACATTTTTCAAACTTTAAAGTCTACCATAATTACTTACTTTCCTGGGGATAGGTATTATAACAGCTTAAAATGTCACAAAAAAAAAAAATGATCTGTGGATGGGTCATTCATCCTCCAAAAATAGAGGAGTTAGTTGAACAGAGACAAAAGCTTGGTAGGGATAGGAACAGGTATGCAGAATTGGGAGTGAGGAAAGATGGGAATAACACTGGTGTTAACACAGGACTGTCTCTGCCCCTCCCCCCCATTCCTATGGAAGAGGCTCCTACGGGCAAAAGGACACACAGATGTTTATGCTCAGTCAGACCCATGTTTCACCAAACACAGAAAGGAGACAGCAAGGAAAAAGCACTCAGCTGAAAGTCAAAACATTTGGGTTGCACTGTTGACTCAACATTAACCTGCTGCCCGACATTGAACAAGCCATTCTACCTCTGCGGACCTCCATTCCCAGTCTTTAAAATGATCTTTCATATTTCCTCCTTCTCAGTTGGGTGCAGAGCCATCCAGAGGTAAATTTGGAAGAGCAATAGTCAGTCTTCAGTGCCCTGCTCCTTCCCTTCCTGCATATTCTTCGCCAAGTCAATCTCAATCTCAATACAGGCCTTAATCCCCCATACTACATCATCACTCAAAAATGGCCCATGGCCCAAAATGGCTTCATGCTATGACAAATTGTCAGTTAGTGAGCCAAATTACTTCTCTTTGGGGCTGGGAAGAAAGCATTCTGTCCTCCCCTTATGGCCTTATCAACTTCCTTATTGTGTTTTCATTTTTAAAAAGAGGATTCCTATTAACTCAAATGTCTCCCTATGGGGACAATGTAAGACAATATTTTTGACACATGGACCATCACAAGTCAGAGTCCAACATCAATTTCCATAACCTGTTTTTATTCTTCATAGTTTGTTTCCTCACTATTTTTCTCACCCTACAGATTCTCTAAAACCTCCTGTTTTTCTTTCATCTCAGTTCTCCTGGGAATAGCAAATGGGGAAAGAGAGGCAAATGGGAGCATGTACAGGACTATGAGGTAGAAGATCAGAACCTATCTTGTCTATATGGGTCATCTGTAAACAGGGTGCATGCAATAAATAGACTGCTAACGCGGGTCAGGGTTCCTTTGACATACCAGGCTGAACAAAGTCTCTTAAAAAGCAATCACTTCCAGTCAGGACAGCCCAGAATTCTTTCCTCTTCTGCAGAAAAAAAAATTCTCAGTCCATAGGACTCAAAGCAAATAACCACTTGTCCCTTCAAGTAGTCCATACCAGAAATATAGGAAGAAGCTCCCACATCATGCAAATTTTAAATAAATTTTAAAGTAATTAGATAAATGAGAAAAAAGGAAAGCATCTGAATATCTTAAACATATTATCAGTCTTAAGCATGTATTTCTCAATTCCATTTTTTCCATTACTTTATTCATGAGGTGGCATGTTTTTATCACTCTGGGCTCAATATTAATGTCCTTGCTATCTCAGCTCTAAAAAGTTTCCATTCTCTTTGTAATATATGATAATTCTCTTTTTAATTTATAGGCTGCCATGTATTATTCATTGATGGGTCTTGGCTTATAGGACAGATTCTATATAATTTTCCACATGTCATAAATGGTCATTTAAATTGAAAAAAAATAAGATCCAACTGGTTCACTATATCGGGTGAATTATTCTCTCATTTCAAAATAATTTTCTAACTATTTAATATTATCATTTAAGGGGGAAAATATTTCTTCAGGACCCTTATAAGTAACAAGTACATATGACAGTATTTCATCCAAAAATGCCCTGTTGGGAGCCTGAAAGATTGGTGGTGATAATAGTCAGGAAAAGTTTTGAAGCAAAATGTAGGGTTCATCTTATTCACAAAATGGTTCATTAAGAAGTCACAGTATAATATATGCAGCATATATTAAGGAATCATACATTCTGCCCTCTTTTCTTTTCAGCTCCCAACCCTTTGTTAAAATAATGAACAGGCTAAGCTTTCCATTCAAAATGTGATTCATCATACATGTTTTAGCCTTTCCTGAAAGTCTCTTCTGATTTTCCTTCTTCGTGGATGTCCACTTTCCGAATAACAGATTCCACACTAAATTCTCTGACCTTTCCAGGGAACTTTCCTCTTTTAGAAGCAAACACATACCTCCCATGGAGGGCAATGAGATCCAAATGTCAATAATGAAGGGCATCGTTTAGCCTGAGAGTAGCTTGGGGGCATTTAAAGACAGATTTCATCTACAGGAGGGTGATTGCTCTCTGGAAGAAGACAGGTAAAGCATCAATTTATCCAACCCCAAATTCAGAAGCATAGCAATTAGCAAATTCCAGAGGGTACTTTGTAATTCTGTAACCATGCCACTGACCCCTTTGAGGGGCATAGAGAGGAAAAGCATATTATTCCATGAAGTAATTTTGCTGCGTTTTCTTGCATTGCTTGTTGATGGTGGTGTTCAATCATTTTAGCCATGTCTGACTCTTCATGACCCTATTTAAGGTTTTCTTGGCAAAGATATTGGAGTGGTTTGCATTTTCTTCTCCAGCTCATCTTACAAATGAGGAAACTGAGGCAAGCAAAGTAACTGTCCCAGGATCACACAGCTAGTAACTGTCAGAGTCTGAATTTAAACTCAGGTCATCCTGATTCTAGGCTTCGCACTCTATCCATTTCCCTACCTCACTGCCCACTTGTATTGCTATTAGCTTAGAAAGAAACATATAAACTATGTGTATAAATACACTTCTGTGTTCAAATGATGTGAGAAAGTTAATCTACCACTAGACTAATTGGGAGATGCATTTCAACCACCATCCTCATTCCCAGTTCAACACTTAGCCCAGACACTCAAACCCACTCCCCAGTTGGAAGCTATTAAGAACAAAAAGAATCCAGTTTCAACCCTTCTGCCACAACTAAAAGTTCTCATCAATTTTCTGATGCACTAAACCACAGCACAGATTTGCCCATAAAAAGCCAACTGCTGTCTTGTTTCTAGGCCACCTCTTTTTTTCTTGGAAAAACATTCTCTTTTAGTAATTTATTTTTTTAGCAATCGTCCTCACGACTCCCATCAGTTGTTGTGACAGCACAGTGGTCATGTAACAGAAAAGGGCAAAAGATGATGAATCAGGGACCTGGGTTCTAGTCTTCAAAACTACCTCAAATTGGCTGTGCGACCTTGGCCAGGTTATTTAATGTGTGAGTCTTAGTTCCCAGTCTATGCAGTTATCTCCAAGATACCTTATCTCAAAATAAATCAGCAAACACAAAAGATCATGATTCTCTTCTGCATATGAAGATGCCCATCTCTGTCATGATCCCCTCCTACCTCATGATAACCATACAACATTTAGTTGGAGGATCTAGTTATTCCAGAGCACAGAAGACATAAAGAGGCATGTGATAATTTTAGTCAATTAGTTGAAGATCTGTTATGTGCAATGGAGATTAGATTTGTTTAGCTTGGGTTTAGAAGACAGCATTTGGAATAATGGATAGAAGACAGAGAGAGGAAGGATGTGTTCTAATGTAAGCATATAAGGACACATTATGTCATCCTTCCCAGATGATTTCTGACATGTTTCAGTGTCTATGATGACTGAGACAAATGAACCATTGTTAGAATCATGTGAGACTTGTACTTAGAAGCAGGCACAGCATCAGGGCATACAACCTTGAAAAGTTGTTAGAAGTAGTGAAGGAGCCTTATGGAAAGAGGAATTCTATGGCATTCCAAAGCTACCATGGACAGAGAACTCCATTGGAACATTCTAATACTGGTTGGTGTGATTGTGTGTGCCTGCAGTGCTAACTGTTGGAAGCTTGAGTATAAGAGTTCTGAGCTGCAGCAGCCTAAAGTGACTGGGAGCCTGCACTAAGTCTGGCACCAATTTGTTGAGCCCCAGGAACTACAACATTACCAGGCTTCCTACCAAGGGAGGGATCATTCCCACCAAAAAAATAGAGCAGGTTAAAACTCTACTGCCAATCAGTAGTGGGATTGGGAGCATGACTGGTCTCTGCATACACATTCTGGATGAGATAGAAGACCTGGTCTCAAGAAACAAACCAATGAAAAATATCCTGATGGTGCAGAATGCAGTCTACAGTAGTTGATGCTGATACAACAGCCTATACTTGTAGAATGGAAATCCAAGAAATGGATTCCACACTAAGAGAGCTGGCAGCCTTAAGTCAAACCTCAGGAACAATTAGCCTTAAGGAGCTACAACTGATATCTTCTGAGAGACCTTCACTAACAATTGAGAACTTGCATAGAGGAAATGGGAGAATGACTGAAAGTTTCTATATTTTATTCATGCATATTGTGAGGGATAGTTTTCACACCCCCTTCTAAATTTTCTCTATGAGACTTCTTCCATATCTGTCATCTTAGGAAGATGTTACAGCATATCTACTCATGTATGAGGACAGAAAATAATTCCACTGCTTGATTTTAAATTGTATTGTTTCTATGTCTCAATTAAATACTCACCTATAGCACCTGTAGGCAGCTAGGTGGCACAGTGGATAAAGTGTTAGCCCTAGAGTTAGGAAGACCTGGGTTTAATTTCAGCCTCAGACCCTCACTAGCTGTGTGACCCTGGGAATGTCACTGAACCCTGTTTGCCTCAGTTCCATCATCTGTAAAATGAGCTGGAGAAGGAAATGACAAATCACTCCAGTATCTTTGACAAGAAAATCCCAACGGGATCATGATTAGTTGGACACAACCAAACATCATCAAATTGGGTCTGTCATTTTGGTGTGGTTTGTGATGGAGAGTGCATTGGTTGGGACTTCGGTTATGCCATACATAGACGTTTACTGAAAACAATCACAAAATAACTTGGAAGCATAACAAGGTGCTCCAGAGTCAGAACTCTCAATGGATTTCAGGGATACAGCTGTCACAATAAAAAAAATCCCAACAATTTGAGCTATGTAAAAATAAATTGAACTGCCTCAGTGGGTAGTGTATCAGCTGAGGTCTTCAAAAAGAGGTCAGATGATAATTTGTTGGTTATGATGTAGAAAAAAATTCTCATTTCAGATGTGAGTTGGACTCAATGGCCTCTGAGATCCTTTCCAAATGTATTTATTCAGCATTATTGGCTATTCACTCTCCTTCACATATTCTGCACTCTAGCTAAACTCAAGCGTTCTCCAAGTCTTTGTTTTACCTTGCCTTCTCTCTCATTTCAGAGTCTTTGCTCACACTATGCCTCGTGCGTAAAATGGACCTTCCCACCTTGGCTCACTGAAATCCTCTACCTTCAAAGCCCTATTCATTTGCCACTGCTTCCATGAAATCTTCCCTGAGCACTCACCCATGGCTTAGGGGAGAAAGGGGAGAAGGGAGATCTCATTCCTCAAATGTCATAGAGCACTAAAGCTCACCTATACACTTATTTTCACTCTCTCATGAATCATAGTTATTGATGTACTTATTCTCCCCTTCCAAAACATAATCTGGTTGGTATTCATCTTTATGTTTTCTTTACATGTTTGACTTCTCAACATCCTTCTTTACCTGATTAACCCAAAGTCATTTGGCTGAATGCAAATTAAAATTAATTTAGTAAAGACTTTTTTTTCTGAGTTTCTCCCAAACTCCCTTTACTAAGTACATTCTCTGAATAATAGACTATTGATTTTTCACAGAAAGAAGGAATGCACCCTTTGTCTTTAATAGTATGGTACTAACATTGATATTGTGGTCAACCAGAATTGTATTATTTCTTCCTGTTTACATTATTTTAATTATTGCAGCCACTTTGTGTTGGTGGGAAGGGGACTGGCTCTGTTTCTGTCACTCAGAAAGGCTCCTTGAGATAACTGAAAACATAATAAAGTGCCCTAAAACCCTGACTCAGAATCACTACTTTATGATGTAAATGTATTATCAAATAAAATATATCATTCATATGTGATTTATCATTATCCTATATTACATATCTTATACACATATAATTTATCATAAATCATTTAGCGATGATATTTTTGTAAGAAGCAAGAGTACTTACAATAACTAAATGAGATAAAATATGTAAATTATGAGACAAAAGAAGCTCTGGGCAAGTTATGAAATTGCCAATTTATAGGGGGTAGGAGATAAAGAAGGACTCGTAATTATGAATCTAAGCCAGCTTTCTCCAAGTCATTTTAGTGCAACTGTGCATTTTATCTTAAGTCTGTACTTTAATGCATTTTCTAGTTACCAGAAACAAAATGGAGAAAGCCCAATGGTAGATGATTTTCCCTGAAACTTTTCTCTTGACCTGGCATTGTGATTTTATTTTTTTCCATCTGGCTTTATAATTCAATCCTGTGTTGTCATGGAAAGAGTCCTGAATTAGGAATCAGAAGGCTTTTTAAATTTACTTCCTCTGTGACCTTGCACAAGTCACTTCTCTTCTTTAGACCTCAATTTCCTAATCTGTAAAATTAGGAGATTGAACCACTTAATCTCTAAATTACTTTCCAACTCCAATTATTATTGTCTAAAGATTTGATTTGTCCTTTAACATGCTGATACCTATGCATGCATCCTAAAACCTTTACCTTCTTTTAAAAATATAAACATTTTTAAAGTAGCAAAGAAATTAAGATTTCTGGGAAAGATCTATTAGGCCAGACAGGCTGTCTATAGAGACTAAGTATGAAGAGCTTTGCAATATGTTGAACAATTAAGGAAATGTTCCAAAGTTTCCCTCTGAGATGTTATCTCAGATGGATACAGTATAATGATGCTATGGAATTAGTGGAAAGTTCTGTAATAAGATTATCAATGTTAACCTTGGAATTCAGAGTCAATATGAAAAAAAAAGTCATGGTGATGGTTATGCTAATATTCTCCTTTGAAGGTAGAATGATGTTTCTTAAGGCATTCTGACTCTTATTGATTGGCCAACAACAGGTCCCAGCCCAAGCCTCACTTGGTCATCTTTTGGGTTCTGATGGCTCAGAGTGAGTGCAAACAGCATTTGTTTCTGTTTTGGCCAGAAACTTTCAAGTTCTTCCCCTCTCAGACTGACTTTTTTTTAACTAGATCAGAGAGACCATTCTTTGCCTCATTTCTTATCTAACCTTAATCACTGAATAGGCATTACCTCGATTAAACTGAGACCTGGGAAAGACCTGAGCTAAATAAAGGTCAGGGTCTCCCATTGCATCAGGGGTCATTTCCAGTCATCCTGATCTATATCTTGCCACTGGACCCATATGTCTCTGGAAGAAAGCGTGGAGCTGGTGATTTTGCACAGCCCTGCCTCATTTAAATCCAATTCATTTGCCAGTCAGGACATCACCTTCCTGGTGTCATCGATCCTCTTCAAGAACAACGCCCAAACAACAACGACATTTTAGTGTCTATATAATAGATCCATCACAAAGAATGAGTTCAAGTTAAGTCAAGTGATATATCAGGCTGCAGCCAGTCAGGGGTGTGCTAGAGTCAGCTTGTACTAGCTCATGAGAGCCAGCTGTTTAATTTTCAAAGTGAATATTTTATACCTCAGATATCAGCAAATATTACAAATCAGGTTTTGGTTTACTGTTTTGTTGACTGCCGAGATTTAAGAAAGTAATAGAGAAAAAGGCTGATAATGCCAATGAAACTTTAAAAGAATGTTGTGCATGCATTTCTTTTCCCTAGAGAGCTAGTTATTAAGTATTTGCCAATACATCCCTGCTGCCAACAGGTACAAACTGGTAGTTCTTTAGTATAGCATAGAGGCAGTATTTTTATTTCTGTGGTATATGTGTAGATAGATAGATAGATAGATAGATAGATAGATAGATAGATAGATAGATATAGATAGATAGATATATGGTGTTTATAGATACTAATTACAAAGAACTTTCCAGTATCTGGAACAGTTAAGTATATATCTATATCTGTGTGTGTATATAGGTGTGTAGATATAGAAAGATGTATATGTATATACATACACATGTGTGTTTATGTGTATGTGCATAGATAGATATACACTCACATACATACACAAATATATGTGTGTACACAGAGATCTATCTTTATATATATATACACACACATACACACACAATTTAGATAGTACCACGAATATTGGTTACACATACTTTATTTTAAAAGTAAATATCCCACGTGGAGCAAGAGTTTAAAAACACAAAAGCCTAAATATCAATAGAATAACTTCTCACTACTTTCAGTATTATAAATATTTCCTTATCTTTTAACTTTGGCATTCCCTGATCTTTTCCATTTGTTGTCTGTTTAAAGGTATTGGCATATTTTGTTTTGAAACATCAAATAATTCCAAACAAGCTCCCAAACCCCCTTTACAAAGTACATTCTCTGAATAATAGTTAGCCTATTGATTTTTCACAGAAAGAAGGGATGTGCCCTTTGTCTTTAATGGTATAGTACTAACATTGATATTGTGGTCAACCAGAATTGCATTATTTCTTCTTGTTAACATCGTTTTAATTTTTGCAGCCACTGTGTGTTGGTGGGAGGGGAATTGGCTCTGTCACTCAATGTTATTTCAAACATCCTTCTATATGTTTGTTTTTCCCTTAATTCTTCACATTTGTCATTCCATATGGCACAGGGATATTCTATTATATTCACCAGCCATAATTTTTCAACTATTCTATAATTACTCTGTGTATTTTAGTTCCAGCTTTTTGTTATCACACTTTTTTTTTTGGAATGGATATCTAATTTCATCAGTATAGGGGAGCTCCAAGTAAGGAACTTTCTCTTCCCATCTAGGTAAACAACTGCTCTGCAACTTAGTCTCAGAGAGTTGCCTGAGGCACTCAGAAGTTGAGTGGCTTACTGAAAGTCGCCCAAGTCAATATGTGGCAGAGGTGAAGTCCACTATGCCATCCTATCAGAAATAATGCTATTATGAATATTCTGTTCATTTCTTAATATCAATAACATCCTTTGGGAGATCTCTGGGTCCAAGGCCATCAACAATCAATAATTTTCTTTCAGTAATTCCAACTATTTTGCCAAATGGTTGATCATATTTTTAAGTCAACTGGCAACAAATTAATGTGGCTGAGTTCCCCAAATCCCATAATATTGCAGTTTCCAACATTTTATTATCATCTTTGATAGCCTGATGAGTGTGGGGTGCTTTTGATTTGATTTTCTCTGATCATTAAGGATTTTGAATATTTTTCAGGTTGTGATTCATTGTATTTTTAAATCTGTTTTTTTCTTTCCTTTTGGCCATCTGTGTAGAGGAGATAGGTCCAATTTGCTTCAGCACAATAGAGTGATCTGGTCCATCAGTCAACTATTATTCATTAAGCACTTGCTGTGCATCAGGCACTGTGCTAAGCACTACGGATACAAGGAAAAAACAAAAACTACCTTGTTCTAAAAGGATCTCATGTAATAGGGAAAGCAACATGCTGTATGAAGATTCTCTAACTGGATGCTGGCAAGATTCCCTCTTTAACATTAAATCTCTTGAAAACTGTCAATTACATTTATGAATAGGTAAAAATTGGGACTGGTGCAGCTTGGTGGCACAGTGGATAGAGTGCCAGGTCTGGAGTTCAAATACAGTCTCAGACATTTACTATCTGTGTGACTCTGGGCAAGTCACCCCAACACTGCCTGCCTTAGTTTCTTCATCTGTAAAATGAGCTGCAGAAGGAAATGACAACCTACTCCATTATCTTTGCGAAGGTAAAACCCAGATTGGGTCACAAAGAGTCAAATAAAACTGAAAAACTTAACAACCGCAACAAAATTGGGACACTGATACTGTGGTATGGATACCATCAATCCGTACCTTTCACTCTATCTGGAAATATGAACT
This sequence comes from Bettongia penicillata ogilbyi, assembly GCA_023548195.1. Taxonomy (NCBI): domain Eukaryota; kingdom Metazoa; phylum Chordata; class Mammalia; order Diprotodontia; family Potoroidae; genus Bettongia; species Bettongia penicillata. The sequence continues at coordinate 3,497,077 of JAJHZJ010000678.1, read as the reverse complement.
TATTTATAAATACTTCTGTGTGACTTCCTTGTATGATTTCCACAAAATGGTCATCAGATTTTTGTTTCATTGTATTTTCCTACAGGTCTAGTGAGCTTAGATTGCTCATTTAAGCTCTGCCTTAAATATTAGTGTCAGGAGCTGTGCTAAGTGCTGAGATGCAAATATAAGCAAAAAAGATGGCAATTCTCCCTCCCCCTCCTCAAGAAGCTTACATTCTAAGGGTTAAAAACACCTAATAGGGAGGAGGAAACAGGAAGCAGGATTGCACCTATGAAAAGAAGTAGGGAGGAACAGTGGTGAAGTCTCAAGTCAGAAGCAGAACCCGGAGAAAAATGAAGAATGATCCCACATTTTTTATTCATTGAATTGGAGCCTTCCTTTCAACCACTCATTTCTCCAATCTCTCTACAGGTTTTTCTGTGAGCTTTTTCTGAATTCTTTCTTTCACTCTCTTTTTTGTTATTAACTTTGCGACATATTTTGAATATTAAAGAGGCATGGAGATCAGACACAATCAATCACAGTCATCCTTCCCTCTTCTTCCATCTTGTCTCAGCCTTAAAATCAAAATAATTTTTTAATTGCATTGGAAATCTCTCCACAAACATTTTCAAGTTCTATTTATTCTACAGTCAACTTACATCAGTTTATTAGGCAACAGATCCATAAAACAAAATTATAGAATCAGAAAAAAAATTGACAGGGCAATGGAGTTTATTTTTACAGATTTTGACTTCTTGTATGATCTGAAATATACTTCTGCTCCATTGTTTGTGCTTTATGTACTTGTGACATATTTGTTGGAATCTCTTCTACCACAGTATTCTGAACTGAGGAATGCCTTAAATATGTGTAAGTTCCCAATGAGCTGTTGTGCAAAAACATGTAATAGTATTAAAATTCTCAAGAAAAAAAGACAAATGAACAAATCCAACTAAAAAAAATGAGGACAAATTGATGAAGTAGCATGGTCCAGTGAAAAGAGCTCTGGATTTGGAATCCAAGGACCAAAGCTTGACTCCCAACTCACCATTTATGACCCATGTGATCTTGAAGAAGTCACTTAATTTCTCTTGACCTCAGTTAAATCCTCTACAAACTGAGCAGATTAGACTAAATCACCTATAAAATTCTCCCCATCACTGAATCTATGATCCTGTGATTTGTCCATACCTAGGAACTAAAACCATAATACTACATTTTGATACAAAAGAATTGGATAATATGGAAGTTAACCTGATACTTAATTTAATTGTATCATTTTCCTGTGTTCAAAGGGTAGATCAGAGAACAGTTAAATATTTTCCTTCATGGCATATAATAATTCTTATAATGCTACAGCAGTCCATCAAAAATTTCTCCATAAACCCATGATTTTCCTTTTAATTTATGGATTAAAAAGATAATTGTAGAAGATCACAAATCTACTATGCACAACTTGGAATTCCTTTCAAATACACAACAAAATTACCATGTAAATGTTTTTCTTTTTTTTTCTTCCTTCCACCCTCCCCCCTTGCCCTAGAGATGGCTACCATTAGACAAAAATAGGTATATACGTATATATGCAAACTTATTCTATATATACATCTATGTAGCAGTTCTTTCTCTGGATGCAGACAGCATCTTTCTTCATAAGTCCCTTAGAGCTAATTTGAATATTCATAATAGACAAAAGAACTTCTTCACTCCAAGTCACTCTTAAAACAATACTACTGTTATTGTATACCAAGCTCTTCTAATTCTGCTCATTCTGACCTTCATTATTTCATGCAAGCCCATAATTTTCAAGAGCAGACTCTGTGAATTTAACTCAGAAATTTTATATTTTTGTGGGTTCCAGTAACCATATGACAAAAATAATACAGTTTGAATTTATATTCTAGAAAAGATTTGTCTTTTTTTCATACTTAGCCCAGAACTAAAGCCAATTGAATTTAACTAGTATAAAAATAATGCATAGTATTTATTAAAAATCAATGGTGAATTTCTGATTGAAGTAAATAATCTGAGGGCCTAACAAATTTAAGGAATAACCCCCTTTGATTCAACAGCATTGAATAATCTGCTAAACTGTTATAGTATTAAATTTTGGACTGTAGTCATGTTTTGTACATTAATATTTTTGATAAATTAATTTTGTGAAAATTATTTGAAGGAACTTATAGGAAGAAGGAAGGAAGAAATATTTCTTCTTTGGAAAATGAAATACTTGGGAGGAAAAGATGAAAGAAGCATATTATTTTACTTAGGAGAACAAAGAGTTGAAGTTGATGCTTGAATTCAACAGTAAATGCTGCATATGTCAATTAAAAACATCCTCAGACATGGTGAAAAGCTGTTCTGATTGCTGAGAGTTGAGTCATAGATTCTCTGGTCAGACGTAGCAATGACCATCTGTGCTTACTAAGATGTGGGAACATCTTATATCTCTCTGAAAAGTATCCATGCGGATCAGACTGGAATTACACTAAAACTCTCATGAATAAGGCAAAAACACAATCAAGAGGGAGTGGTGGTGAAAGGGAGTAGGTGAGATTGGCCAAACCATACACAAAGTATTCTCAGACTCGTGCTCCCTGTCATAGCCTCCTACAACCCAACAGCCTTGTTTTTGGGGATGGATGACAAAATACTAGGCTTTAGTTTCTTAAATATTGGCACTCTGTGTGAAAATAATCTGGCATTTATTGTCATGTCTAGGATGGCTAAAGAGAGTCACATTTGACTATTTCTAAAGGAAGAGACACTCAGGCACCAACTTCTGGGAGGCAGGATAGAATGCTGAACTTGGCGTCAGAAAGATATAGGTTAAAGTCAAATTGTGTGACCCTGGGCATTTAAACTCTTTCGGTATCAGTTTATCCCTCTGTAAAATGAGGGTAATAAGGCCTACCTGACAGAGTTGATGTTAGGACTAAAAATGAAAAATATATGTGAAGCACTTTGAAAACTTTAAAGCGCTATATAAATATTAACTATTAATGTTGCTGTTGAGCTTGAACACGAATGGGAATTTAGGACTGATTTCAGGTCAGATACTTTGCAGAGAAGTCAGGAAACAAAGGAAACCACAACATAATCATCAGAAGGCAAACTGAGACCAAGATTTTTTCCAGAAGGATAAAGTCAATCAACTCCTTTGCCATTGGGAAGTGTCTGTGATAGTTGATAGCTTTGCCAATGGATGAAGACCATTGCCATTTGGTGACTACTTTCCTAGGTTTTTGATCCAGGTTCCTTATACTGCCTCAAGTAAGAACTTATAATGACTCTTAGAATATGCATTGTGAGGTGCTAAGCCACCTCACAGAAAGACTTTTTGTAAATATTTATAAAAAGGAAGTTTTATTTTTTTAAATTTGTACTTTCCCATTATAGATCCAACAAAATATAGCATGCCAAGGCTGCAATCACTGTGGTCATTCATGGACCCAAGCTGCGCCAGATTTAAGATGAACAACTGATGAGTTTTAGCCCTATCACAGCTCCCAAATGCAAACGATCCACAAGTCTCAGACTCCCCTGTATAAAGGACTATAGCCATGTGCCACAATGCCTAGATAACAAGAATCTTAAAAAGAATCAGAGATTCATAGAATCACAGAATATGAAGGAACTTCATCAAACCCAACTATCTCTACAACAACATACACAAGAAGCAGAAAAGGGGGAGGCAAATGATAAGGAAGGAAGGAAGGAAGGAAGGAAGGAAGGAAGGAAGGAAGGAAGGAAGGAAGGAAGGAAGGAAGGAAGGAAGGAAGGAAGGAAGGAAGGAAGGAAGGAAGGAAGGAAGGAAGGAAGGAAGGAAGGAAGGAAGGAAGGAAGGAAGGAAGGAAGGAAGGAAGGAAGGAAGGAAGGAAGGAAGGAAGGAAGGAAGGAAGGAAGGAAGGAAGGAAGAAGAAAGGTTATATTTCCTATAAATAAAACCTCCTAATTACAGGTGTCACAGGACATTTGAGTCACAGGGCATTTCATAGGAAAAGATAAATCCACCCAGTCTGACAAAATTCCTAGCTCTGGAAGTTTCTTCTGTTGCTTTTGAACAGGTCAGATGAATTTGGGGTAGCTGATAGGGAATCACCAGAACAAGTAATGATATCAAGAGCAATATAAGGAAGCGGGGCAAATCTAAAACAACTTCCTGAATATAACCTGCCCACATCCCACCCCCTGACCAGAAATCAACACCAAAGAATGTGCCACAAAAAAAAAAGATTAAATGAGAAACCACTAAAACATTCTGCAGGATCTTTCAGCTAGATTTTGATCACTCCTACTGATGAGCAAACTTGGACAATGTCCAGAGGGATCAATCCAAAAGATACACCCACTCACAGGAAAAACTTGCCCTTGGAGTAAAAGATAATAGTCAGCTAGGCAAATCCTATCCCTGGTAAGAATTAATTCTTCCAAACTATTTTCATGGGTTAGTGGATTTTTCATAAATATAATTGATAGCTTTTCAGAAATTAAGATTTACATAGACCATTTCAGTCAGGCTTCTGCTTTTTTCCCAGAATTCTATTTAAACCAAAAAACAGGTCCATATTACCTCATTGAAATTCAACTTCACCTTCAGCCTTAAGACATCTTCTTCATCACCTTGGCTCCAGTTTCCTGATTAGTCAGTTAGACTGTTCATAAATTGATAGGTAGATATAAATATATGCATTATAGACTATATTATACAATATGTGTAGTATTGTATAATATACATATACAATATACCTATTAGTATACATTATCTACATATATGTACATATATGTGTGCCAGTGTGTATCCCCATACAGCAAGACTCTTTGCTCACAAAATGACACTAAAAAAATAAGACAAGATGATGGAGCAAGAGAAAGCAATGCAATCCAGCTCCCTTAACAACTATAGGAACAAAAAAAAAATCAGGTGAGCACCAAATTGGGTAGTCATCATAAAATCTAAGAAGAAGACACAGTAAGCCATTTTTCAGTACAATATTGTAAGTTCAACCCACAAGCAAATAACCAGGGCAAGAATAAAGATGGCTGGGATTGAAGATGCAAACAAGTCTTAGACTCCTCTCCCAAGTGCAAGAGGCAGAGTTCTATGGCCTTAACCATTGAGAAGAGATACCTTACAGTGAAGAACAGGAGCTTAGTGATGGCCTTAGATTCAGCCCTTAGGTGAAGCGTAAGGGCCCATTTCTACAGCTCAAAGCCAGGGAGAAGGAAAGGAGAAAACTCTAAGACTCTGAACCAGGTCAAAGACACTGTGGTAGTACTGTTCTCCTAACGAGATGGAATATGAGATAGATCCCTAGAATAGAAGAGGAGGGAATCTTACAGCAAGACAATGGGTGAGACACCACTAGTGGAACAAGAGATAATTATATATGGATATGTGGATAATATAGTTGACGACAATACAGGGCCACAAAAGTCCCACCAAAGTGAACAAAGCCTAGCCCTAACAAAAAGTCTCAATCTGGGATACGATGTTAGATGAACAAGGAAATAAACAACCAAACCAAAAAGATAAAACATCAATGTATCAGGGATGCCCAAAAGGGAGAATAACTCCAAAACATCTACAAAGCCTCAAAGAGAAACACAGCTTGACCACAAAATCTTCTAGCTATCCTAGAAGAAATAAAGCAAGAATTTTTTAAAGGGTTAATTATATAAATGAAATGAGAGAAATAGATGAAAGAACTGGAAAAGAAATGAGAGCTAGGCAGGAGAGATTTGAAAGAGGTTTAACAACCTAGTATAAAAGGCACAAAACCTTACCCAAGAAACAGACTTTCTGAAAGTTAGAATGGACCAAACAAAAGTTCATGCCTCAGTGAAACAAGACATGTTAAAAACAAAGTCAAAAGATCTAAAAATAGCAGGAAATGTAAGGTGTCTTATGTAAAAAAAAAAAACTAATCTGGAACACAAATCAGAGAGAGATCATTTAAAATTCACTGGAAAGTTATGACCAAAAACAGAGCCTAGGTATTAAATTTCAAGAAATCACTAAAGAAATATTGACAAGACATAATAGAACCAGAGGATAAAGTGAAAAATAGAATGAATCTACCCTGAAACATGAAGAAAAGTGATAAAGATGGAGTAAGGGGAAAAAGAGGGAAAAGAATGAAAATAGGATGGAGAAAAATACAAATTCAAAATATAACTGAATATGAATGGGATAATCTTACCTATAAAATTAAAGAGGAGAGCTGAATGGATCAGAAAGTAGAATCCAAAATTATGTTGTTAACAAGGAAATACTTTTGAAACACAAAGACTCACAGAGTTAAAATAAAGGGTGCAATAAAATCTGCTTGGCCTCAGGTGAGTTGAAAAACAATGCAACGTTAATGTTGTCAGACAAGGAAGCAAGAAAAATAAACAATCAAAAAGAGATGAACAAGGAAAATATATTTTTGCTGAAGTGTACCCTAGTAATGAGGTTATTTCAATACTATATACATATATGTAACATAAAATTATTTATTATATATAAAATATATTAGTATGTATATGTGTATACATGTGTGTATGTGTATATTTATGTATATGTGTATGTATATACATATGTGCATTGTATATATATATGTATTATCAAATACTTAAAGGAAAAGGAAAAATATTTATAGAGAAAATTATACTGTAATACTATAATCATGGGAAACCTTAATGTACCCCACTTAGAGCTGGACAAATCTATTTATTTAGAACAAGAAAGACTGAGAAACCTGTATAGAATTTTAGAAAACTCACCTATTATAGATTTATGGTTGTTATTAATATAGAAAGGATTATACATATACATATATACGTGTACATGTGTGCATATATGTGTGTATGTAAATATATCAGCTATGTGCAATGCTTTTTTTCAAAAACTCAGCATGTATTCAGGCATTAAAAACCTCACAAACAAATGCAGAAAAGTGGTAATGCTAAAAATAGACTTTGTCAGCAGTGTGTTAAAAATTATATTCCGTAAAGGGTCAAAGAACAAATTATACAAACAATAGATAACTCCATTAAAGATGACACAATGAGAAAACATAGTAATGTTTTTGAGATGCAGCCAAGGTAATCCTTAGGGGAAAATTTATTTCTCTGAACACTTTCATCAGCAAAAGAAAGAAATAACTGATAAACATGTTGGATATGCAAAAGAAAAATAAGAAAACATAAATTTTTAAAAAGAATTAAACACTAAAATTGAAATAAAAGAGATCAGATTAACAGAATTGAAAGAAAAATACATTGAAATAAATAAAAATAGATGGTGGTTTTAAAAATAAACTATTTGCTATTTTGATTTAACAAAAAGAAAATCAAGTTATAATATCAGACATGGAAAAGAATTTACAACAAATGAAGAAGAAACAATAGGTATTATTAGTAACTATATTGCCTAAGTACACATAAATAAAACCCACAATTTAAATGAAAATTTACAAAAGAATAACATACCCAGATGAACAAAACAGTGAAAAGAGAATTTAAACAACTTAACATCAGAAAAAGAAATTGAAAGTTATAAATATATCTCCAAAGAAAAATATTCCAGAACCAGACAGATTCACAAACAAATACTACCAAATATTCTAAGAAAAAGATAATTTCAGTAGTATACAAACTTGCTTGCAAAAATAGCAAAAGAAGAAATCCTACCAAAGTCCTTCAATGATACAAATATGATCTTAATACCTATACCAGAAAGAGGGAAAACAGAGAAAGAAAACTACTGATCAGAATTCCTAACGAGCACTGATGTAAAAAAAATTTAATAAAATATTAGGAAAGAGGATACAGCAGCACAGCACTAATAGTATACACTATGACCAAGTTGTATTAACACTAAGAAAACAAGAATGCAGAGTTGTTGTAACATCAGGATGCCTTTAAACACAATTTACCATATTAACAACAAAAATGAAAATTATGTAATTATGTCAATAGATGCAGGAAAAGCTTTAACAAAATACAGCACTCATTTCTTGTTTAAAAAAAAGACACACTAGAAATCATAGGAATAAATGAACCTTTCCTTAACAAGGTAAACAGTGCAAGTGTGTGTCTGTGTGTGTGTGTGCATTTAAAATCAAGAGCTAACATTACTAGTAATGAAGATCAAGTAGAAGCCTTTTCAGAAACATCAGGGGTGAAGTGATTGTCATCACCTCTATTTGATGTAGTGCTAGAAATGCTATTTATAGCAATATGGCAGGAAAAATAAATTCAGGGAATAAGCACAGGTAGAAAGGAAACATATTATCACTTTTTGTAGATGATACGATGGCGAATTCATAGAACCCTAGAGGGTCAGCTAAAAATTAATTGAAACACTTAATAACTTCATCAAAGTTCCAGGATATAAAATAAACCTACACAAATCATCAACATTTCTATATATCGCCAAGGAAATCCAACAAAAAGAGAGAGAAAATATGAATATAAAATAACTTGAATACATAAAACATTTGTAAGTCTACCTGATGAAATATACATAATAATTATATGATTATATATGTGAATATACAAAATAGGCTTTACAGAACTAAAGACCTAAATGATTGGAGAATTTTTTTGTTCATTGGTAGGCCAAGATTTTATTTTTAAAATGACAATAATACCTAAATTGATTTACTTGCTCAATAAAATACCAAAGGATTATCCAATCAAATGATAACTGTCTAGAAGAACAAAAGGTAGAGAATCTCAAGGAGAACGGCTGCCTAGAGAAAGCCTCTAAGCCCTCAGCAACAGAAGGTTCAAATTGGAAGGCAACTGTCATCTCGTCTACCTGCCCGTCTCATGTTCCACAATGGAAACTAGGACCTACAGAGGTTAAATGATGTATCAAAGGTTATACAGTACAGTTAGCTAATGGCAGATCCAGGCTAAAATGCATGCTATAGCTATGTGAGTGGAGTCCATGATAGAAGGATTTGTACTTTAGTATTTCAAAACTGTAAGACCTTTGATTTCACTGGGGCAGGGGCTGGAGCAGGCTGGGAGAGGGAGTGGGGATGGCGAGAGAGCAGAAGGTAAGCTGATAAACCACTGGCTCTGGAATGAGAGAATGTAGATTCAGAATTCCACCTCTGACACTCCCAGTATTACCCAGTAAGATCATTTAACTTTGTACTCAGCTTGTACTTCAGTTTCTACAACATTTTATGCCTCAGTTTCCTCATCTGTAAATTGAGGGAGCTGGACAAAATGTTCCTTTTGATCACTTTCAGTTCTCCATAATGATCTTATGATGCCACATATTTTCTCCACAAAAACATATTACAACTCATCCATATTTTCGTAGAAGATTTTTAGGAGTTGCTATGACCAAAAATTTTAAATTAAATTTTGTTGTTTAATTAATAGAGGGAAAGGAATACACTAGAGGTAGGGGAGAGGAATGGAAAGGAAGTTTAGGGAAATTTATCTCACAAAATTAAGGTACACAAGTAGATATCTCTACAAACAAGGAAGGCGAGGGAGGGAGAGCAACTGACACAAACCTCACTCTCATATGAATAATTGGTTAAAAGAAGGAACAATACAGAGAGACAGAGACAGAGAGAAAGAGAGAGAGAGACAGAGAGAGAGAGAAGAGGGAGAATTGGGTACAGAAAAACATTTAGCACAACAGTAAAATAGGAGGGAAAGGGAAGAAAGGAGAAATTGAAGGGAGCATAGATTAAGGGAGGCATTAGTCCTAAGCAAAACAGATTCTAAGGATATACAAAAATCTTTTTATCTTTTTTTGAAGAGACAAAGAATGAGAATCTGAGCGTTGCCCATAAATTGAGGAAGGGATGAACAAGTTATGGTAAATAAATATGATGGGATACGATTATGGTAAACTCTTAGTGTAAGCAGGATTCCACAGGACTCATGATGAAACATGTTGCCTCCTCATACAGAAATAAAAGTTGCCCTATCCAGGACAAGGGTGAAAGATCAGAACTGTATATGTTATATCTCAGTAGACCTGGAAGTATGTGCAAAACTGTTTAAGCAGAACTACATAACCACACTGGAAAAGTTCACTTGCCATCAATTCATACAAGTATTTCCATGTCTCTGTGAAATCACCTATTTCCTCATTCCTTGTAGCAAAATAGTATCCAATCACATTCATATACTGCTTTGGCCAAATAGCTTATCATCCTGTGACCAGTCTGGCAGTGAGCTTTTCCAGCCTGGCCCTTTGGTGACAAAAATTCAATTTCTGATCAGAGTGAAAACTTGTCTTGATAAGACCTGCCAGACCTTATGTTCTATTGGCATATTTTTCAAAAATCCAGAGTCACATTCATGTTATAATGAGACATCAGATTAGAACTTTAGTAGAAAAGTTAGAAAATATAACCGCAAGCAGGATGGCCAACAAAAAAAAATGTCCCTGTAAAAAAGATTTCCCAATAAGCTGCAAACCATTACCCCATCAAGTTTAAAAGAGTTTCTAGACTCTGACTCAGCTATAAGATATGCTTTCCAATCATATTTATGCTTGATGGTAGGAATTTCTCCCCCAAAGTGACTGGTAAAAGTGCTGATGGTCAAGAAGAACATAAGAAGAGGGAAAAATAGCAGAAACTATGGTTAGCTTTAGTTGTTTTCAGAACTTCCAAATAGAATTGTCCAATACAGGATGAGAGAAAGCATGAAAGGTCAGAATTTCATATCTCTGTAGGCCTGCAAGTTTTATGTGCAAAACTGGTTAATTCGAACTACATAACCAAACTGGGTGAGTTCTCCATTGGAGTGAGCCTATGAGAGGTAAAGATACCCTTGTCTTTAGTCTTGGGAAAGTAATACATTCTAAAGGAGAGGGAAAAAAAAGAAAAAAGAAAAGAAATCAATGAGTCAGAGAAATACCAGAAACATATGGTCTGTCCCTGGAGGATGACACCTATATGGGAAGACAAGGTAGCAAGTGCTGTTAAAAGAATCTGGTACAAAGGGTCAAAGAAATCAGAGAAAAGTGGATTTAGCAAGGAGGAAGTCATTATTGGACATTTTAATGAATGGAGTTTAAATATGGTGATGAAAATGGAAGACAGATTACATGGAAAGGAAGAAAGGAACTATTGAAAAGAAGACAGAAGAAATGGTTTGGAGACTATGACTGAGGTCATTAATAAAATTGTATGTTTTGTTCTTAGGTGAAGAATCAAAGGGAAATAGCAATTCAACCATTGTTCATCATTCATCAAGAAGTATGCTGCCATGTTTGTTTATGATGATATTCAGATCAGATCTTTAGTCAGACATAAGAAGATTAATAGGGATGTCAGAAAATGCCACTTTGTTACCTGGATTTCCAAATCTTGTGATGTTACATTCTAAAAACACTCATACAAAAAAAAAAGCACTATTTGTTATAAAAACAACAGTAACAAAAGGGTTGTTTTTCTTATTTTTGATATACTTTTTCTTTATATATCTTCATTTCCAGTTATATGTTTCCTCATTCCCCTACACAGAGAACTATGAATGGGAAGGAAGGAAGAGAGAGAGAGGGAGGGAGGGAAGAAGAAAGGAAGGAAAGGAAGGAAGGAAGGAAGGAAGGAAGGAAGGAAGGAAGGAAGGAAGGAAGGAAGGAAGGAAGGAAGGAAGGAAGGAAGGAAGGAAGGAAGGAAGGAAGGAAGGAAGGAAGGAAGGAAGGAGGGAGGGAGGCATTATTATAAGGCATTTATAGGCTATCAGAAATATAGGGCAGAGTCAGAAAATTGTTTTACAAACAATCAAAACATCAAATGGCATTTTAATTAATTTGAGAAAAAAATTAGTATGGCACAAGATGGATGAAACAAGGACTTAATGCTAAAGAAATGAAGTTATAATTAAAAAGTGGAAGACATATAAGGAAAAAAATATATCCCTGTGTTTCAGATCTGTGATTTCATCTGTGTGAGAACTACTCCATCCAAAATAGATCACTATCTCTTTTATAACTCATGAGTTGATTGATGCTCAGAGAAATTAAGGGATAGTCATGCTACTAGTAAGTGTCAAGGTTGGATTAGAATCTGAGGTTTTCTGACTCGAAATTGAGCATTCTATTCACTATACCATGCTTCCTCCATCCTTGCTTATTCTTTAAATAAATAAGGAGCAGAAAGAACATTCTGAAATACAAAGAGGAGTGTATTTGGAATCAAAAGGTCCGCCATTTATATCCTATGCGATCTTGAGCAACTCACTAGATGCCTGTACCCCATTGTGTAAAATGAAGGTTTGAATTATGACCTCTATAGCCCTTTCCAGTTCTAAATTTATAATCGTATTAATTAAATCATTAAAAAAGAAACATAAAATATTATCAACTCAGAAAATGAATGAAAAATGCAAAATTGTTGTAACAAATGCCATTGTCCAACACCTCAAAAAATCATTTAAAACTTATTCACATCTGACTACAATTCTTAGTTTCTAATTCTTGTTTAATAAACTCTAATCTGCCTCATTTTCTTGGTCAACTACTGAAGAAATTAGATCTAAGAATGAAAGCGAGAATATAGGGTCTTAAAGACTAACAGAAATTGGCTTGTTTTGCTTAAGTAGGATATTAAATGAACCACAGGAAAAACCAACAACTTAAAATAGCAGACAAATAGCAAACATGTTATAATTGCTCATTGTGTCAGTTAAACATTTTCAAGGACAAACACATTTTTAATGCCTTAAAAATAATCCAAACTGACTTCAGGAATAGACTTGTAAAAGAAACACTTGGGGAACATCATAATTATTGTTATGGGCATAAATTATATGCTGTAAATGTTTGTTGAATTAAGTGAACATATGTAATATATCCAAACCTAGTCAAAGTCACTGAAGATATAGCAAGAAAGCAAGTCCTAGAGAGACTATTAATTTAGCATTATCAGTTCATGTGGAAATGGGGAAGTTATGTTTTTGACAGGCTCTGTGTAAAATAGAATGTGCTAAATATTGCTTGAAATCTTGGCTGGAATTTTTGAAGTTATTATCTTGCAGAATGAAAACAGAAATCAGATTTTCCACAAAAACTGCATATCCTTATAAAGTAATACCTGAGGTCAGTTTATTAGGGTCATTATGGCTAATTATAGTATTAACAAAGCTACACTCACTATGCTCTATATTTTTTTATTTATACTTTTAATTTTCTACCTGAAAATTTGTGTTTTTGTAAGAGCAGATGGAACTTACTAGTAAAATAATCGCTAAGTATTTATTAAGCACTTACTAAGGGCCAGACACTGTACTCATCTTCAGAGATGCAAATATGGCAGTGAAACAGTCACCACCCTCAAGGAACTTACATTCCAAAAGGTGAGAGAAAACTCATGTACATATATATGGACAGAATATAAAAGAATAAAAGCTAATTTGGGGGGAGAAAGCAGTTTAAGGGATCAGTATCTTCAAATTATAATAAAGGAATAGTGTACAAGTTGTTATAAATGTAAATTGTGAAAGTCTATCCACTAAAAAAATAGACCTTTACAAAACTCTTACTCTATATTCAGGGCTATACTTAGTACCAAAAGGGATAAAGAAGACAATATAACTCATGATCTCTATCTTGGAGGAATTTCCAATCCAGTTGGAGAGATCAGATGAATACACTTAAAGAAATTACAAAACAGTAAAGTAAATGCTCAGTTTCATGACTGAATCTGAATCAAGAACATCAGAAGGTACTTCGAAACAGAGAGGTCAAACTCAGGGCCAGGACAGCAAAACACCTGAGTGTGGACCAAACCAGATTCAAATGTAATTGAGAGAAGGTTAGCAAGTAAACAAAAATAGAACATAGGTAATATTAATTTATATTTTTAAGTCATCATGTAGCCTGCAAGGATATTTCTATTTGAGTTTGATGTCACTAATCCATAACATCCACAATATAAAAGGATCCCAGAGAGGGAAGATGGAAAGGACAACTTCTAGAGGAGGTAGGACTAGAGATGGCTCTTTAAAGATAGATTGATAGAATATGAATAAGTGGAGAAGAGAGACAAGAAGAATAGACACAGAAACATGAGTGAGAATCTTTTATGGAGGACCATGAATAGACAGATTTCCCCAAGCAGAGTTTAGAAGCAGGTAACAAAGTCTCTTGTTGCTGTTGTTATTAAATTGTTTCAGTTGTGTGTGATTCTGCGACCCCATTTGGGGTTTTCTTGCAAAAATACTGCAGGGGGTTGCCATTTCCTTCTTCAGTTCACTTTACAAAATGAGGGAATGAAAGCAAACAGGGTTGAGTGACTTGTCCAGGGTCACACAGTTATTAAGTATCTGAGGTCACATTTGAACTCAGGTCTTCCTGAAGTCTGGATGAGGGTAAAGTCAGACCAGTGAGAGGACTAGATGTCAGGCAAAGGCAATAAAGCAATTGACAGTTATTGAACAGCAGAATGGTACAACGAAGACCAGAAGAAAATAAGAAGAGTGGGAAACGAAATGGGAAAACTAAGTCATAGAACGTGATATGAGCAGGAAAAGATAATGGAGAAAATGGTCAAAAAATATAAATGAAAAGTTTTGAACAAAAAGAAAAGGTAAATTATCAGCAACCATATTTAAAATGTTCTAAATCACTAAGTAAATGAGAAATGTACGTTAAAATACCTTTAAGATTTTATCTCACATTCATCAGATTGACATAAAGGATGAGAATGGTAAATACCACAGGAGTTATGGGAAAACAGACAAGCTAACACATCGTTAGTGGAGCTATAAATTGATCCACTTAGTCTGGGGTCCAGGGGAGGGTGAAATGGGAACTGCACTAGAAAAGCAACTGAACTATACATAAACCAAGGTGGGTAGATGACAAAAGCCCACAAGAACCCAGAGCCACAGCCCCAGACAGGGCCAGACCAGTGTCCAAGCAGCCCATGCCCACTAGAGAGCCCAAGAAACCCGAGACCTAATAAGATCAGGAATATTCAATTGTACTTGAGGGATCAGAGTAATGGAAGGACAAAATCCCAATCTGTATGAGGAGCCTAGAGAGATAAGATAGAAGAAAATGAAAAGTAGGAGAAAAAGATAAATATCTAAGAGGAAGGAATTTACCATCTCACATAACAAAGTTATATGAGATGAAGCATATACAAACAAATGAAAAGGTGAGGGGATAGGCACACCATGAACCTCACTTTGATCTGAACTGGACAAAGGAAAGATACACACACACACACACACACATACACTTACACAAACATACAGACAGACAAAGAGATTCATGTAGAAATCTATCAAACTAAAACTTAAATTACAATGCAGGGCTGGTGAAGGAGTAGTCTAAGAGAAACAGATACCAGTGTTGGAGAATCAAGCGTAAAAAAGGGCTAAAAGAAAGAGTAAAAACCTGTGAATGGGGTACACAAAAGGCTAGGACCACTGGTCCTCTTTGTCTTACACCCCTAGCGTGGACCTCCCAGTGACTCTGGAGGAGAGACTGCCACTGATGATGCCTCTGCTCAGCTCTGTCTCACTTACATCCAATTCACTTGTAAGTCAAGACAACACCTTCATGGTCCTCTTCAGGAACCAAGGATGAAGAAGACCTCTCAGTTATAGCAACACTTGGTCAGAATTCAATGAAAACCAGTCTATCTTTATCTGAAGACAAAACCCATTATAAGGATACAAAAAGTAAATAAATAAGGTTTAGGGGTAGGTAATGCCAAATCAGCAGACACAATGACACAGAGAAGGAGAAGGAAATGTAAAGGGGAATAAATTTCCTTGATCACACAGCAGCAGCAAATTCTGTCCAGGCAGTTACTCTTTAAGCAGGTCAATGAATCAGATAAGGCTCCATTCAATGACTCAGGCTTATATTTATTATGGGCTTACTTCCCTTACAAATCACCATTGGCCCTGGGGATTTCTGCTCCTGGCCTCCAAATTTCCCCATAGCTTCTGCTTCTCATGATCTCTCAGTCTCTCTTTCCTGCTAGGAGATTCTTCTGGTGACAATGGGTCACACCAACCTAAGCTCCAAATAAATCAAGACCCCATTATAAACAAAATAAAAGAAGAAAGGAAATGCCTTTCACAATTACAGAAAAGGAACATGACCAAATAGGAGACAATCATAGGAGAAAAAAATGGACAATCTTGGTTACATAAAATTAAAGGGTTTTGTACAAACAGAACTAATTCAATTCAAATCAAAAGATATAGGTAACTAAAGGAAAATTTTTGCAGATGGTATCTCTGATCAAGGTCTTATATTCAAGATATATAAAGAATTGATTCAACTTTTTAGAAACAGAAACCATTGTCCAATAGATAAATGGTCAGAAGACATGAATAGGTTGTTCTCAAAGCAAGAAATTCAAGCTATCCAAAAAACAAGCAAACATGAAAAAGTCCTCCAATCATGAATAATCTGAGGAGGGCAAACTCAAGAAACTCAAGTTCTACTCCATATCCATCAAAATGGCAAAGATTACAAAGAATGAAGACAGACATACCTTTGTCTCTGACAGCTCAATCTAGAGGTTTTTTCCTTATGTTGCCCTTTATGATACTATAGTGACTAAGTTTTGCTTAGTTGTTGTAGGAACAGTGGGAAATAGGAATATTAATACACTGTTGGCAGAATTTTAGTCTAGCCATCCCAGAAAACAATTTGGAACTATGCTCAAAATATAACTAAACTGGGTATACCCTTTGACCTAGTGATAGAATTGACCTGTACTTCAAAGAGATCAAAGATGCAGGAAAAACTTGTGTGTGGGTGTATGAGTGTGTATGAGTGTGCAAAAGCTCTTTCTGTTACAGCAACGAATGGGAAACTGTCATCAATTGGGGAGTATCTGAATGTAGTGGAATATTACTGCACACTAAGAAATTAAAAAAGAGATGCCATGGAGAAGGCATAATATAAATATGAATATTTTAATATGAATGATATATTTAATATGAATGATGTATTCATTTAATTGATATTAAAGTATCTCCACTAATTGTGTGTCCCAAGTCTCAATATACTGCATCTTTGGTACCTGCATCTTGCCTACCTTCTCCAGTCATCCTGATGAATATCTGGTCACTGGATCCAGATGGCTCCAGAGGAGAAGTGAGACTGGTGACCTGCACAGCCCTCCCTCACTCAAAACAAAGTCAAGTGCCAGTCATGTCATCATTTCTCTGATGGCACGGTCTTCTTCGGCAACAAAGGACGAACAGACACACACACACACACCTTTCATCCTAGCTCTAGAAATAAGTCAGTTATTGATGTATATTAAATAAAAATGTGTCAAAGAAGGACTAGCTTAGACAAGTATAAACCAGTCAAGAATTTAGGCAGCAATAGTAAGATTTCGATTAAATATGATTTTAAGTAAGAGATAGCATCTTTAGTGGATGGATCTGGAATCAGGATAGACTAGGTTCAAATTCCGCTTCAAACATTTAGCATATGTATCACCTTGGACAAGTTACTTAACTTCTATCAATTAGTCAACCTTTATTAAGTGCCTGCTATGTGACAGGTACTGTGCTAAGCACTGGGGATACAAATGTGAAAAAAGAAAGACAGCTCCTGACCTCAAGGAGTTTGCAATCTAATGGGAATCAGAGGAGAGAGGAGAAGAAACCCAAAGTGGGCCAAGGAAGTCTCACCTGCATCCAGGTGAGAAGTTGAGATTTCTGTGATGAGCTCCCTCCTTAAATGGAAGTTTTGGAGTTCATGGTCTCAACCTCTTAGGGAGGTAGGTGGTAGTAAAAAGGTGGAGTACAAAGGTTGATGAGATAAATTATCCCAATAATGAGCTTCCTGGGACATTGTGAGAATTCTCAAAGCAGTACAGGCAGGTGAGAAATGATATTTCAGTTTCCTCATCTGTAAAATGAAGGGTTTAGACTCAATGACTTGTAAGTTCCCTCCCAGTTCTACAATTGATCCTATATGTAAGATAAGATATTAATAGCACAGGGAAGTAGCTAGAGACCTAATGGATACACCTGTTAGTGAGCAGTCAGGGCACACACATGCCCAGTGGTGAAAAAAAGGCAAAGTTGGCTTCCAATTCACCGTGCTTTTCCTTTCTGTTTCCCCTTCATTGCTAAGGCTTTAAATGCTTTCATCCTATTTGTATTATTTTTGAAAGGTAAGATAAAAAGAATGGAAAAAACACTGGGCTTACAATTAGTAAATGCATATGTCACTTATTAGCCACTTTATCTTGGTAAAATCACTTTGCCTTTCTGAGTCTCAGTTTCCTTAACTGTAAAATGTAGATGGCCATACTTATGCTGCCCACTTCACAGAGTTGCAGCGATAAACATGAGTTGCCAGTGATGCTATTTCAGAAGAAAGGAATCTGATAGACTGAAATATTGGTGACTAGTATGTTTCCCCTCCCAGAAATGTCTTCACTTTAAAAGCAGATTGCTGGTAGGAGTGTGTACACTTTGAAAGCAGATTGCCAGTAGGAGTGTCTGCTTTGCAAAAGTGGTTTGCGGAATGATACTTCATACAAATAAATGAACCAGTAGAAATTCAGTCATCAGTCCATCCCAGGGCCATAGAGGGAAACAGATGAAGACAATGGAGACTTTCTTCCTAGTGTCTCACAAACAAAATCTTTCCAGGTTCCTCCATGCCCAGGTCAGGCAGGTCCAGTTTGTAAAACTTGCTTTTACCTATGTCTCTGATAGCTCTACCTAGAGGAATTTTCCTCTATAGCCCTTTATGATATAATGACTAAGTTTTGCTCCCCACATTTCCTAAGTCTCCCCATTTATAGAAAATAATGAGGATAACCTAGGAAGACAGAAGCAGTTTAAAGTTGATGCCATTAATTCATTTTACAGAGATTTTCACATTTGGATTTCCATTTAAATCACATGCCTCCAATTTGGGATACATCCTGCCTATCTAACATTTCAAGGATATGTGGCTTTCATAGTAGAATAACAGTTCTCTTTTAAGAGCATGGCAAACCAGGAAAACTAAAAATATTAATCAAATGTAAAAGGAATAAAAAGCTATTCATTCCACATATTAAGAAACAATGAAAAGCAAAATGAGCTAAACCAAGAAAACATCGTATACAGTAAGAGCAATATTGTTTTAAGAATGACTTTGAGCACATAAGCCATTCTGATGATTTTAAATACCCAAATTAGCTATAAAGGACACATGAAGAAAGATGTTATTTGCATCCAGAGAAAAAACTGATAAATAGAAATACTTACAGAATAATTACTTATATATATATATATATATATGTGTGTGTGTGTGTGTGTGTCTATTATATATATATATATATCATATATATGCTTATTTATGTCTAATGATAGCCAAGGAAGGGGAGGGAAGAAAAAAAGTACATTATAACTTTATTATATATTTAAAAGAAATATCAAATTTCACATGACAAGCTTGGAATTTCACGTGTAATCATCATTTCATTGTACTACGTTATGGAAATGCTTGTTTCATTCCCTAAATGAAAACAAAATAATTTTTTAAAAAGTAATGACAGTGACAGCTAATATTTATATGACATTTACTATGTGACAGGCATCATGCTAAGAGTTTTACAATTATTATCTCAACTGAACCTCACAACAACCTTGGGAAGGAGGTGCTATTGTTGCTCTTATTTTACAGAATAGGAAACTGAGACAAAGACAGATTAAGTGACTTGACCAGTATCATACAGCCAGTAAGTGTCTGAGGTTGGAATTTAACTCAGGTGGTCCTGACTCCAGAAGCTCCACCCACTGTACCACCTTGCTGCCCCTTATAGATACTGGTTGAAACTTCCAGCTCCTATGAAGCTAGAAATGCAGAAATCAATCAAATTCCTCACCCAAGAAAGAAAGCACTGACAGGAATCCCTATGTCCTATTTTATTTTAAGGAACATCCAGATAAACAGCATGAAGTTTATTTATCTTCCAGTAGCTGAGATGGTGTCCTCAGTTCGTGATTACAGCATTGCAGTGACAGAAGAAAACAATTGGGAAGCCAGAGAACTGGGCTGGCCTTGAGCTTTCTCTCTTACTAATCTCTAAGCTTTTCTTTTTCTTTTTTTTTAATGTCACTTCTAAGACATCAGCAGTCACATAGTTGGCTTGAGTTTTGGTTGTTGCTGCTGCTGCTACTGTTGTATTTCGGTTGATTGTTCCACATCTGTGAGCATAACTGCTAGGAGTATCCAGCTTAAGTTTGGAACGAGTCCATGCACCGTGTGCAGTCTGGTGTAGGGGTGTCTCATTTCAGTGCAGAAACTGAAGCATTAGAAAAAGCTGAGCCCTGATTTCAGTCACCACGCATCTGCCAACTGGCTTCAGGCAAGGTGGTTGACTTCCAAACGCCTCACTTCCTCTCTTAGACTAAGATAATTAAAATACCTACCTCATAGTGAGATGTTTGGGACTAACTAATTAATGATCTCCACTCACCTTGAAAAACACCCAGTGCTATCAAATGCTGATTATTAATGTGGCCAAAGAAGTTTCCTTTCATTGTAATTTTAAAAGCAAATGAATGTCTTTTGAATAAAGGAACACATGTCCTGTCCTTCATAGAATAAGTTAGCTTAGGTACTAGAAATACCTAGGGAAATATAAATATATATGATATATGTAATATAAAATAATATAAACATAAGAAATATAAGTAAAAGAAAATAATAATTAAAATAATGTAAATGTGAGAGGAAACATACACTACGAAAATGATTTTTGAAGCGTAATACCACCTCAAATAACTTCTTCATGGTTTTTATTTTTCCTGTTTCCATTCTCCTATCCTACTAAAGGTCTACTCCCAATGCCTCATCATTATATCAAGACACACCTGGCTATCCCAGCAAGTTTAGTAGGTCTTATAAAATTAGAAAGGCAGCTATGGAATGCAAAGGATAGAGCTTAGGACTTGGAATCAGGAAGATTCAAGTTGAAATTCTACCTCATTCACTGATTAGTCATTTGATCATGGGCAAGTCAAGTATCTTCTATCTGTCTCAGTTTCCTCATCTGTAAAATAGGGACAAAAATAGGAACCACCTCACAGGGTTGTTGCATGGATCAAATGAGTTGACATGTAAAGCACTACTGGCTATTATTTAAACATGGATTTGGTGAAAGAACATTTCATTGAATAAAAAAATCTCAGACCTTTATGCAAGCTCAGGAGCTTTCCAGTCGAACCCCACATGATCAAGAATTTCTTTTACAACATAGCCTGATGAGTGTTCATCCAATCTTTGCCTGAAGATCTATCCCTTCTCAGGGTCACCCATTCTACTTGTGGTCAGTACTAATGGTTTAGAATTTCTGTGTAACTTTTATTTTAATTTTTTAAATTAACTAACACTTATTTTCTTTTCTTCCAGTTTGAAAAAAAGTTTTAAAAAAACATATGTAACAAATGTTAATAGTCAATCAAAACAAATTCCTTTATGGACCATGTTCAAAAACATATGTCTCACTCTGCACTTTGTGCATCATCTCTGTCAGGAGGTGAAGAGCATGGTTCATCTTTGGGCCTCTGGAATTATGATATTATTGATCAGAGATTTTTCTTGCACCAAGATCTTCCTCTGCACAACTTTCACCTATTTGTCCTAGCTCTGTTTAGTGGGGCCAAGAAAAACAAAACTTCCTTCCACACAATAGCCCTTCAAACTCTTGAAAACAATTGTTATAGCCTCCCTAAGCTTCATCATTTTTTCAGAATATACTTATTTAACAGATACTTTGATGGCATAATCTATCTCCATGTACAACTCATGTTACCCTGAACCAATTCAGTTAAATGCATACCTATACTTACATATGAAAAATATGGGCCAATAGGTCATTTTCCCTACCAAGTACTGAAACCTTCTATTAAAGCATTTAGGATCTGGGATCTGCATAGGGAGAAAGAGGACACACACTGATAATCTCCCAGGTTTCTGCACATTAAAGTATTCTCATGCAAATCAGTACTTGATATATTGAGCAGATTGACCTATACTTCCCCTTTTCCTCTGGCTTGTTCCATCATGACTTCATAAAATGATTGAAATTATTCTGAAAGATTGATGATGAAAAATGCTACCCACCTCCAAAGAAAGAGCTGATAGAGACGGAGTGCAAATTGAAGCATAAATTTTTTCACTTTAGTTTTCTTGCCATTCTTTATAATATGGTTAATATGGAAATATGATTTGCATGATTTCACATGTATAATTGAAATCACATTTCTTGACTTCTTAATGGGTGGAGGAGGGGCAGAGGGGAGTAGAGAATTTGGAAGCAGAGAGAATGTTAAAAATAAATAATAACTTTTTAAAGTAACACCAAAAAAAGAATGTAACCTCCTTGAGGTCAGGGATTTTCTACTTTTCTTTTTGCTTGTATTTACATTCCCAGTTTAAAGCACAGTGTTAGACATATAGTAAGAGTTTAACAAACGCTTGCTGATTAACTGCCCAAAAAAATCATTCTTGGGATCACAGAGGGGTAAAGTGGAAAGAGATTAGCTGACTGGGTCAGAGATTAATTGACACTCTGGAGAGAGCTGTGTCCAAATTCTGCCTTTGATGCTTACTCCATGTGTGATCTTGGGCAAATAATTTAACTTCTCAAGCGAAGACTCAGTTTACTCATCTGTATCATGAGGATAAGGTGGTTTCTGGCATCTCTTCTAGCTCCATGTCCTATTTTTTTGTCTATCAAACATTCATATATAATTCCTGCTTCTACATGTTACCCCGTCCAATATCTTCTTAGGACCTCAAGAAAGGGTGACTATCAAGTTCCAGTTTTCAGTCTCATTTGTCATCTTTTTCAGATGTCAATAGTGCTTTTGCTATAAATTCTGAAGAATATACTGAAGAGGGAATGGGATACTGCCATATTAGAGCAAGAGAGATTTAGCATGTAAACTGCCTCTAATTTTCTGAAATTGTACATTTTGACATTGGATGTTTTCTCAGCTAAGCTCAGGAAACATTGTAAAGAGTGTTCTGGAAGCAACAGCTGCAATATAAAGGCATACGGGAGTGGAAAGAGCCTGAGGGGATGGCCAAAAAGAGAGGACAAATAGAAAGTCATCCCGGGGCCAAGCATATTGGGATATCATTCCATCCCAATCGAGGATCCATCAGCACATCCCCTACCAAACTTATGGAATGGGAGAAACCACACAGCAGGTTAATTCCATATTACAACCTATCTTTTAGCTGCATTTTCTTTAAATAGTCCCCTTAATCTTAATTAAATTTCTTTAGAAGCAGCGTGTATAAAGTATCACATGTTCCTTTTTGCAAGGAAGGGGAATTAGGTACAGAGACATTGGGTGATTTATCTAATTAAATCAGGAGCAGAAGGTGATCTGGTTCTATTGACCTGTCACTCAGGTCTTTCTATTTAAAGAAGCCAGCTAATTGTGAGAGCTCTTCATGTGTGTTCTCTTGCTTTAAAATACCAATGTAAGAGCAACATCTCTTTCTGAGCAATACACTAGGAGAGATCATTCTTGATTTGCCACAACTTTGTTGCCTTTGACACCTATGGCTATTGGCAACTCTGAGTGTGGTTTATACCAAGCAAGATTTTGCTTTCTTAAAGCCCCTTTCTTAATTGGGACACACTGGCAGGCAGGTCTGTTTGTTACTGCTGCTTTCCCAGAAGTCTACAGCTATGTGATTGATGCATGCTTCAGGGTGTCCTTCAAGCATTTCTTCTGTATATTCTGTGTGGGGTTGGCTCACTTGCACAGAAATGTGGAAGACTAGTGTTCAAGGAAAAACCTCTTGCGTCTCCCATTCTCCACACATGATCAGTCCAGCAGGCTTGTGTTATATGGAATATTTCTAGGCATTTGAAGATATAAAAGAAATCTTGTAAAGGAATTTAGGATAAGGTTAGGAACAAGAATTGTGAGTTCATTGGTATGGAGAACTTTCAAGGGAGAAGATTCCCTTACATACAAGTCAGCAATCTCTGCAACTTACAGTCTTAAAGCGTTGGCTAGAGCTCTGGCAGGTTAAGTGATTCACTTAAGGTCGCACAACCAGGATGTCAAAGACAAGACTGACTGAGATCAGCTCTGTATTCGCTACATCATACTCTCAAAAAAAGGCGGGGGGGGGGGGCGCATCTTGGCCCCTTTCAGTTTGATGGAGATTGATTTAGTTAGTAATTGGCATGAGTTTACAATGTTCGAAAAGAAATTACTCCCTTAATCTCAATTTGTAATTGTTTAGCTTTGCTGTATGACTAGGTTTAAACAAGAGGAAAGACAGATAGCTTAGATCAAGTATCCAGGAAGAAGAGAAGAAAAATAAAAACGACCCCCAAAAAGGCAATTTTGAGGGAAATTTTCTTTTCTCTTTTCCTTTTCCTCTCTACTCCTTTTTCTTCCTCTTTCCTCCCTCTTCTGTCTGCCTCTCTCTCTCTCTGTCTCTCTGTCTCTCTCTCTCTCTCTCTCTCTCTCTCTCTCTCTCTCTCTCTCCCTCCCTCCCTCCCCTGGGAATACAAATACAGACACAGTACCTATAAACCAATTTTTACCATTTCATTTCCATTTATACTTTTGTTTAATGTCTGTCATTAACGAATCCATCCAGATTTGAATGCCTACTTACTCTTTAGCTTTTCAGGGACTGTTGTAAATGCAGTCAGTGGAGAAGAAAAAGAACTGAGAAATAATTCTCCTCTATATTATCCTCATTAAACTAAAAAAGAAAAAAGTAGGAATATACAAGTTTTATGCATATTACAGGCATGGATTTTGTTCTTTGATTTTAGCGCATGTTGTACATTATCTCTCTTTTCTCTTGTATCTTAACATAGTTCTCCCATTTAAAAACTCCTGTATGTACATTTATGGAACACTATGATCTATGTCTGTATTTAATATTAATACTTCCACTGAGAACACAAGAGATGCCTGGAAGCAGTAATTTAGCTTATTTATAAACCATTTCTTATGACCTTTTCTCCTGTTACTGACCTTTTTCATTATGTATTCACTTGAAATTTTGATATTTCAAACATGAACTCTCATACCTGTGTATCAAAATGATAATTAGTCTCTAAAGCCCTATATACAAGAAGGCCCTATGCTGCTTAAGGGGCATTAGCTTTATTCGATTATGTGTTATGATCAATAAACAATAATAATACTGTTGCTATTTTGATAGGGAAATTAAATACCCAAATTTAAAATGCATTGTTACCAGGTCAGTCATCAGAACATTGTTAACAGATCACCCCGCTTTGTTTAAACCTAGTCACACACAAATGAAGCTGGACAAAGACACTAAAAAGAAAAAAACGGTTATTGTCTCATCTTTCCCTTCACTATGAGTTGGATGTAAAAAAAAAAAAAAAGATCCAAAGAGAAGGAAAAAACAATTGGTCACACAATGTCTGATAAGTATATGTCTATGTAGCAAGAAGAAACAGTGAGCCAGAACCCTAAATTATAGACACCATAAAAGGCAATTCCAGGGAATTAACCAAAAAAGCAATATATTGGTAATCCAAAGATTTGGGTTTAAATTGCAGCTCTGCTTTTTGTTATGTAACTGTGTTACCTATGCAAAATTACTTTACTGATTTGGATCTCAATTTCCTTATCTGTAAAATGAGAGGGATGGTGCATATTAAATGACCTCTTTGATGCATTCCTACTCTAACTCCCCTAGTCCTTTAGATTTCTAAGTGAGGCTTTAGAAATTATCTAGCTCAATCCCTTCATTTTACAGATTTTTTTTCTCCCAATGTCACAAAGCAGTAAGTGGCAGAACTTGAACTTGAACTCAGGTCTGTTGGTATCCAATCTAGTTCTCTTTTCTTTTTCAAGGCAATCAGAGTTAAGTGATTTGCCCAGGATCACATAGCTAGTAAGTATCAGAGGCTGGATTTGAACTCAGGTCCTCCCTTACTCCAGAGCCAGTGAGCTATTCACTGCACCATGTAGCTTCCTCTCAGTCTAGTTCTCCTTTAATTGTACCACATACCATAATGGAAGTGCTTAAAACCATTAGCTTTTTCCCAAAGATACCAGTCTTCCAATGTGGAAACAGTGGAAAAATTCAATTTGCCAAGGATTTATTAAACAGTTTTTACATGGGAGGTATTATCCTAAGCACTGGGAATACAAAGGTCCTCCTCAAAGAGAATACTCTTTTTAGAGAGAGAGAGATGATCTGCACGGATAAGTCTAAAGCAAGCTTGTGTGAGGGGGACAAAGGAGGTATCCAAATCAAGTGCTTTAGAAATATTTAAAGAGAAAGGAAAACTTTCATCTTGGCAAACCAAGAAAGGCTTTATGAAAAAAGGTGTCAACAATATTGAGCGCTCAAGACAGAGCAGAATCTTGAAAGACAGAGAGGAAAAGGGAATATATTTTAAGTACAGGACATGGTCTACACAAATGTATAGAGGTGGTACACTTCAGTTTCCAATGACAGCTAGTAGTTAAGATTGGCTCGAATGTGGTTGAAGTGAAATAATATAAAATCAGGCTAGAAAAACAAATTGGAGCCATGCTTTGAGCTTAAATGCTGAGCTAAGAATTCTGTATTTTGTCCTATGGGCAGTAGGGAGCCCCTGAAAGTTTTTGGGAAGGAGAATGACATTGTCAGACCTATACCTTGGAAAATTGTTTTTGTAAAGTATGGGAGAGATGACTTGGAGAGAGGAGTAACTGGAGGTGAAATTTTCAGATTGTTAAAATAATCCAAATGGGAGCTGATGATAGTTGGAACAGAAAGTACTTGTGTGGGTGGAAAGAAGGGTATGGGAGTGAGAGAGAGATGGTAGAACCAATAGGCTGGTTGGCATGGTGGATAGACTGCAGCACCTGCACTTGGGAAGACTCCTCTTCCTGAATTCAAATCTAACCTCAAATATTCACTAGTTGTGTTACCCTGGGCAAGTCACTGAACCCTGTTTTCCTCATCTGTAAAATGAGCTGGAGAAGGAAATGGTAAACCACTCTGGTGTCTTTGCCAAGAAAATCCCAAAAGGGCCATGAAGAGTTAGACCCAACTGAAGAATGACTAAATAACCACAACAGAATCAATAGACGTTATCAAATGGTTGGATATTGGGAATGAAAGAGAGGGAATGATCAAAATGACTCAGATGTTTTGAACTTGAGTAAATGGATAGAAGATGGTGCCTCTCAATAGAAACAGAGGAGTTGGGAGGATAGGAAAATTTAAGCGAAGAGATGAATTCGGTTTTAGACATGTTGAGTTTGAGAAGAAAGTGGAAACAGGTGGAAGATAACTGAACATACAGGACTACCTCTACAGGGCTGATTTGTAGTAAATCTATAGATCTGAGAGCCACCTGAATGAAGGTAAGAATTGAACACTTGGGAGAAGATGAAAGCACTAAGGGACAAAGTATAGAGAGAAAAGAAAACAGAGACCTGGGAGTGACTCCCATGTTTAGGTGGGAGGAAATGTGGAAGGAATAAACAAGATGTTGAGATAGTAAAAGTGAAGTCAGAGTGGTAAGAAAAGAACCAGGGGAAAACAAGGTCATGAAAACCAGGAGGAAGAGATGGCCAACGAGGTCATATGCTTCAGAGGAATCAAGGAGAATTAGTGTTGAAAAAGGCCATCATATTTCACAAACTAGAAGCTCATTTACAGTGAATTACCTGTTCACCTCATGGAATCATCAAGAACTCTGATGAAAAAATGAGCAATAACCTTTGAAAGTCAAAGTCTCTACTTTGCTCTTTCTTCCCTGTAGACTCCTATAGAATCTCTGGATTCCTATTCACCTAATTGGCCAACAATTTGTGTTTCTATCAGCTCATTATGCTGAGGAATTTATACAATCTTTTACTGCCAATAACCAACTTATTTAAGGCTTATAAAGAAGCAGAAAAATGCCAATAGCCCACTCTCCCTGTTGGAGACTTATGAACTATCAAATAAATGGAAAACGAGCATTATTTATTATTCTAGTAAAGTGGGTGGTATGCTCAGGAGTGGGGCCAGTCCAAAACTCTGGAAAAGGCAATTGAATATTTAAATGTTTTAATCTAATAATGTTCTAAACATTACTGGATGCTCTTGTACTTTTATTAAAGCCTGTTGTGATATGAAGAATTTTTCACCCTATCCTGTGAAAAAATCAGAAAAGAAATATAATAGTATGTCTTTTCAATAATGAACAAAGTGAAAAAAAAGAGGTTATTTAGGGAAGCAATTCTCTGCTAATAATTTACATTTTAAACTTAGTGTTTGTTTTTCTTTTATAAAATTAAACATAATTATCTTTGCTGCCTACCTGTCCCACAGGGAGGTTATGAGGATTAATGAGATGAAGTCTCAGAAAAGCTTGGAGGCCCTTAGACGTGTTATCATTAGAGCTTTTAAATAAAGAACTTGCTTATGTTAATCCATATTTATTTCCAAATACTAGACTAGCAATGCTGACAGTGCCACTAGAGATCAGGGGTGGCAAGGGATGGAGGAGAGGAATAGAAGAAGAAGAAAAAAGAGAGAGAGAGAGGGGAGAGAAAAAATGCAGTGAGAATACAAAGCAATTTCACTTATTTACAATAAAGAAAATCATCATTTCCTCTTTTCTTCTAAGAGAATCTCTTTCTTTCAACCACATACCCATATATCCTGTTTTTTAAAGCATTTGGACCTCAGCAACAGGAACTATGGATTTGAATCAGCTTCTTAAAATTCAGTGATTTTCTTCAGAAAAACTTTATCTGGTCTATTATTTGTTATATAATTTTCACAGAAAATGTTCATTTTATCAATATACAAATGCCTTATAAAAAGGAAGGGCAGGAAATGGACTTTATTGAAATGGTTGTGACATTTTCCTCAGTTTCAGAATGTCTATCTATCCATAAAAGACAGAACTCTGGGCAGAAGGCAAACCTTTGGAGCCACCAAGGAGACTGGAATCCATATCTAAAAGTACTATGCATGCTTATTCCCAAAATAACAGTGTATGCTATTAGAATATACACATGTGGAGAACGCTGCATCCCATAATACTTGCTGCTGCAGCTCATTTTTCTTTTTCAACAACTTCAGTCTCATTGGGTTGGCTGAGGAGGGGGCACAGAAATGAGTCCAATGTATTCTAACTTTGTGTGGGTGTCCTCCTGGCTTGGTTACCAAAGAAACCATTATGTTATATACCATTCAAAATGGGTTTGACTAGTGCAACAAATACTTATCCCCCTTCAAACCTGACTGCACTGCAGATTTATAGCAACCAATTAATGGCCAGAGAAAAATAACTATTTCTGGGAATTCCATGGTCCCTATCATAGTTTGCAGTGCCTGTTTCTCTATTCCAAGCCAGCTAACCTGTGAGCAAGATGCCAGTATTTCCAAAATGAGCTCAGGATGCTGTCTTCACGCACCACTGCACTGCTAACGTGACGTGTTCTCTGCACAAGTGAAAGGAGTTTGCAGACATCGTGGAAAGCTGCCAAGGTACTCTGACACTAAAGCCGAGATCCTTCTCTATCCCTTCGGGTACTAAGGTGTTCTGAATCTTTAAGTCTTTACTGCTGTCCTAGCACTGAACTGTGGCAGAGGGTTGGGGGGAACTGCTAATTGGTACTAAGTTACAGGGTGACTCTGGTAGGTACCAGCTCCTGATTTCTGGGGCAATAGGTAACAGCAGTCACAACCAACCCATTTTGCATGACCAGCAGCAAGACAGAATGTCACATCCAAAGAAAATTCAGAAGCCATCACCTACCTGACTATAAATGTCTTCTCCTATAGCTCCATCAAATGATAACCTCACTTTTATATGAAGGTTTCAAGTACCTCCTAAGGCAGCCCTCACCATTTGGGGCTGGTTCTCCTAGGAAGTGTGTTTCCTTACATTAATCAATAAACATTTATTAAGCACATACTATGTAGCAGGCACCATGCAAAGGGCTACCTCAGACTGCCTTTCTGAAACCAACTGCTCTTGGTTTCGATCCTATGTGACTGAGGGAAACATTTCTAATTCCTCTTGTACAGGACAGCCTTTTAAATCCTTAAAGACTTCTCATCTGCAAAATAAACCATCTTAGTTCCTTAAATGAATCATGCTAGAGTAGAGTCTCAGGAGCTAGGTGGTGCAATGGCTAGAGCACCAGGCCTAAGGTCCAAAACACCTGAGTTCAAGTCCAGCCTCACACACTTTCTAGCTGTGTGACCCTGGCCAAGTCACTTAACTCTGTTTGCCTCAGTTTCCTCATCTATAAAATGAGCTGGAGAAGGAAATGGCAAACCTTTCCAGTATCTTTGCCAAGAAAACCTCAAATGGGGGTCATGAAGAGTCAGATATGACTGAAAAACAACTTAATAAAAATGTAGTATAGTCTAATGAATCTTAATACTTCTGGTCATGATCCTCTGGACTGTCTCTAGCTTGCTCCCTACCCCTGAAATGTGGCGACCTGAGCATAACGTGGAGCTAACATGGTCTGCCTAGGGCAGGGCACAGAAAGGACTGTGGCCTTCACTGGTATAAGGGAATCCTGATTAGGAAACCTCTGTACCAATGCTGAGTGTCATCTGATTTATAACTCCGGTGCTCCAGAGGCTGTGCTTCTCAAAATCACTTTTTAAATCTACTTTATTGAGCTCATGCTGAGGTTACCATTCACCAAATCTATATTTTTCCAGATGAACTACCAGCAAAGCACTTCTTCACTAGCTTGCATTTCGAGAAGCTCTTTTAAACCTAGAAATAGGACTTCCACAAAGATAGTATGAGAAATTGTGATATATTTTTCTGAATTAGAGATATTATAAATCTGTAGGATCTTCCTAATCTACCACTCTACTAATCCTGTTAAAAAGAAAAAATGAGGTTAGCCTAAGATGACCTATTCTTGATAAACACAAGGTGGTTATTAATGATCGCCGCCTCCCTTTAGGAGACCAAAATGTATCCCATCATCCTCCCCCTCTCTGGTTCCCGGATTTCTTTCCCCAAGAACACCTTCTTAATATAAAAAAGAGTCCTACTACCCCCTCTATTTTTATTATGCTCTTTCTTTGAAGTAAGGCATACTCTGCCACCATCATATTCATATCATGAACTCTATCCCACTAAATCTCAGTGATACAAGAAGATAAAAATTCTTCCTTCAGGCAGGATTTCTGGTTATCCTTGTTTAATATCCATACTTGGTACATTTGTGCAGAGGTATCCAAGACCATCAGTTCTATTGATAGATTCTTTCTTAGATGTTTTTACTCATCTCTAGCATTAGGTTTCTTTATATTTTATTCCTTTTATATAGCAGCTGTTCACTACAGTATGGCAAGCCAGGGAGCAAGGTGGCACAGTAAATAAGAGTACTGGACTTGGAGTCAGGAAGCCCTAAGTGTGAATCTGGCCTCAGACACTGACAAAGGATCCTAATATCCCTCAGTTTCAGTTATAAAATGGCAATAATGAGAGCACTGATCTCCCAAGGCTGTCATGAGGACCAGTGATATGATACGTAAAAAATTTTGCAAGCAGTAAAGTGCTATCTAAATTCTCGTGGTTATTGTTTAACTTAGATACACACAGCAAATTTTCTGCCTTCTTGATCAGACTTAAAGGGTCCAATGCAAAAAAGTTTTTACCAACCCTGGCATCATTTCTATATTTTAAACCACAGCATGGAAATGTCAATCTTGTTTTTAGGAATCATCTTTTCAACAAGCTATTGCCTTCCCATAATCTTCTAAAGTCCCTGGATTCAATGGGCAGCAGTAATGAAAATGCCACTTATGCCTCTAAGGTCTTCATTATCTTCCTTATACTTTAAGAAACCTTAGCAAAGTGTCCTTGGTTCCTTCCATCAGAATCCTTTGCCTCTCTATAGGAATCATCAGAAAAAAGGAGGTGGTCATCAGTTTAGACAGGCTGCTCCTCTGTCACATTCTCTCTCTCTCTCTCTCTCTCTCTCTCTCTCTCTCTCTCTCTCTCTCTCTCTCTCTCTCTCTCTCTCTCTTTCTCTCTCTCTCTCTCTCTCTCTCTCTCTTTCTCTCTCTCTCTGTCTCTGTCTCTCTGTCTCTCTCTCTGTCTCTCTCCCTCTCTCTCTCCCTCTCTCTCTCCCTCTCTCTCTCCCTCTCTCTCTCTCTGTCTCTGTCTCTCTGTCTCTGTCTCTCTGTCTCTCTCTGTCTCTCTCTCTGTCTCTCTGTCTCTGTTTCTCTCTCTCTCTCTCTCTCTCTCTCTCTCTCTCTCTCATTTCTCTGTCTTTGTCTCTGTCCGCATGTGTGTCTCACTTTGCACTGAAGTCCTTTCATTTTTCCAGGAATACTCCATTCTCTCCAAAATATTCCTCTAGCCCCCTTTTACTTCTTTTCTACAAGGAAGGAAAACCTGAACTTTATAAGCAGCTAGATTGTAGGTAGTAGATGATAAATAGCAGACAATAGTTACTTGGCCATGGTAGAAAGAAAAACGTCAACGAGTCACTGTGAAACTTCCCTTTCCTTCCATACTTCCTGGAAGCGATATCAGTTTTTGTGATTCTTGTCAGTAGTTCTTATGGCCAACTGTCCTTGGTGAACTTCAGCTACAAAACAGTAGTCTGAATAGTGGTATCCACCGAAGACTACCATATTGCATACCCTGTTCTAGTCAAGGACACAAAATCCCCTACAACTGCGCTGCTGAAGATCCTACTGAAGTCGCAATTTTCTCCTTTATTTCTTTCTATTCCCATATCTACTGCTCAGAGACTCAGTCAAGAGCAGAGAAACTAAGTTCTCATTCAAGCTCCCAATTCTATCTGCTTTGGTCTATTATAGCAAAAGTACTAGGCATAATAACTTGAAGGTTTTTAGTCTCTTGGTCTTGGTTGAACCATAGCTCAAATTTCCCCTGTCCAAGAAGCTAAGTGGTACAATGGAATTGTGTTGTCACATAGACGTTCAGCTAGGATGTTGTCAATCAGAGAACCACTCCCTGGTAAGTTCCTTATCAGCACTTGAGTCCTCAGTTTGACTAACTGAATTCAATTCCCCCTCCAAATATCTAATGCAATTTAATGTTAGTAAACGTGAAACCCAGCTTTCATCTATCTTTTCCCCCATTTATTACATAGTAGTGGGCTCTTGGCATAACATCAGGAATCTCACAGATACAATGACTGATTTAGAGTCTTTACGAGTATTGGGCAAATGTCTTTCATGTCAAAGTGGGAGGAAAATTAAAGGTAAAGCAGGAAAATATAAAATAGCACAAATCCAGTATTGCAGAAAATTTTGTAACAGTAAAATCAATAAAGAGGCTGGGCAGGTGGGGGTTATAGAGGAGTTCTTAGGAGGCTATTTCATCTGAATTTTCTGAAAATAACATAAAATTCCAGATTCACAAAAGAAGTGGGAATTCGGGCAAATACTAGACAAGTTTCTTAACATAACTTTTGTCGCTGCTCACCTCAATATTCTTCTCTAATCTGCAGGTTATATAGCACCTTTTTGAACTTACAGACAGGACTGATTATTCCACTGTCTCTGAAAAGGAGTGATAGGAGATGGAGAGTGTCTGAAATCAATAGCAGAGTAGCATGGGCAGCCATGTTTATTTAAAAAGGAGCAGAGGGCAAAGTAAGGAAGGTTCTCTCATTACTCATAATGAAGCATAAAGAGTATTTGTTGGAGTAAGATCTATATTTGGATCCTGATTCTGTTACTGATTACCTAGATGACTTTCGGCAAGTCACATGACTGCAGGGCCTCAGTTTCCTCATTTGTAAAGCAAAGAGATAGGTCTAAATGATGAGAGAGCCTTCTGGGACTAACCATTCTGTAGTCCTACTCAAGAGTACATGTTCGTAGGACTCACGTGTCCAATCCAACACACAGAGTGCTCCAATTGCACAGTGTCAAAGTGGGGCATGGCCTCAGGGCCTTATCAATGGCCACCTTCTCACAGAAGTTGCGCTGCTCCCTTAGGAATCACTGGAGCATCTTCTCTCTATTCTAACCCAGGAACAAGAAAGGATCATGGCTGCAAGCAGAGACTGGCTGCTTCTGAGTTTTATCCGAGTACTTGGAGAATAGTTGACACCCTCCCACACTTGAAAGGTGTCAGGTTAACAGGCAGAGCTCTCACAACTTCATTAAGCAGACACATGCCACAAAGGGGTGATTCAAGCCCATTATTTTATTAATTATCCCCCTTTCTGCTGTGAGGTACAGAAGCCACAGGTTTTTTTTCACAGCTAGAGAATCCAGAAATAAAAGGCAATATGGCAAAAATCTAAGAGTGGCTGCATATCCCTACAAAGGCCCAAAGGGAAACAAAGCTAGAACTGATCTCCTGGGCCTCAGTTCCCACCTAGCATCCTGATTATTCATCCGTTCATCTTTTCATTCATTCATTCAACAAACATTTATTGAGCACTTACAGTGTGCAAGTCATTGGCTATGGTTTCATTTTGCAAACTGAGAACCTACTGTGATGATAGCTTTGAATGTCATGTGTGCAATCCTTCACAAACATCACAAATATTGGAAGTCGGTTGTGGACTCTAGGATTATGTATGCTCAGAGCTGCAAGAGAATTCAGAGGTCACTCAGTCCAACCTATGTTTATATAGGTATATGCCCCCCCGTGACATCCTGGATAAATACTCGATCACCTTTCTTTTCCTTTCCTTTCTTTTCTTTTTCTCTTTCTTCTTTTCTTTCTTTCCTCCTTCATTTCCTCCTTTCTTTCTTCTTTTAATTCTCTCTGACTTAGGCTAGAAAGGTAGTGGCCACTCACAGGCCTGATCCTGCTGCTAATCAGTGGAGAAGCTTCGACCTTTTATGTTTCTGACCTGAGCTGGTTTGCCCTTACTTAACAATCTGCCCACTCCTCTCACCCATCGCCATGTTGGTGCTAGTTAATTAAGTACAAACAATGGATCACCTTTAGCCCTGTGTCAATTTAAAGCCCCCAAATTCAAGAGATCCACCAACCTTGGTCTCCCTAATAGCAAGGATTACAGGTGTGATCCACCATGCCTGGCTGGTCACCCTCTTCAAAGACCATAAGTGAAGGAGCCTACCACTTTACAATCTTGGCAACCCATTCCATATTTGGATTGCTCTAATCGATAGAAAATGATCAGCTCTCCTTAGGCAACTAAATTCCTCTTAATTGATCAGAACCAGGTTCACCATTTCAGGTTCTCTCCCCTAGCAGCTAACCTCACCTTTTTAAATGTTCCTTGTAATAGCAAGTCTTAGGTTTTATTATCTTTAATTCAGTGTTTGTGAGAAGTGTCATACTGGCAGAGACTCAGTCTAAGGATTGAAAACATATGTCAGGAAGAGGTATGGCAGAAGTAACATTCAAGAAGAATCCACTCACATTCCTTCATGCAATTCACCCCTTGAGATTCAGTGTTCCTTTGGAGAAGTGCCCTCCAGATATGAAAGGACAGGGTCTTTCTCCCCTTCATCCTAAGACCTCTACTAAAACTGATCAGAGGAGAACGAATTAGTGCCAGATACAGGAAAGAGGAAAAAGTACACTTCTCACAAAATCTTCCAGTTGACGAGAGGAGTGGAGACATTAGAGGATGAAAAGAACACTGAATTTGGATTCAGAAGACCTGAATTTGAGTCCTGGTTTCACCACTAACTAGTGTGGACCTGAGAATGTCATTTAACTTCAGTTACCTCTGTAGCACCTGCAAGATGAAAATTTCACAGATGGCAGTTTGCCATCTATAAAATGAAAAAAAATGACAAATGTTCTTGTGACTGTGAGAATCAAATAAATATATGAAAGTTATGTGTCAAGTATTATGCAAATTTGAGGTATCATTAACACAATGAAGAATAAGCCAAAATAGCAGAAGGTAACATGTTATGAGGGGAGGAGAAAAAGAAAGAGAGAAGTGGAGAGAGGAGAGAAAATGGGAGAGATAAAAAAGGGGGAAGGGAGAGAGAGAGAAGAGGAAGATTGAGAGATAACAAAAAAGTAAATGCAGGGTCACTTTATTGGCCTAAATATATCCTAATCTCCATACAAGTATAGATAGGAGAGAGAGAGATTATATGTGATTATCACATATATTATATAAAATATATTATATGATTATATATGGGATATATATAAGAAGGCAGTTAGCTGAATAGTAAGTATAGAGACATATAAATGTCTATTCCAAATATTTCTATGTATATTTAAATACATATTTAAATATACATATTCTAAATATATATCTATATGTAGATATATGAACATCTACATATAGAGAGAGCTCTTACTATTCAGTTATTTGAATAATAAGAGATAAATAGATAGATAGATAGATAGATAGATAGATAGATAGATAGATAGATAGATACGAAGACAGATATAGATATATCTTACTCTTCAATCATCTGCCACATTGTATCCTGCTTGGAGCTCATGCATAGGTAACTA
Organism: Bettongia penicillata ogilbyi; assembly: GCA_023548195.1. Taxonomy (NCBI): domain Eukaryota; kingdom Metazoa; phylum Chordata; class Mammalia; order Diprotodontia; family Potoroidae; genus Bettongia; species Bettongia penicillata. The sequence continues at coordinate 3,460,685 of JAJHZJ010000678.1, read as the reverse complement.
TTTCATTTGTATATTATTAGAACTAGAAGGGACCCCAGAATTCATCTAGTCTAATTACCACACTTTATGTGTCAACTATAAGCAGTTGGTAAATGCCTGCTACATACCAGGCATTGTGCCAAGCAATGAAGATACAAATGCAACAAAAAAGAAAATAAATTATTCCTGTTCTCAAGAATCTTACAGTCAGTCCTTGGAGAAAACTAAGCTCTCCCTTGCCACACATATATTCAACGTAGCAAAAAACAAATAGAGGATCAAACCCCTATCCAGCACTGACTCTATTTACAAAGCAGCTCAAGCAATAGATTAAATAATATTCAATTGCATCGTATTAATGAATTTTATATTTGAGTGCCTATGACCTAGCATAATACCTGGTTTACAGTAGGCACTTAATGTTTGTTGAAATTAATTGAATTTACTAACCAGACAACTTAGGCAACATGACCCTTCTTGATGCCTCATAAATCAATGGAAAACAACTTTCCACAAGGAAAGAACTCATGCTCTAAAGACATTGGAGGGAAGGCTACCTTAAGCTCCTGGTCTTGTTGGCTGTGACTGGACAAGACTCCATTTAGGTCATTTGTAGCTAAATTCATCATCTCCTTCATCTACTGGTGACTTCTGTTCCACTTCCTACTTATGTGATACTTTAGGTCTGTCTCTGCTACTTCAACAGTTGCTACATCCCCAAGTCATCTCTCAGCTCTCAATCACCAATGCTTTGCCTCCTTAGAAGGCATTCCAAAATTATACTATGTACTCAACAACTTGAATGATGCAGCTAGCCGTGGGATTCTTTCTGTTTAATTCAAATTTTATTTTATTTTGAGTTCCAAATTCTACCCTCTTTCCACTCCTTCCTCCACCCAACAAGAAGTCAAGAAAAAAAACTAATTACAAATATCCTGCATTGCTCATGTCAAAGAATAAGAACAAGAGCATGAACAAGGAGAAAATGAGCTTCAATCTGCCAAGTCCACCAACTCTCAACTCTTTCCCTTCCCCCCCCTTTCTCTCTCTATCCCTATCTCTCTGTATCAAAGATGTAAAACATGTTTTGTCATGAGTCCTTTGGAATTGTGATTTGTCATTTTGTTCACAAAAGTTATTAAGTCTTTCAAAGTTGATAATCTTTATAATGTTATTATAGAAATTGTTCTTCCAGTTCTGTTCACTACACTTTGCATCAGTTCATAAATCTTCCCAGGATTCTCTGAAACTATCCTCTTTATTATCAAAATAATATTCCATCACATTCCTATATTACAACTTGTTCAGCCATTCCCCAACTGATGGACATCTTCTCAGTTTTCAAGTCTTTACTTAAAAGAAAAAGAACTGCTATAAATATTTTTAGGCATATGAATTCTTTTCCTTTTTCTTCGATCTCTTTAAAATATAGACATAATATCCGTAACTCTGGGCCAAAAGTTATGTATGCATAGTTTTATAGCTTCTGGGAAATAGTTCCAAATGGCTTTATAGAAGATTTGGACCCATTCACAACTCCACCAACAATGAATTAAAGTATTTCTTTTCCCAAGGTCCATTAATATCTGTCATTTTACTTTTTCAACTTTGCCAATCTGATGGGTATGAGGTGGTATCTCATTCACATTCCTCTATTATTGATTTAGAGTATTTTTTTCAAGTGACTATTGATGGCTTTGTTTTCTTTCTCTGAAAAAATGTTTATTTATATCCTTTGACCATTATCAATTGAGGGAATGGTTCTCATTCTTCTTAATTTGACTCAGTTCCCTATGTCTTAAAAATGAGAAGATAATCAAGATGGAAGGTGGAGACAGCAATCCAGACAAACTCTCCCAACATTCCCTTTAAAATAATGCATCAAATCAAATTCTAGAGTGGCATAGCCAGCAGAAGGTCAGGGTAAGAAATTTTTCCAGTCCAAGAGGACTTAGGAAGTCAGAAGGAGAGATCTGTGATATCAGGGTAGGGGCTGCACATGTGGCAGCAATACCAGTAGTAGATGGATGTTGGTGGCAGTGGCAACAGCAGTAGCAGCAACTTTAGGAGTTCTCAGTCTAGAGAGAGCAAGGGGATCAGGCACCTGATCAGAAAGAAGTAAGAGGAGACACCTCTGCTAGCAGTGGAGACACCATAGGGCATTGGGTGGCAATTCATTACCCATACATAGTTGCAAGTCACAGTTCCAGGGCAAAGAGGAGCACTAGCACTTGCATCTACAGGGGAGCAGGGCCTTTTCCGGGTACATATGAGTGCACAGACCAGGAGAGCAGTGACTACACCTCTCCCTAGGTCACACCACTTTTGAAGCAATGAAAATTTATAGATCTCAAGAACTATCTGTGAAAACAGCAAGGCAAAAAAAACCTTGAAGTTTGAGACAGTGCTTTCCCCCAAATAAGTAAAGCCCAACTTTAACATAAAGTTTGACATCAAGAAATAGGCTGGAAAAAGAGGAAACAACAAAATAAAAGACCCTAACCATTAAAAACTACTGTGGTAACAGGACAGCTAGGTGGTCTAGTAGACAAAAGGGTTGGACCTGGAAACAGGAAGACTCATCTTCCAAAGTCCAAATCTGATCTCAGATACTTACGAGCCATGTGACCCTGGGCAAGTCACTTAAATCCTGTTTGCCTCAGTTTCCTCATCTGTAAAATGAGCTAGAAAAGGAAATTGCAAACTGCCCCAGTATCTTTGCCAAAAAAATCCCAAATGTGGTCAAAAAGAGTCACACAACTGAAATGACTGAACAACACTATGGTGACAGGGAAGATCAAGATGCAAACTCAGAAGAAGACAATAGCTACAAGCAAAACCTCAAGGAAAAATGCAAATTGGATACAAGCCCAACAAGAATTCTTAGAATTCCTAAAGAAGGAGAAGACAGTCTTAAACCAAATAGGAGTGCTAAAGGAAAAATTGGGAAATAAAATTGGAATGATGCAGAAAAAAATATTTAAAAAGAGAATTAGCAGTTTAACAAAAAAAAGGTATGAAAATATGCTGAAGAAAATAACACTTTAAAAAACAGGGTTGGTAAAAGAATAGAGGAGGCATTAAAAAATAACTGAAATAAATTGCTTTAAAAGTAGAATTAACAAAATGGAAAAAGAAGTATAAAAACTCACTAAAGAAAATAATTCCTTAAAAATTAAAATTTGGAGATTTACAGTGCCATAGTGGTGGAGCGAGGCAGGAGCTCACTTGAGCTCTCCCAAATTTCCCTCCAAACAAACTTTAATAATGTCTCAGAACAAAGACTGGACTGATGAAGCAGCTTACAGCACAGGACAGCTTGAAGGGTGTGCAAGAAAAATCTGTCTCACTGAAGTGGGGGGAGAGTGTGGTTCTACAAGCAAGCCAGGAGCAGGCCACACTCACAGAGGCCAACAGTGAGGTCCCACCCTCAGTGCAGACCACCAGTGAGACTCCAAGCACTGAGGTAAGCCAGCAGGAAAGGCAGACCAACAGTGAGGCCTTGCCCCCTGAGCAAATCACCAGGGAGGCCCTGCCCCTAGGACAGGCCAGCAGCAAGAACCAAACCCCAGTGCAAGCCAGAAGGGAGACCCTCCCCCTAGTATAAGGCAGCATCTAAGCCCTAAGAACCAAAGCAAGCCAACAGCAAAGCCCTGGCACAAGAAGCTTGGGACATTGTCTACTCTATGAGTGGAGGGCAACTTCTATATGAAGCAAAAAGTCAGAAAATAGGCAGAAAAAATGAGCAAAAACAAAAAATAATCTGATTATAGAAAGTTACTACGGTGACAGGAAGCATCAAGGCACAAACTTAGAAGAGGACAACAACGTCAAAATGGCTACATGTGAATGTTCAAAGCAAAATGTGAATTGGTCTCAAGTTCATAAAAGAATTCCTAGAAGAACTCAAAAAATGATTTTAAAAAGCAAAAAGAGAAACAGAAGGGAAATGAGGAAAGAAATGATAATAATACACGAGAATCACAAAAAGAGTCAACAGTTTGATAAATGAAGGATTAAAAAAAAAACAGAAAAAGATATACAGAAATTCATTGAAGAAAACAACCCCTCAAAAAGTAGACCTGGGCAAATAGAATGGGGAATACAAAAGATTGCTGAAGAAAATAATTCTTTAACAATCAGAATTGGGCAAATGAAACTAATGACTCCATAAGATGTTGAGAAATTATAAAACAAAATCAAAAGAAGATAGAATAAAATGTGAAATCTCTTATTAGAAAAACAGCTGACCTGAAAAATAGATCCAAGACAATCCCAAATGACTCATGATGAAAAGTACAATCTACCTCCAGAGAAAGAAATGATGGCATCTGAATACAAATCATACTATCTTTCTCTGTGTCTCTCTTTCTGTCTCTGTCTATCTGTCTCTCTCTCTCTCTCTCTCTCTCTCTCTCTCTCTCTCTCTCTCTCTCTCTCTCTCTCTCTCTCTCTCTCTCTCAGTTTTCTTCCATAGAGACTAATATAGAAATGTTTTACATGTATAACCTATATCAGATCACTCACCATCACAGGGAAGCAGAAAGGAAGGGAGAGAATTTAAAACTCAAAACTTGAAAGAAAAAAAAAGAACACATTCTTAAAATTGTTTTATATGTAATTAGGAGAAAATGATATATTTTTAAAAAGAAGGAAATGGCAAGTTACTTCAGTATCTTTGCCATGAAAACTTCAAATGGGGTCACAAAGGGTAGGACATGACAGATCAACAACATAAATGATATGTTATTGCCTTTCTAGGATAAATATTCTAATACCCAAAAGAAGTAGGAAAATAACTTGGGTTTTAGAAAATTTGCCAAAATGTGAAAAAAAATAAAAATAAATGTAAAAAATCCATTTGCCTGAGTTTCAAAGGATTAGAGACTCCAGCGGTCTCACTATTGGGCAGCCATATGTAGAACCTTATATTAGAAGGAACACTGGACTTAGAGGTAGGAGACCTAGGTATGAGTGCCAATTCTTCCATTTTTCTACCTGTGTGACTCTTGGCAAATTGCTTGGTATTTCTTAGATTTAAATTCCCCTATAAAAAGTAGTCCCTTCTAGCTCTGAACTCCTTCATTCTATAATTTTGTTGTGTCATATAATTTTTCAGCCTTCTTATAGGAATAGGAATTTGAAAAGAAAAAGCCAGACAGCTTTCAATCTCTGTACTGAATATTATTCCAATTTTAGCTTAAAACAAGCAGCTTGTGTTCATGTTTATTTTTGATGAGAAAACTAGTAACAACACAAGTTTGTGCAACTCTCAGACATTTTAAATGTGATTAATTACATACTTTGGGCCATGAACATAAACTTAGCAGCTTTTCAGATGAAATAAACATACTGTATTTGCTTCTCAAGTTTTGGAAAGATAACTAAAACATAAGAGAAATATTTTAACAGACCATCTTGGGGAAATGCTTAATGTCAACGTGAACAGACCACATTATTTTTTAAAAGGAAAAAGGAAAGCAACTCAACAGGAGTCTAAAACCCTGCCTCGACTAAGAGGGTAACATCATTAGCAAACTACTAAAGCATGAACAAAGGATTGTTGTAGAAATCAGTAAATAACTGAACTCATAATGAAATTTTAATGAATTGAAAGGGAATTTGTAAGGGAAGGAAAATATGCTGTGGAGGTGCTACTTTCTCAAAATGGGGACTGTGGAACATTACCCAACCCTCCCACCATGGAACATATTTTAGAGTTGCAATTCTTAGTTCCTGGTGACCATGGGGAAGATTCAGGGAGTCTACTTCCAGCTTTATGTGACTCAGCACTGAATTGCTCACACTGTGAGAGGACAAGAACATTTCTGACTTATTTACTGTTTATTTTGTGAATATATGAAAAGAAACAGTCCCAGTTCCTGATTTCTTACTCCCTTTCTAGCTGTACATCCCTGCAGGATTTTTTCCAAACTTTATCCTAAGGATTGAATGGGACAGAGAAATCTGACCCCATTCCCCACTCTAGCCTCCATAAGGTGAAAGACCATGCCCTGTCAGAACAAGACTGAGCTACCTCTTTGTATTTATTCTTTCCAGTTCTATAGGTAGCTATGCACTATTCTGAGATGGTCGTCTCCCACACTGGGGGTGACCTTGTGAGTTTCAGAGATGCAGAGGTCCTGGGTCCAATAAAAGCAACAGCGCAAGCTACTGCACCTAACACTAATGGTCAACTACAAGAAAATTGGCCCAAGCCTGGCCATTTTACATGAAAATATGTTTTAACCATGTCAAATTGAGGTGAAATGTAAAATACCTTATTGGTAGTCCTGAAAACTGCTTTTTGTACTGATAAAAGTATGAGTCTCGGACCCAGGAGACTATAATAGCTGATATAAAGTAAGCTAGTGAATCCTGTTTTAAGTTTGTTTTTCATCAAATGAACACTTGTAAGCGTTCTGTGTTTAGCCCTCCTGTTGAGTGTTGGAACAAATTACTTGCCCAATCAAGGGGAAGTCCTAGACATGAGCCATGAGTAAAATCATCCCCTATATACTGAGGAGGGGGGCAAAAGAGTCAATGAATTCCAGAAGGAACCTCTCATTAGAGGCAAACACCCCCATAAATTAAACCAGTTCACTCTTCATATTTGGGTACAGAATCAGAGTCAATAAACATTTATTAAGCGCTTACTATGTGCCAGATACTGTAGTTAAATTCTGGGAACACAGAGAAAAGCAAAAGATAGACCCTGCTCCAAGAAGCTCTCAGTCTAATGGAGGAGACAGCATGCAAGCAACTATTTACAAACAAAAAAGATAAAGGAGAAATGGGAGATGATCATGGAGGGAAAGTTGTGTCATTCAAGGAGTGGGAAAGAAGGCTTCTTGTAGAAAATGACATTTTTACCTAGATTTTGAAGGAAATAATAATAGTTAATACTTAACATAGTACTTTAGGTTTGGGAATATTTATCAACATTTATAAATATCACCTCATTTTATCCTTCCAACTCTGAGAGGTAAATGATGTCATTACCCTCATTTTATAGATGGGGAAACTGAGGCAGACAAGCAGATCAACGATTTGCCCGGGATCACACTACTATTAAGTGTCTGAGGCAAATTTGAACTCAGAAGCCCCAAATTCCAGGGCCACTTCTCTAGCCACCTCATTATCTATTGGCCAGAATAGGAAGGAGTCCTTACTTCCTGTGGACCCAAGGCAAGACAAGTCCTCAAGTTAGACAAGCAAAAACACCTAAAGCTCTGATTCAGCCCAACAGTGAAACTATTTCTTACTGTCTTGGAGTCATTACACTATCATTTCTTCTCCCAGGACATTCTCTTTCTTATATTGTATGCCATTAATATTCTTTTCTCATACTTTTTATCAAATTGGAATTTTCCATCTCCTTCCATATCTATGGTGACCATTCGACCTAGGTTTTGGAGGACTGTCTTTATAAAAGATAAGAAAGTATACTTGTGAAAAGTTTGCAGACCATGCCTCTTGAGTTAAGGTTTTTAAAATATTATCATATCCTTATTCCATGCTTGATGTTTGTAAAATCATCAGTTTCCTGTCATCGTAGCAGCAGCGGTAGCTATAGTAAATAGTGTTCTTTCAGGTTGGCAAAGCTTTGACAACTAGCAACTCACTTTATCCTCACAACCAACCTCAGAAGTGAATGCTATGAGTCTTTCCATTATACAGATGAGGAAACTGAGGCAGACAGAAGATAATTTCCAATAGTACCCAGGATGATACAAGCTCAATCAAGTCAGTACCACAAAATAAACAAGATGGCATACCATCCAGTAACGTTGGATGTATTTTGCTAAAGGAATACAAGCATTAGTTAGATGTAAGGAGTTGGACTCTCTGGTCTTTAACATGTCTGCCAGCATTAACATTCTGCCATTTCATGGTTCTAAGGAGCAAGTGACTTAATGCCCAACAGTGAAATCTGAGAAAATATACACACTCACAAATCTTTGGTACTCTTTCTTAAAATCCTTTTCTGTGTTTACCTTCTGATTTCAACACACAAATGATCTGTTAAAAAAGACTACTGGGGTGGGAGGTGGAGTGAAAAGAGGATTTTATGAAATATTTCACAAAACATAAATGAGAACCCCTGCCCCAGTTTCCCCCTCAAAGTCAGTCCCATAAACCCCAAAGTTCTCAGATTCCAGATAGAAGACAGAAGATAGGGATAATTTCCAGCATACATAAAATTTAAGTGTTCATTGATTATTTGAATATAATACTAACATTCAAGTCTACAAAAAATCATTTCTAGGGAAGGTTAATCTACTTTTTCATATGAAACTCTAAAATCAACATAGGCACATTAATGCAGAGGGATAGGCTTGAATTGTCTCTTACATAATCCAAACTCTCAAATATCAGATCTAGAAACTAAGACATGAAGAGGCAGAGGCTATACTGAAGCCTAGGGACCAGATCTAGACCACCAGTGTCCTTCAGTACTTTATTCCTCTGACAGAAGCCATTGATGAGTCCTTCATACTTCCTGTTCTCTAGTTCCTCCTCTCCATGTAACATCAAACATTCCTTCTGCAAGACCTACCTCCTTTTCTCATTGGTGAATCCTTCTGGGGATTTCATTTTGGGGAGGAGCTCAAGCCAACTTTCTTTCCCCTCCAGGCCCTGTTCCTCTTCTGGACTTTAAAGCCATGCCCCCAAATCAGGTAACTTCAACCTCTCTATCCTCCCCTTTTCACCTTCCTTTCACCTTTTGTCTTCTCTGGTTAGAGCATAATCTCCTTGAGAGCAGAGCTTGTCTCTTTCTTATTGTATTTATATCTGCAGAGCTTAGCTTAGCGAATGGCAGAATGTAAGTGCTTAATAAATGCTTGCTTCTTTCCTTACCCAGAGTGAGAAAAGGAGCCAGAAACAGTATATGCAGTGCAGACTGCTACCAGGAAAAGAGGAGGAAACAAGACAAGAGACAGCAGAAGACTCCCAGGCCTAATCTCTCCAAGTCCCATAAATCTGTGTCTATATGAAGAAGGAATTCCCATATATGATCTTGAGTCTGCTGGAATAGGGGAAGAAAGGAACATTTTTATAAGTCTCTGCTCTGTGTCATGCATTTGACAACTATTTTCTCATTTGATCTTTTCAACAACCCCTTAAGGTAGGTGCTATTATTATCCTTATTTTATAGTTCAGAGAACTGAGGCACACAAAGATTGAGTGACTGGCCCAGGGTTTCACAGCTGATAAGTATTCGAGGCCTGACTCCAGGCCCAGTCCACTATTCACTGTACCACCTAATTACCTCCACTACCAAAAAAAAAGAAGAAAAGTCATATCCATCTGTCTCCCTGTTTTATACTTGAGGCATTTCCAGTCTGTCCAAGAAGAGTCCTACAAAATAGTCTGACAAAGTGCTTGTCCTGTCATATCTTTCTCTACTTCTCCTTGTCAGCTCCTTTCCCTGTACTTCCAGGGGGTTACACACTCAGTGAGGTCACTTACTGTACAGATGAATACTTTCATCCCCTTATGAAAGTTAGTGATGAGAGGGACATTTCAAGCTTCTCAAGTTCCTGCATTCTTAGAGTACAAAGTAACTCTTTCAAAATAGCCAGAGCATCCTCAAAAGGAAAGCCATATTTCTGATCTCATCACACTGCCAAGAAGAGCCCCTTTCTCAGAGATTTTTTTTCCACTCTGACCCTGGATGCCCCCTTAACTTCATTATTAGCCAACTGGAAAGCAGGAAAGTGTCAGTTCATTACAATATTGCTGTTTTGAATGTGTACATAGGCAGATTTCCAACATCTCTGTATCTATGATTTTCCTAAGCCTCCAGGCTTGTTAATATTCCAATTTGTCATTCTCAACCCTCAGGTGGTTAAATTAAAGAACTACTTTTAACATCTTGGATTTTGATACAAACTTGGCCTTTGGGTTTGTCTAACTTGGGGATTTGTGTGGCAAAAAAAGTCTTGCTCTTATTTCCCTAAATACCAACAAAAAAAATTAGCATATCTTAAATTTAGAGCTGGTAGGGAGATCATCTAGTCCAATCACTTCATTAAAAAAAAGATGAGGAAATAGAGATCTCAAGAGAGGTGACTGGTTTAAGTTCACAAAAGTAAGAAATAGAAGAGTAAGGACATAAACCCAGAACTCTAACTCCAAATTCAACAGCACTCATTCACATCACTGTAATTTTTTGAGTTCCATAAGAATTATTCTAACATATTGGTAAAAGAAATAAGCTTATTACTGAACAGCTTTTCAATTTGCCTATGTCCTTTAAAAAAGAATGATCACCAAAAAAAATTGGAAAGTGAAGGATGTCAATCACTTTATGAGATATATTAATTTTCTAATGTTTTCTTTCCCAATAGCAAATCTCTACTTTTGCTTCTCTTCTACCTAGTACAGCATTTTTAGAAATATAGTTTGTTCAACAGATATGATACATTTTAATACTTCTTAAAGCAAATCATCGATCCTAGATATCATAGATCATCCGGGAATCTTCCCCTTGTCTTCAAATAAATAATTATTATAACAGCAAAGAAAAGAGACACTCTAATTGGAATTAAGTAATCAGTAGTAAAACCCATTGAGGAGTCCCCACTCATGACATTTTACCTTCTAAATAAGTTGGCTATTTTTCATTCCTTGGCATTTTGCTCTAAAGAGGGAACTATTTTCATTTAATATATTTTATCACAACACAAATTTTCCCATCAGGAATGACTGAGTTCCTTGGGAAAATAATGTATGAAGAAAGAATTAAGCTGAATGCTATGATATATTCTTTAATTTCAATTAATATGCAGTAAATTTTTTACATGATCTGTCAGACCATTGACTTTGAAAGCAGGTGAATCTTTTACATTGGTGTTTAACAACTATTTGCTGTGTTAATGTCATACCTATTTTTTAAGTCCTCAAACTTCAACCTTAAAGGCTTTCAGCCAATTAGATGACTTGTCATATTCTGGATATAATGTTTAGAGTAAGGAAGAACTCACATCAAAGGGTCATTCTTGGGTAAGGTCAACTCTTTTTGCTCTTTCCTCAGGATGGCATCAAGTCCTCTCCCCTGAGGCCAAGAGGATCACATCTGTATTGTACATTAGACCAAGGAGTAAGAGACAGAACCTGACATGCAAACGCCACTCCCCCCACCCCCACCCGGCTCCATGCTTTAACAGTAACAGATGGTCATCATTGTTTTCAACTACAGAGATTACAGTCACCACCAAACTGAAACATTGTTCTGCAGAATCTTTTGCCTTTAGGAAAAGGCTCAATGGTTATTTCAGACCTTGAAGTATTTCATTGAAATATTACTTTTTCCTATTGTAATGTCCCCTTAGAGTTCCATAGTTAGCATAAGGAAAAAATATTTGTATACCCCAGGTGGGGTTCAAAAGTTGTATCTCCAAGGTGGAGCACACTATTCACCGGAACTTTTGCACCTTCACTACGTGTGGTTTTACCTATAATAAAATGACTATGTTCCATGAAGACCTGAACTTTCTGCCACTTATCACTCAATAAACATGTGCTAAGAACTGTCCTGCACAATGAGTGTACAAAGACAAAGTGAAACAGCATCTACCATGGAAGATCCTACAATATTTTTGAGAGAGATGATATGTACATATACAGAGAGTAAAAGATAAGAACTGGGCTGTGATATCATTGGTATATGGAATCTCCAAATGTGGAAATTCCTTTTACCAATACAGTTTGTCAATTTCTCTGAAAAATAGTCTTAGAAAATTGCCTAGGATGTTGGGGTTAAATGACTTGCCTAGGTTCATATTGTAATGTGTCAGAAGTGAGCTTTAAGGGAAGAAAAAAAGGGGGGGAAGTTACATGATAATTTTATTGTATATTTAAAAGGAAAAACAAGTTGTACATAATTTGCAATTTCAAGTATACTTATCTTTTTTCTGTTCTACAATGTAATGGAAATGCTTGTTTTATTTCTTAAGTTCAGAATAAAATAGTTGTTTTTTTTTTTTTAAAGTGAGTCTTGAACTCTGGACTTCCCAGAACTGAAACTAGCTCTCTACCTATGATTCTCATATACACGTAAGTATATACATAGGTAAAGGTAAATATATAGATATACTCCAAATAGATGCAGGATAATTTTAAGAGACAAGAGCTAACATCTGAGAAAATCATGAAAGGCTTCCTTTAGAAGGTGGAACTTGGCATGAACCTTGAAGGGAACTAAGGATTCTACAATGCGGAAGCGGGGAAGGCATGCATTCTAGATCTAGAAGAGAGATCGGAAAAAGTCAGAAATGGGAGATAGAGTGTTATATACGAGGAAAAATATGCTGTTGTGACATATGCAGCCTGTGAACGAGAGGAATGAGTGATAAGGCTAAAAAAGTAGCATGGAGTCATATTGTAAAGGGTTTTAAATGCCAAATGGAGGAGACTGTATTTTATCTTAGTGGTAACAGAGAGCCAGTGCATTTGCAAGTTTTCTGTTTGTTTTGTTGTCTGCATAGGGGACTGCACTTTATTAATCACTTTGCCAACTATGTGAAGGATAGATTAAAGCGGGAACATATGGAGGCACGGAGGCCAGTGAAGAGATCCATAGGAGCACACTGATAAAAAGGAATACTAAAAAAATCTATGCCACCATATGTTACACCAAAAGTAAGGTGGTTATCTTTTGTGCTTAGGTTCTAACTTGGCTCATATCTCATTCCTAGGCAACAAGAAAAAACAAAGTAAGAGGAAGATGTGCATGGAAGCAAATAGCTAATTCTAATTTGTATTACATATCATCATACTTAAATCTTGGGCAGCTAGGTGGCAGAGTGGATAGAGTACCACATCTTGAGTTAGGAAAACTCATCTTTGTGGGTTCAAATCTGTCCTCAGATTCTTGCTAACTGTGTAACCCTGGGGAAGTCATTTAACTCTGTTTGCCTTTCTCATCTGTAAAATGAGTTGGAGAATGAAATAGCAAACCACTCCCATATCTTCGCCAAGAAATTCCCAAATGGGGTCACAAAGAGTCAGATGTGACTGAAAAAAATGACTCAACAAACACCTAAACCATGAGATGTAACCAGGATTTGTTTCACATAGAGCAAAACCTTTGGTAACGTTGAAGGAATAGTAATAGAGACCAGTCGTGGAGAATGTGTTTAGATAACTTTTCCCTGGGCTGGGAGAAGAGACATAATGCTCACAAAAGAAAGAGGATTCACTTAGCAGTTTATTTGTTGGAGCTACATATTTGAGGGGAAAGTATGTAGAGCAACAGGTTTTCATGTTAAATGTGGAAATTTGGAAACATAGCTTTTGCCACTAACGCATTACCATTTGGGGTACATTCGCTTAAATAATCTGCAATATACCCAACAAAACTCAATCATGGGCCTAGTTTATAGTCCATCCACATTATCTGCTCAAGTCAAATGTATTAATAGACTAGCTGTACAGTTTATCCGTACAAAATCTGCCACCAGGCATTCTTCATTCACTTGGTTTTTCCTGGGTGGGTGGGTGGGGGCCAGTCTTTTCAATGTTCCAGAGACTGATGCAATCAGCAAAATGTCATTTGCAAATAGAGGCGAAAAAAAAATGTGGCAAAAGGAAAAGGTTTCTGAACAGGTGATGACCAAAAATTAATTAAAAATCAAACTAATGAATCTGAGGTGTTTCTGGCAGCATTTGCCTTTGTTGCAGCTTCATTGCAGCCTTGGTTCTGAAACCAAAGCATGCACACTTTGCACTGTTCGTGCCCTCAAGCCACACAATGCCAAAGAACACTGCCAAGACAGGAAATGAGGCTTGAGTGGAAAAAGTTTAAGAAGCCCTGGATAGAGCACCTATGGCAAGTCTGTGCCTCATTTGACATTAATAACCAGAGGGTTCGTGTTAATTATCAGAGGATTGTTGAATAAATATAAGGCAGCGATCAGAAAAAAAAAAAGACCTTTACACATGTCCCCAATTACTAGTGATCTGTCATAAGCTGAGATCACTTTGATTATTTTTATTTGCACAGGTTTTATATTTACTTGTTAAGTTTTAATATCTTTTATATTAACTTATTAAGTTTTTTATATCTTAAAACTGCAATAGGATGTTTGATAGATATATGAATATTTCATCTTTCTGGGAATCTTGTATCATTTTAACAGCAAGGTGGCACCGTGGATATTGTGCTAGATAGGGAATCAGAAAGACCTGAGTTTAAATTTTCCCTCAGATATATACTAACTGTGTGACTCTGAGCAAGGCAAATAAGCTCTGTCTGCCTCAGTTTCTTCATCTGTAAAATGGAGATAATAATAGCACCTACCTCCCAGGTTTGTTGTGAAGATAAAATGAGATATTTGTAAAGTGCTTTGGAAACCTTAAAGAGTTATATAAATGCTACTTATTGTGACACACATAAGTGAAATTTTATTGGAAGAGGGACCTTAAGGTGACATTTTATCCTAGAAATCAAACGTAAGGTGTATTTGGTGTGCAGTAAACATAGTAAGAACTTCTGTTGTTAGTTTTCAACTTTCATTCAATTATGTAAGTGTAAAGGTACAGTCTTATGTAGAACATCTTTCCTGCCTATATTCATTTCATGATTTTGTAGAGACGATGTAGGCATATAGGTTATTAGTTACAGATATTCTTTCAACTATATTTTTCAGTAATAATAACAGCTGTGATTTATTTTCCAAGCATTTGTTAAATTCTCTTCTTTTAAATAACTTGAGAAGCAATGCCCCTCAAAATTCTTTCATATCCATCGATTCACCTTCTTAGGAAACAGTGATAGTCTATGTTAATATCTAGTCTTTTATCCATTTTCCTTTTTTTTAAAATCAGTGACATATTTAAATAGGTCAGGTTAGAATGCTCTCGATTGCAAGTTTTCTACTTCCAAACTTTATTTTTATTTTAAATTTGGTGTTGATTTAGAACTTTGCTCTAACAAGTTGGTGGTCTAGCTATATTAAACAATAGATTCTGAAATGACTCCCACATCTGCATGCTATAGTTCGTGGGCAGAGAGAATATAATCATTTTTTTCAAATTATTCTTTAGTTCCCATCATTTCAAGAATCTCCTAACTCTATTATTGAAGAAAGTTTTAGTGCCATATAGATAAAAGGCTGTTACAGAAGCACCTACAAGCCTCTCTTGTTTTCTAAATTTAAATCATGTTTTCTAACCTGATTTTACTGTCCTCTTCTATGCCCACCTTTTCTTTGGGTTCGCAAATAATTAAATTATATTTAGATTTAACTAGAAAGATTTTACTGAGTTCTTCATAGAATGAATCTGCTTTCTCATTTTGTGTAATAGTTCTTGGCAAATGAACTGTGATTATAATCATGCCATTCTACTCGAAAATGTATATAACAAGTAGTTCAGTAAAAGATAGCCAAACGTGTCATTCCTTTATTTACTCTCTAAGAACATATGAGTCATAATTCCATTTAAGCAAAACTTCCTTCTGTCTTATAATTTCACTTGTAGCAAAAATATCAAAATTGATATGATTGAGTTCCTCCATTATTATCTTCATTTAGTCCCTAGCTTAAGATCACACATTTCAAAAGCAAGAAATAAGTTAATATTTATAAGATGACCTAGAAACTGTGTACTTTTAAATATCTACTGCTTCCTTTTCTTCTGGTCATCAAACTATCAATGCAGAGGAGAAAGGGCCACATAGAACAGAGAACCATTTTGCATTTTTCTTCCAAGTATGGAATGATTTTAATTTACATTTTACTAATTATTCATGATCTGTAGCATTTTATATAGTTGCTAATAAATTGGATTTCTTTATTTGAAACCATATTTTATGGTTCTAAGGAACTATATATTACTCTGTAACCATATGCTTATGGGGAATGATTCGTGTTCTTATAAATTTGGAGCAGTTCCTTATGTCCTCTTTGGATAGGAGACCTTGATCTTTAAGAGCTTTAAGCTTTAAAGATTTCTTCCCAGTTACCTGATTATCCTTAGAATTTTAACTGCATTAGATTTGTTTGTGCAAAGCCCTTTTAGTTTTATATAATCAAACTTGTCTTGTGATTCTTTCTATCTCTTGTTTGATCATGAAAACTACTCATATCCATAGACCTGAAAGAAAATTTCTTCCTTACTCCTTTAATTTGTTTATGATGTCAGTCTTTTGGTCTAAACTACATAGCCATTTGGTGTTTATCTTGGTATATTGTGGAAGATTTGGGTCTATACCTAGATTCAGCAAATTACTTTCTCGTTCTCACAGGACTTTTTCTTGACTAGCAGCTAGAATGATACATTTGAAAAGGTTATTTACCCCAAATGGCCCAACTGAAAAAACCGTTGTCATGTAAAAGAGTTAACTCCAATTTCCGGAAAATTTATTGAGATGGAACATCTTATTCTCTAACATTGCTAGATAGAGAAGGTATAGTAGTTATGAAAATTACAATGATAATAAGAGGAATAACATTTCTGATTTCTTCAGTTTTCACATCTACAATTTCTTTTTATCATAGTGAAACTGTTAAGTTAAGAATCAGACATACCTGACTGTCAAGATCAAGGAAATAATTTTCTGCATATCTCCCTCACCACACAAATTGAAAATAATAAGACATATATATGGAGTATACAACAATATATATAGGGATTAAAATAACAAATATATAGGATTAAAATAGTAGTAAGAAAAGAAGAGGGCAAACACCTCCACATAATGCAAAGTCTTCTGAAAAAAAGAGTGGAAGACAGAGTTCCGTGAAGGTTCTCCCCACCCTAACCACCCCTAGCATGTGCATACATCCCACCCCAAATGAAAACTGCCTCGTAGGCTTGTGTTTTAAGCTTCAACCTTGTGGCTCATGGATTCTTTCATTTCTTTTCATTGTAGTGACCCCCATCTGATCCCCACACAACCCTAACCCTAACCCTAAATGCACTCAACAGGAGGACAGCATTCAACTTGCTTGCCTTGCAACAGAAAGAGAGTGCATTTAGGGAGGAAAAGTAGAGTTCCTGCAGGACTGAGCCACTTAAAAAGAAAGAAAATGCCATGATGCGGGAGGAACACTGTTTCCTTTTCTTTGTTTCTCCCCAATGACTATCATAGTGTCTTAAGCATATTTAACTATGTAACAAGAACTTGTTGGATTGAATAAGGCTGAAATGATAGTGGAAAGTATCTCCAAAATATCAGCACTTAAGAAGGAAGCTAGCTGATTTGGAGCTTCAAAACAAAGAACTGTAACAAATTTCACTATAACAGAATCAAAAGATCTCATTCTTTGAAGGAGGTGAATTCTACAGGAGCCAAACTAACCAAACTGGGAGACAGGTTATGCAAACATATGACTTCTGTAACTAAGAACAAGTGTGGTAAATTAATAAGCTTGATTGTCATCATGAGAGAAGTTATACAGGAAAATTACCCAGAAGTATTAAGAACAGACAATCCAGCATCCCAGGAAGATGGATGAAGACCTACCTATAGATATGGGATACATTGATATTACTATGGCCCTGTTCTTTAAATAAGGGCAGCTGTAGAACTGAAACCTCTGACATGGAATGCAAAGCAACTTCCATGATACCAAGTTATCTTCATTAACTAATATTTCTAGAAGTGAAGTTCATCAGAAAACTCCTGAAAAAAAATAAATAAAACAAAAAATGTAGAGGGGACAGGAAACATATGCAAACCATACTAATGGATAAATGAAACAGAGGAGTCAGCATAGTTTTGTCCCTCAGTTTTATTTTTATGAGGTACATAAAGAGAATAAAATGAATTATGAAAGAATATGTAAGCCCATGAATGGCTCATTCCACCATTGCAGATACTCATTCCACCATGTCCTACATTGGGAAAAAAAATAAGGAAGAAATGGGAGGAAGGGTATGAAGAAAAGTGAATTAACACTTAGAACAAAAGATGACACAAATTAGTATTATGTAAGTTAAAAAGTTGGGGTTTGGTGGAGGAGAGGAAGGGAGGATTTTTATTCACAGTCTTATATGGGTTAGGAGAGGGAAAATTAAAAGAGAAAATAATAAATAAAAAGAGAAATTAATAATTTAAATGGGAGGCAGGGAGAGCTTGTGGGAGAAGAATGAGATCTAATTACTATAAGCAAACTAATCATAAGGAGCTAATGCTCATTTGAAAGGGAGTATAATCTATTTTAAAAATCCAGTGGAATAACATATATATCTAGCCATGATGAGCCAAATGGACTCTTGTTCAGTCATTTTTCAGTAATGTCCAAGTCTGTGATCCCATTTGGGATTTTCTTGGCAAAGATACTGGAGTGGTTTCTCCAGTTCGTTTTACAGATAAGGAATTGAGACAAACATGGTTAAGGAACTTGCTCAGGGTCACACAGCTAGGAAAAGTCTGAAGATGACCTTCCTAACTTCAGGCGCCGCACTCTATCCACAGTATCACCTAGCTGTACCTCAAGTGGATGAAACTCCCCCCCAAAATGAAAGAGAATTACAAAATGGATGTTGCAAAAAATTGGAAGCAAAAAGGCAGCCATTATTGGGGGAATAGCTGGTCATATTGTGTAATGATATGCTATAATACAAGGAACAAGAAATATGAGTAATTTAAGAAAATATGGAAAGACTTCTATGGATTGATATGAAGTAAAATAAGCAGAACCAAAAAGAACAGCAAATAAAATTACTACAAAAGTATAAATTAAGGACTGAAAGGAAATCAAACTGTTGAATAAAAACAGATGGCATCAACAAAACTTTTATTTTTAAGGAAATTAGTGGGATAAGTGTGTTAGACTCATTTAACAGATGAGTCAGTGGTTTATATAAAGTCACAGAAATCAATACGACAATCCCACCAAAATCTGGGTCCGATTTTCTGGTACAGTAGAAAGAATAATGGGTTGTGATTCAGCAGATCTAAGTTTAGCTCTTGGCTCTGTGCTTATGTGACTTCAAGCATGACCCCTTTCCTCTCAGTGCCATTCTTTCCTCATGTGGAAAGTGAGAGGACTAACCTTGATGAACTCTAAGGGTCTTCCTGTCATGAAACCGATGAGAAGACGAATCCCTCCCAACGCAATAGACCAAAGATAGGATCTATAAGACTTCATCATGCAAGGAAATTAAGCACTAAGAATACAAAGAAAAGAAAACCAAAAATGGTTCCTATGCTCCAGGAGTCTAATGGGGAGAAAACAGACAAGCAACTATGTTCTACATACATATATGTATATATATATATATATATATATATATATATATATACATATATACACGTGTGTATATACATATATATACAGGATAAATTGGAGCGTAGTTATATATTATCTGATGGTTTAGATTCATCACTGCCACCCTCCAACATGATAATTTATTACCATTTGAGCTAATAGGCCAGCACCTTTGATTCCGATTTAGAATCACATAGATTGAGAGCTGGACACCAGAGGGGTCATCTAGTTCAACTCTCTTAATTAACACATCAGGAAATTGAGAACCCAAAAGGTTAAGTGACTTGACCTAGACCTAAAAGATAGTGTGGCAGATACATGTGGACTTCCATCCTCAGATTCCAATTCCATAATTCTTTCTAAAATACCATATTGCCTCCCACTTGGACTTTTTATTTAGCAAATGTTACTGACTTTTTTAACTGCAGACTTCAGAGGGTTAATCCAGTTTTCAGAATTGTCTATTTTATAACCAATGGAGGACCTGTGGCATTGAGAAAACTCAGCTCAGCATGTTTCTGTCTCTAGGGGCTAATCAAGGGAGAAGTTCAGAAAGAGGAATACCCTGACCCAGAAACTGTGTGCCACTACTTTTTACATCCTTTATGTGTAAACCCTCGATTGATAAAAGAACAAAAACCTGCAAGCCTAGCAAGATGAGTAATGAGCATTAGACTTCAGGGGCTGATTGAGAATACATTTACACCCAGGGTATAAAATAGGTAAGATGAACAAAACATGTCAGAAGTCCTTTCCGGTAGACAGGGTATGGGGAAGCAGTGAAAGGGGGAGACACCCATAAAATGAAAGGGGGGAACCTGCAATGACAATTTCTGAGCACAGTTTCACATTTCCTGTGATGGTGTGATATGAAATCAATTCCTGTGAATTTCAGGCAAAAGAAGGAAGAGTTTATCAGTCCCAATATTTCATAAAAATCATATTGAAAAGATATCCAACCTGATAACTCCCCTGTTAATTATTTTCCCTTACCTGCTTTCACTTTCCCCCTGCTACTCCACTACTGTTTCTTAGGGGAAAGCATGTTTTACCTAAAAATATACACTGTTGGCACAGTATTAACTCTAAATTATAAAAAAAAAATTAAATTGCATTAAAATGCTATTTCAGAAAGCAGAAAGATTTTCATTAAAATGGTCAGAATTTTAAAATCTTTTAAAAAGGAAAAACCTTGCATTACTAAAAAACATCATTTTAAAAATATATTTTATATCTAGGCCATGCAAAGGAATTTTTTATTATGAATTATAATTTATATACTGTCCAATCGTAGATTTTTAGAAATGCATTTCAAATGAGTATTTTGAACAGTTACCTACAAATTCAAATCTGCTTTCTTTAAATAATTTACCAAAATTATGAGTCCTTAACATTATATAAAAATTATTTTTATATAACATATAAAATTATATAAATATTAACATTATATAAAATGGATCCTTTTAGTAATACCATATAAAATTAAGCATATATCCTGTACAGCTGGAAAATTCCATTGCTACCTATGCAACTCTAAAAAGTCACTTTGCATTCATAGACTACAAAAAAATCTTATTACCTGCTACTTTGTTTAAAAAGAAATTAGATAGGACTGAATAATTTATTCACCATTTAATACTTGGATAGAGCTATGATATCATGCACATGAGTACTTCTTCCATGAGGTTAGATTAAAATGAGCTGGAACTTTTTTGGGTTATGTAATTCCTGCCTGGCTCCTTTCATAAACTGTCCAGAAGTTCCATATAATAGTCTGGAGGCCATCTGCTTCCTAGAACATTGTATGGGTTCCAGTGATGCATTCAGGTTTCCCATCTGCTATATGTTACTCTCATTACAAGTCCAACCCTCCTCTTTTTCCACTCATAAACAAGTTCTTTCACAGATGTATTAAATGAAAACCACTTCCTAAAATGGGAGATTAAATTTTCATCTCCATGAAAATCTGTCTAAAACTTCCTTTTATGAATCAGCCATGGAAATTGGTGGCAGTTTGCAGTGACATGAAGCCAACTGACATCTTACTCCTTTTGAGAATAGTCATCAAATGACTCGTCTGTAGTTACAACTTCCCCTTCTTGCAAGAGGACATAAGGTGTCACTGCCATCCTTACACACACACACACACACACACACACACACACACACACACAGATCAGAAAACATGAAGACAGAGCCTTGATACATTACTTCCAAAAGGTTGCCAACCCTTCAGCCTGATAGAGACAGTGTGTTGCACCAAGAAGACCTTTAGTCTAAGTTGAAAGACCTAAGTTCCAGTGCCAGTTGTGCCCTTAACTATGTTGTAGCTTTGGACAAGTCATTTGACTCTCTGGATCTTGTTTTCCTCGTTCGTAAAATGAGGGGATTGAAATAAACGCTTTCTAAGTTCCTTCATTCACTGCAACTCTATGTTTCAATGATTCCATATTAGAGAGCCAGGTCGAATATGTTATAGTTAGATCAAGATAAGAAATAAATTGAGGTTAAGATACTTATCTGGAAAATTGGAAACTCTTCAGTATTGGCTGTTATATATTAATGCAATTTGGTTGTTATATCTGTAGGGTAACTTTCGCTAGTGTGTTGATTGTGTGATATTTTGATTAAATATTTCAAGAAATGTGAGATACTTCCTTAGGTACATATCCTTAGTAAAAGTAGCACTTGCTAAAAAAAACTATTTAATATAAGGAACTAAGAAAAATCTTTTAAAATCCAGCTCCCTAAATTGTTAATGGTGGCATCACTTTTCCCACTTCAGAGCATTACTTATAAGCCCCTCTTCCCTGGAGTGAATATGACCCAAGAGAATGAATTCTGTCCTTAGTTCCTTGTTCAGATGGAATAAAAAGAAGAGGGGGGAATGCTAATGGTTTTCAGTACAAACCAAAGCTTGATAGAAGCTAGGAAAGTAAATATTCTTTTCCTTGTGCCTCCAGAACACATTTGTGCATCGCAGTTGAAGCTTTTACACTGATGAATGATTTTTTAAGTAAACAAATTTTCTTTCCTTTTTAACTTTGTGGGAAAGCATTTTAAATCATATAAGAGTACTAGGAAATAAGACTTTAAAAAAAACCTTGTGTTAATCTATTTATAAATGTCTTAAGACAATTGTTGGTTCATCATAAATTCATCTTACTCCCTATGGTAAGTTCTTAAATTAGCAATTCTACATTTATTCAGTTCTTTAAGGTTATCAGGTCTTCTTCACAATATATGTGTAAAACATAGGTGATATTATGCTATCTATTCCATAAAGTAGTAAGCCTTCAGTGTAACATAAGATGGGTGTGTCTATTAGCACCTAAGGTGATATCAAACACGCAGAAAAAGCAGTAGACATTTGAATAAATTCATAGTTTGCTCATGTTCCCCTGGTTTATAACATTGTTTGGAATAACAGACCTGGACAATGTTATGCTAACATAATATAATTTTGACAAAATCAATCTACTTTTCTTACATGGCTTTAAATTGTTTTCCCAGAAAACTTGTACCAATTCACAACTCCACCAAGGTGCTTTAGTGTTCATCTTTCCATGGCTTCTCCATCTATTACATTTTTAATTGTCATTACATTCACCAACCTATTATGTATGAGCTAAAACTTCAGAGCTGTTTTAATCTGCAATTCTTTTATTAGCAGTAATATAGAACATTCATTAATGTAGTCATTGGTAGTTGACATTTCCTCTTCTGAAAATCACCTGCTCATTTGGCCATTGTATCTTTGAGGAGCAGTTCTTGTTCTTTTATAAATCAGTCCCCTCCATATCTTGGTTCTCAGACGTTTATCGAGACATTTTTGGCAATGATTTCTTTTCCCAACCAACATCTCCTCTTCTCATTCTAGCTTCATTGATTTTGTTAATGCAAAAGCATTCAATTTCATATTATAGAAATTGTCTATGTTTTTATTTTATAATGACAACTCTCCCTTGAAAACAATCTTCCATAATCACAATTGTGAAAGGGACATCTTTCTGTTATTCTCTCTGTTGTTGTTTTCTAAGAATCAGTGGGAGCTTGTTATAGTGTATTGTGTAAGATGTTGGTCTAAATTTAATTTCTTCCCAAGTTCTTTCGAGCTTTCCTTACTTTTTTTATCAAATTGGGAATCCTTCCCCAGTGGTTTGTTTTCCTAGGTATACTGAACTCTAGGCTATTGTGCATGACTACTTCTGACTATTCATTGTACCGATCAACTTTTCTAATGGTTAACTAGTAATAAGTACTTTTGATGATTACAAAAGTGCCTATTCTACTCATGCTACACTCCCTTTATGCCTACTTTTTCACTATTTCCCTGTGATTCTTGTCATTTTATTCATCCAGATAAATTTTGCTATTATTTTGTCTACTTATATAAGCAACCTATTTGTAGGTTAATTTACATACCACCGTATACATGATTAAATTTAGGTAGTATTGTAATCCTTACCATATTGGCACCTCCAATTCAAATTAAATGAATTCGAATTAAAAGGTATGATATTTATAATAATGATTTAATCCACTGAATCAAATTCTTTCCTACAGATAGTGATATTAAAACATAATTCTAATTTCATTCATTCATCATTCCTTTTTAAAAAAAATCTATTGATGACTTTTTATATTTTTAATATCATAGTCATTTCCTGATATCTCCTGCCCCAATAACCCTTCCTTTTAACAAAGAGCAGTTAACCAACCAAAACCCAATGATATATACCCCATTCTATACATAGAGTCTATTAAGAGGAGCAATGTGTTTTTCATTCTCTTCTCCAGTATTGAGATTCTTTATTGCAACTCATATGAGATGAATGTTTTTTAGTGCTTTTATTTACATCATTATAGCTATGTGTGTTGTCTTCTCTGTTCTGCTTTCTTCATTCTTTATTACTTTTCATATAATCATAAATTTATAGTTGAAAGAGACCACAAAGTTTATTAAATCCAGCCTCCTCCTTTTACTGATGAGGAAAATGAAGGAAAAGGAAATGTTAACATGCCTAGGTGAAATAGCTATTAAATGTCTAGGGATGTGGCTTATTGGTCTAGGGGTATGATTCTCGCTTCAGGTGCAAGAGGTCCCAGGTTCAAATCCCAGATTAGCCCAGGAAATGTCTGAGGCAGGATTTGAACTTGGTTCTTTCCAACTCCACTGCATTACCTGTTATTGTAGCTGCTGCTACTGTTGTTCAGTCCTGTCTGATTCTTTGTGAGCCCATTTGGGGTTTCCTTGGCAAAGAGACTGGAGTGATTTGCCATTTCCTTCTCCAGCTCATTTTACAGGTGAGGAAACTGAGGCAAGCAAGGTTAAATGACTTGTCCTGCATCACATAGCTGGTAAATGTCTGAGGCCAGATTTGAACACAGGAAGAGGAGTTTTTCTGGCTCCAGGTCTGCCTCTAACTATTGTGCTACCTATTTGCCCTAAACAGAATCATAATAGTAAGATGGTAATAGTGAATAGGAAAGGTTCTAATTATAATTGTAATAGTAATAATGAACAAAGGTTTTTTGTTTCCAGTAGCAAAAAATCTTAGAAAAGTAAAAACCTATTCTCCTAGTCAGCTTCTCCTCTTAGTCATATATATCCCTACCTCCACATAGAGATAAGCATGTAAGCATATATGTATATAGTATACAGAGGGACACCTGGTGCAAAGTTCAGAGGATATGTGCTAGTCCAGAACATGGTCATCTGGAGTTCATGAATGAGCATTACTTAAAATTCTAATAGTCCCAAGCAAACACCTCTGCACTCATCTTGCAACAAGGAAACTGCTTTTGTGGGCAGCTAGAGGGACCACTGATCTGAGGGAAAGAAGACTTATTCAGGTTTTTCCACCTAGAAAGAGAAGTTGGATTGGTTTCATTGGCTATCGTAACTAACTTTACTCTGATGTTGTAGGTGGCTACCTGGATGACATAGACGTTCCAAGAGGTGGGGCAGTCTAAAAAGGAGTCCTGTTACCAAAAATCTTTTTTACCTCCAGATTGGCACAGCACCTAAATTCCCAAAGCTGAATAGAAGGGTGGCCATGAAATAAAGTTCTGGGTGCAAGCTCTATCCCTTTTATATACTGTATGCCCTGCTCCAGTATTGCCCTCCCAAACTTTTATCTTTCTTATCTCAGCAAAATTCACCTGTCCTCTTGTCCATAACAAGTAAGAGTCCCTTAGGCAAGACTCTCATGGTTAAATGAAACCCAGCTGACACAACAAATTGAACTTTGCTATGCCATGATCAAAGAAAGTGTGTATTTTAAAATAGTAACCTTCTGGAAGCAACATTTCACCTCAGAATACATATAAAAGTATTACTGTGCAGCAGTGAGTTTCCTGTTGAGGTAAGATAGCATAAATTTGTAGCAGACCAAGTCAGCACAATTCCATGACTTCCTTCACCAGCACTGTACTCCTTTGGAATGATAATAGTAATAAAGTGGTGGTAGGTTATCTAAGGTAGGGAACTAGAAAGGCAAGAGCAGCAGGTACACAAGGGAACTCAGAGGTAAAAGGAACTGATAATAAATGAATAACTGGACATTTTCTTGGGTCACGACTGTAAAAAGAGAGTAGTAAAGTCAGAAGAGGACTGATATGCAAGAACAGAAAGGGATGGAGGGCCTAGAAGTCACAGGGAGGGCAAAGACAAGAATAGGAAAACGATCCAAGGAAAGAAGGTCACTCATCAATGTTATATAGGTTGAGTAATTCCAAATAATGGGGATTTTGAGACTTTAGAAGAGAAAGGCCATGGAAATTGAACAAGTGGCTTTATAGCACAATATTCCACCTCTATTCCTCAGTTTCCTTATCTGTAAGATGAGAGAGTTGGAGTAAATGACCTCCACAATGCCTTCCCCCTCTATATCTGTGATCCTATTATAATCTTAGAGAATGTCAAAGAACTAGATTTGACCTTATAAACTGCAATTTACAATACCAAAATTATGGATTAGTCATGAAGCACATCTCAAGGAGTGATAAAACTATGTCTGGTTGGAGATTTGCTGATTAATTCTTACTCTAATACATTTTTAAGACTCTATAATTTCAACAATGTAATCCCTCCACCAATTCAGATTACAGCTCTTCTATAATCGAACAGATTATCATTAACAGCTACTGTAACTTAAAAATTCATCATCCTGTGACCTACTTGGCAATGAGCCTTTCTGAGCTTAGCTAGGCTGCTCACTGGACAATAGATGAGCAGTGCACCATGGGCTGCATATGCAAAGCCCTTCTAGATTGATTGAACCTGACAGAGCTTTTGCTTTTCTGTCACAGTCTTCAAGAAATGAGGGCCACCTCTATACTAAGATAATGCATTAGAGTAGGACTGTACCAGAGGGATCAGATAAAGAATTTAAAAATGGAAATGGAGCAGGGCGGTGGGAGAAAAATGCCCAGATGAAATTGTATTTATGGATATTATGAAGGATGCTAAATACAACAAGAAAAAATAAAAGCAGAAGAAATATCCATTAAGAGTCAGAAGGAAATAGTTGAAGAGGAGGTCAGTAGTTCTACCTATGAGCTCAGCCGAATTATAGACCAATTGAACTCATTATGAGTATAAACAAAGTGAATTTGAGGTTTTAACACAAGTAAATATGACCTCTTGGGAATCACTAAGACTTGTAGCAATAGAACTCATTACTAGAATATGGCAATAGAAGGTTATGTGCCTTGTTCAGAAAGAAATAGCTATAATAGAAAGTGTTACAGAATAGTGCTCTATGTCAAGAAGATGTACAATTGTTTGGAAAGCCACAGATCTGAGTGGGAAATCAATTGTAGAGTTCAATTGGGTGAAAATAGAAAAAGAAAATAACAGAATTGCTAGAATCATGGAAGAATAATATGGACTGTCTGACCAGATGCAGGAAATAAGGAAAGTTTATAGGGGATATTCTGGTATAGTTGAAAAGAGCACTGGATTTGAAACCAGGAAATTTGTTTTCCTAGATCTGGCTCTTCTACCATCTGCTGTGGACCTTAGTTTCTCCACCTGTAAAACAGTCATCTCGAAGGTCTTTTCAAACTCAAAAATTATACTATTTTATTAATGGATCACAAGAATGCCACAGAGACAAGAACTATGACTCATTGTGAAGTTCAAATACAAGGAAAACCGTTGGTGATCTTATTCCACTAAGAGAGAGTACAAGATGTTTTCAACTTACCCTGCTGCCAATCTTATCTCTCAGAAGGTATAGGAATCAAAAAAGTCAATTGCAACTTTGGATAGGATTCTGACCAATATGGAGGAACTGGCTAGTGAAGTGAAAATAATGAAAAATTGAGATCAACTTCCCTCATTAGCCTACGATAAAAGGGCTATGTTGTCCCAGGTCAAATATAGACCCAGACTGAAAGAAAGCAGATTTTTAAAAATTGATGGAAAAGATGAGTTTAGTTCTATAATCAGTAACTCTCAAAAAAGGTATAGCTCAGGGGGGAGAAGTTAAGAACCCCACAAGAATATATCCCCACCTTTCTAATATCTCAGTTTCTTTTGATGGATCCTCTTCAAAGCCATGCCTTCTAACCACAGGTAACCCCCAGAGTTCTGCCCTAGGCCCTATTCTCTTCCTCTCTACTGCTTTACTTGGTGATCTCATCAGCTTCCTTGGATTTAATCCTCCCAACTACCATGCCCTAACTTCTCTGCTGACCTCCAATCTTGCATCTTCAACTGCCCTTTAGACATCTCAACTGGATGGACAGTCGATGTCTTAAACTCATTATGTCCAAAACAGGACTCAGCATCTTTCTGCCTAAACCCTCCTCTACTCCTACCTTTTACTTTTTACTACAGAAGTCAACAGCATCTTCTGAGTCCTTCAGGCTTACAACCTGAGAGTTATTCTGTACTCTTCGCTCTCTCTCAGCCCTTACATGCAAGCTGTTGTCAAAGCCTGTTGATTTCACCTTCGCCTCATCTCTCAAATATATCCTCTCCTCTATCACTCCAGTGTAGGCCCCCATCATTTCATATCTTGATTAACAGCAATAGCTTGATAATGAGTGCACCTGCCTCTTGTCCAGGGGTAGGGAACCTGCAGTCTCGAGGCCACAGGTGGCCCTCTAGGTTTTCAAGTGCAGCTCTTTGAATCCAAACTTCACAGAACAAATTCCCTTAATAAAAGGATTTGTTCTGTATAACTTGTATGCAGTTAAAAGACTGCGCCCAAGGACCCAGAAGACCACAGTTTCCCTACCCCTGTGACTAATCTCTTCCAACTCCAACTCCTTCTCCATTCAGCTACTAAACTGATTTTCCTACAATGCAGGTCTGATCATGTCACACACACCCACACACACACACACACACACACACTCAATAAATTCCAGTGACTTTCTATTGCCTCTAGAATCAAATACAAAATGTTCTTTTAGGAATTCAAAGCCCTTCATAATGTTACCCCTGAGAAGTTTCCAGCATTCTTATTCTTTACTCCCTGACATATATTCATCAAACCAGTGACACTGGCCTCCCAGCTGTTCCATGAACAACATATTCCATTTCTTGGCTCTGGGCATTTTTTTCTAGCTGTGCTCCCTGCCTGAAGTGCTCTCTTTCTTGTACTCTGACAACTGACTTCATTTATGTCCCGACTAAAATTCCATATTTTATGAGAAGCCTCAAACTCTCAAATCTCGTGTCTTCACTCTGTTAATTATTTCTTATTTATCCTGTCTATAACTTCCTTTGTATATATTTGGGTTCTTCCCTTTTAGATTATAAACTCCTTGTGGGCAGGAACATTTTCCTCTTTTTTATATCCTTAAGCACTTAGCACAGTGCCTGTCACATAATAGGCACTTAAATGTTTATTGAGTGAGTGATTCTTAGTATAAATGAATGAAGACAGGGAAAAAGAATTACTTAGGTTCTTTTCCCTTCTTTCTTTCACCTTCTTTGGCAAGGAGAATGAGCTTCCTGATAAATGAGCACAGAATAAGAGGCAGCTGAAGCCAACCACAGGTGAGCAGCTTGTAACAAAATTCAGCAGAAGTTTTAAACGACTTCAAATTGGAGGGTTTTGTCAGGTGTTTTGCCTGCTATTAAGAACTGTCAAGACAGCCTTAAAGTCAGAGTGGCCTGGGTTCGTAGCCCTACCCTTGATAAATGCTGATCAGGTAGTCCTGTGCAAGATTCTTTCTAAGTGGGTCAAACCACTCTCCACCACAGGTGAGAAAGCAGCGTTGATAAAGAGAATGCCTTCACTGAGCACTCAACAAAGCAATGAAATCATAGATTTGATAAAAAAAAAAGTTCCACCTAAACCCAGTCAACAGAAGTAATCTTAGAGGCTTCTGCTTCAGAAAACCAAGAAGAAACAGCCTGAACCACACTCACCTCACAAGTGTTAGTACGTATTAATTCTGCAAAAGAGAGGAAGATAAACTTGGTAGAGAGGCAGAGAATACAAGTTGTAGGCAGAATACAAGTTGTAGGCAGAATTGAGGCAGAGCTCCCCAAAAGGGAAAGAGCTTCTGAGACTGAGAGAATGGAAACTAGAAATCCTGCCCAAGCAAAGCCTCTCTCCCCCCACAGTTTACTTTAAGTAACATCTTTGGGTAACTTTAGGTAATAACCTGAGAACATCAGCCAAGACCCCATATCCCACAAATGAGAAGCAGAAAACACCCAATCTCAGAGAATCTAAACATCAATGAAAACGAAAGGGGGAAAAGAATGAAAGAGGAAACTAGAGATGAAAATTATGGAAAATTCAAAGACCAAAATTTCATGGGAGAGAATCCTAAGTAAAAACCTAGTTCACAAGCAGATAACTCATCAAAGAGGCTTATAAACTCCACAGGAAATGAGTTAAAAATCTAAGATGAGGCCAGAGCACAATAAGCAAGTACCATAATGTACAAGAAAATTAAACAAATTTCTCTGATTAAAAAGAGAAGTCTTTAGATTTCAAAGAGATTCTGCAAAAAAAAAAAATCTCAGGAAGGTTCAAAGAGAAACAAAACTTTCTCTTTTTGTAAAAGATATTTTGAAAATGAATCGCGCAACTAAGTGGCACAGTGGATAGAGTACTGACCCTGGAGTCAGGAAGACTCTCTGCGTTCAAATCTGACTCAGATACTTACTAGCTACATGACTCTGGGAAAGTCACTTAACCCTGTTTGCCTCAGTTTTCTCATCTGTAAAATGAACTGGAGAAGGAAATGGCAAGCTATCTTTGTCAGGAAAACCCCAAATGGGTTGCAAAGAGTCAGATATGACTGAAACAACTGAAAAACAGCAACAAAAAGAAATTGAGAAGTCAGAGCTTTACAACACAGTGTTGATAGACAAAAAGAGCTGGCTAGAAAAATAGTAAACACGACAGAGGATTTCCTCCAAGAAAGAAAGACTCAGGAGAGAAAAGCTATTTGGAATACAAAAAATATAGGTGGAAGAAAACATAACAGATGGGAAATAAAGGGGAATAATCTGAAAACATCATATATGATTGTGCCATAAGAAATGATGAAATGGACAGGTTCAGGGGAAACTGAGGAGGCCCCTATGGTCTTTTGTAGAGTGATGTGAACACAACTAGGAGAGCAGTTTATTCAGGGAAAACAATATGATCAGAGAAAAACAATTTCTAGAGACCTTAAAAGTCTGACCCATGCCGTGATAAACCAGGAGATTGAAGATGAAACATATCATTCGCCTCCTGCCAGAGATGATAAAATGGAGAAAGACACGCAATTGGGGGCCTGGCTGATGTGGAAATTTGGTTTGCTATATTAAGCATATTTATATGAGGGTTGTCTTTTTCAGAGGGTTCTTTGGTTGCTACTGTTTAATTGGGGAGAGTGAGAAGATTATAAATGCATACAAACATGAATAAATGAATTTATAATTAAAAAGACACAAATTCTGGACAAGATAAAATGACCTTAAAGACTATGTGCATAAACTTAATGATCATAAATCTCTCAGGGCTGGGGAACCTGCAGCCTCAAGACCACATGTGTCCTTCTAGGGCCTTGGGTGTGACTGAGTCAAGTTTTATAGAACAAATCCTTTTATTAAGGAGATTTGCTCTATGAAGTATAGATTCCTTTAAAGGGCCACACTTAAGGACCTAGAGGGCCACTTGTGGCTTTGAGGATTCACTTCTCCCCACCCCTGTATGAGTATTATGTGTATATGTGTGTGTATATACACATACATATATATACATACACACATATGCATATGTATATTGTATATGTATATATGTATATATATCCATACATATATACATATGCATGTGTGTGTATATCCTGAAAACAACATCAGAGAAAATAAAAATAATAATTTGCCAAGAACTTTTGAATATAGACAACAAAATATGGGTTAACTGAATCCATAGATCAGCCAAAAAAAAACAAACATGCTCAAAACTACCTATCATAGAGTGGTCACTTTTCTACAGGTGATCTATAAATTCAGACAACAATTCAGCTTAACCATAATACCAATTCACATAACACAGAATTATTCTGAAGTTAAGAGAAATCAGAAGAGATAAAATAATATATTCAAAAAACCAAAAGTAGCTTAGCTACAGGTATATGCAGTATATGTTGCCCTGTGTATATATACATATGTATGTATATATCCATAAATACATTTATATGTATATGTACATAAATACACATGTGTATATATACATAAATACATATGCACAAATGTGTATAAGTGATATATATACATATATGAATATATACCAAGCAGCTAAGTGACACAGTGGATAGGGTGCTAGGGCTGGAGTCAGGAAGCTGATCTCAGACACCTATTAACTGTGTGATCCTGGACAAGTCATTTAACCCAATCTGCCTCAGTTTCTACATCTGTAAAATAAGCTGGAAAAGGAAACAGCAAACCATTCCACTATCTTTACCAAGAAAGCCCCAAATGGGATCACAAAGAGTTGGACATTACTGAAAAATAACTGAACAGGAGAAAGTAGAACACCCTCTCCCAGAAGGAGGCCCCTACCATTTCCTATATGGATGCCTTGGGTTATCCAGGCCTGTGCCAAATCCAGGTTACACTATAGTACCTACAAGAATTGTTGAAAAGATCACAAAATATTCTAGATTCAACCCATAATAAGAAGAAAAAAGTGTTGTTTATGTTTAAGAAAAAAATATCTGATGCAAGTGAATTGAGTTCCTTCTATTCAAGATTGTCTTTGATAAAACACAAGTTCCTGAATGTGACATTTAAAACCCTTTACATCAATCAAAAAATATTTAAGTGCCTACTATGAACCAGTCACTGTGCTAAGTACCATAGATACAAAAAGGAGCAAAAGACAGTGCCTCCTCAAAAAATTTACAGTCTAAATGGGTAGACAACATGCAAACAAATATACACAAAGTCAACTATATACAAGATGAATAAGAAATAATTAGCAGAGAAAAAGCACTATAATTACAAGGGACCAGAGAAAACTTCCTGTAGAAGCTGGGATTTTAGTTGGGACTTGAAGTCAAAGAGGTAGTTGGAGAGGAGGACAAGAAGTATTCCAGGTACAGGGAGGGGATGGGCCATGAGAATGCCCGGAGCTGAGAGACAGAGGGTCTTGTTCACGGAACAGTCAATACCCCTGGATTGAAGACTATTTATTGGGGAGTAAGGTGTAAGAAGACTAAGAAAAAATAGGAGGGGACTGGGTTGTGAAAGGCTTTGAATGCCAAATAGAGCACGTACATATACATACACACACACACACACATATGTGTGTGTGTGTGTTTATTTACCTTATCCTAGAGTCAGTAGGAAACCATTGGAGTTTATTGAATGTGGGCAGAGCTGTAGGGGAAGGTTGACATGATCAGACCTGTATTTTAGGAAAATCACTTTAGTGGCTGAATGGAGAATGAATTAGAATAGGGAGAGACTAGAGGCAGGCTGACCCCAAACAGGCTGTTGCAGTAATCAAAGCATGAGGTGATGGGAACCTACACCAGATCCTAGTTGTCAGAGGACAGGAGAGGACACATTCGAGAGATGTTATAAAGGCAAAATCTATAGGTTGCGGCAACAGTTTGGATATGGGGGGGCGGGATAAGAGAGAGTGAGGGATCTAGATCGTGCGAGGATAGTGTTGCCCTCTATAATAGTAAGGAAGTTGGGGAAGGTTTAGGGGGAAGGTAATAAGTTCTGTTTTGGATATTGAGTGTAAGATATCTACTGGACATTCACTTCAAGATGTCCGAAAGGCACTCGGAGATGTGAGATTGGAGGTCAGCAGAAAGACTGAGACAATAAAGGTAGATTTGAGAATCATCAGCATAGAGAGGGTCATTAAATCCATGGGACTGATAAAAACACCGAGGGAAAGATTACAGAAGGAGAAGAGAAGAGGGCCCAGCTCAGGATACTGAGTGACACCTATGGATAGAGGGCACACCCTGGAAAAGGGTCCAGCAAAGGAGATGGAGAAGGAGCTATCAGAAAAACAGGATGAAAACCAGGAGATAGTGGTATCCTGAAAACCTAGAGAGAAGAGAGTTTCAGGGAAAAGAGAATGAACAGTGTCAAAGGCTGCAGAGAAGGAGAATGAGGGGTAACTAAGTGCCATTGGATTAGGCAACACAAGGTTTAAGGCTACCTTTGTAGGTTTATTGCATATAACTACCCTTTAGCGACTATATCCCAACCAAAACTGCCCACTTGGGTTCATCAGCTCATGGATTTAAAGCTAGATGGGAACTTAGAGATCACTTAATCCACCCCCTTCATTTTACAGAGGAGTCAACTATAGCAAGGTGACTTGACCAGGGCCAATCCTCTTTCCTGAATTCAGCAATCTTTCTCCAGTCTCTGTGATTTTGTAAAGGCTTTTCCATGCCCAGAATGCCCTCCTTCCTCCTCTACCTCATAGAATCCCTCACAGCCTTCAAGGTTCAGCTCATGTGTTTCATCAAGAAGCCTATCCGGAACCTCCCAACTACTAATTCCTTCCTTCTCTTAGACGTAAATATCTTCTATTTATTTTGCATAATTTCATTCTGTTTATATTCACATATGTCCATGATTTCTCCACTGGTAGATTAGAAGTTCCTTGGAAGTAGGGATTATTTCGCTTCTTGCATTTGTACCCCCACGTCTAGCACAGCACTTACTAGCTCAATAAAATCATGTTGGTTGACTATGCTTTAAGGTTTGCAAAACACATTATAAACATTAGATTCTTACAACCTTTCTTCCTTTTCACAGCAAATTTTTAAGTAAATTAATGAATTGTAACAAAAGGAAGAAAATGTCACAAGAATAATAAAAATAATCCAGGAATTCAGTGACTTGCCTCCTTCTCAATGGATGTATCACATTTCTAGTTTTAAGTGCATGATTAATAGAAACTAATGTAGGATATGTGATATTCACTTAGTAGCTAAGTCAGTCTAAATGCAGATTAAGGAAGTCACGAGTAGATAAATCTAGCTGCTCCTCTATCTACCCCTCCTCAAGAGATTTTTCCTACCAAGAACGGAGTAGATCAGAGCCCTCAGACTGACTGCTCTCCCTCCCCTGAGAGGGAATATATCTACCAACATAGTATAGATATCTATATCAATGTAATATCTGTAACTAGAATAATATGTATCCACTCCTTAAATATTGTTCGTTGAGGGTAAATAATTACAGTGTCAAGCCACTCCCCTGATTGCTCTCCCTTTTATGTGAAAGGAGTGCTATCAGAAGGGAGGACTCCCTTCCCATGAAATGCCAGTTACACAAAAACTATTACAGATAGTGAATAGTAAGTAAATTGATTTATCCAAGCAGATAATAAATAGAAATCAGAGAAGGTGTATAGATTAGAGGATACCGAACTATAAAGATAATGAACTCTCCTACTGGAAAATATCCCAGTTTAGCCAAGAGAAAGAGTCCCTAGTCTCACCCAAGGGGAAATTCCTCAAAATCTCTAATGTAGCAAGCTGGGCTTGGGGACATGATCAAGGGACCAGGTTCTCTATGTTTTGATGTTTCCTGGAATCTTTCTCTTCCCCAGGGATCTCTCCCTGAACAGAATCTGGAACATGCATGTGCATTCTTGAAGCCAGAACTAAGATCTCCCCTTTCCCAAGCTCTTACCAGCTCTAATCGTTGGATAGGTACAAAGTGTCCAGTGGTCATTTTCCACCAATGAGGACAGTCATACAAATATGCTTGAGCCCTGGTTTATCCAAATAAGTCATAATTAAAGAAAAGCAATATAAATTCATCAAATAATTCCCCATCCTCCAGTAAATGTGATGCTATAGCCTGACCAGAAAAAATATAAACTACTATAATTTTTGTTATAATGGTTCAAATATCCCTATTCACATAAAAGAAAAAAGAATAAAAGAATAACTGATGACCATAGACCAACAAGCTTGACTTTCTGATTCTGATTTCTAGCAAAATTCTAGAATACATTATTAAGTTCTGTTTTGAGCATTTGGAAATTAAAGCAAAAAACTAAGAGCCAATGAGCCATCAAGAAAGGAAGGAAACAAGCATTTATTAAGTGCCAAGCACTGCACCAAATACTCTACAGTCTTTAATCCTCACAACACCCCTATGAGTAAGTATTATTATTAACCCATTTTGCATTTAAAGAAATTGAGGAAACCAGAGGATAAATAACTTGCCATACAAGCAGTAAGTGTCTCAGGTAGGATTTGAAATGAGATCTTCCTGATGCTAATCCCAGCTCTCTATCCACAGAGCCACCTAATTGCCTCAAGAACAGGTCATGGCAGACAAACTATGTGTATTTTTTGACTTGGTTACAGACTGAAGAGAAAAATGCCGTAGACATAATATACCTGAATTACAATTGGACATTCAACAAAATCTTCCAGCCTATCCTTCTGAAAAAGGCAAAGAGCTGTGGGCAATAATGCAGATGAATTCAAAACCTGTTTAATGAATGGATGCCAATAGTAATCATTAATGGACTGTGGCCAACTTTCAGGGAGGCCTCTCACGGAGTGCCCCCAAGAACATGCTCTCAGCCCTTTGGCATTGAAAACTTTTGTCAATGACTTGGATGAAGTCATAGATGGCATGCTTAGCAAATTTGCTCCTGGCACAAAGCTAACAGGGGTGACTACATTATTGGATGAGTAACTTTTTCAGTTACTGATATAAAAGATCCCAAAGGTTGCCCCTCTCTTCTCAGAGCATTGCTGCAGGACTGGATGCAAAACCCAGCCTGAAGTATAGTTTTAGATCTTCATCTCCAGTCTCCTTCACCTAAAATGGAAGAAGAAATTCTGAAGCAAAGCACTGAGGCCCATATTCACAGGCCAAATACTGGTCTCAGATGACGAAGGCCTGAAGTTTCTTTCTTTACATTACTATCTCACTTCCTTCACCAAAATGCTTCCAGGCAGGAAGGAATCAGACTGTCCAAAAGAAGGATATTGTAACTCACTGCTGCCTTTTAAGTGCACCCCACCCCCTGGTTCTGGCTACACTGACAGTCCAAGAACTTTCTCACACGACCAGCAGACTAAGATTGATTACTGATGGTCTCCTCATGCTCCAAAGACCAGGTGGGGGCTGTATCACCAAGGTACTCTGCACATGCTCATAGAGACTGGGTTCATCAGCCAATCCCCCATTATATAAGGAAAACTTAGCAGTTATTGCTAACCAGAAGTGTAATAGCTTACTGTGAAGGCAGCAGATTCATGCTCCCAAGAGACCTGCAAAGAGAGGCTGGATGATAAGGCCACTTTTCCGTGATGTTGCAGAAGGGACTGCTATATATGACCTCTGAGATTCCTTACACGCATGGTCACCATTTCCCAGTTCCTGCATCTTTAAGATCTACTCTTTTTAAGTTGCAAAAAGAATGGACACATGGCAGACAATATCCTAAATCACTGATAAAATGAAACCATGCTGAGACATGACCTATTCCATTTTTTCTTTTCCCACATCACCCCAAATCTTGAATCCTGATGATGAGTTACCAGGTTGGTTCTCTACTTGTTTTGTCTTCATGTCTGGTAACTGTCATATCTCACCAACCAGTCAATACTTGGATGTCCACTCTTTCTTTCAGGTTCTGACCATTGATTTCTCCTTCTTTCCTTTCCCTCCTGCTTCATGAGTCCAGCAATAGATATACACAGGCCCCAAGTCTGCCTTAGCTATCAATGAATGTAGTATGACTGTTTACTGTTGCTTCCTTGTTAAACGTGCTGCAGTTGCATCTGAAGGGTTGTTTTCAGCATTTCTTCTCCAGATAGACTGTGTTCCCATGCTACTGAGTTAATTTGCCCTGATTTTCAGAATTACTTTCTCTTAGAAATGTTTCATTGAAGCAGGAAGCATAGCAAAATGGAAAGAGCACTGGACCTAAGTCAAAATAAAATACCTGAGTTTGCAATGCCAGCTCTTCCACTTACTACCTGTTTGGTCCTGGGCATGTCACTTCTGTAGGGACTTCATTTTCTTCATCTGTGAAATCAAAAGGTTCAACTGCATTTCCTCTAAGGCCCCTTTCTATTCCAAATGTATGAGATCATTCAGAGATTGAAGAGATCTTTGAGATTATTTAGTCTGAATTCCCCTCCCCCCATTTTCAAGTTGATGAAATAGAACCGAGGGGAAATTATATGACTTGCTCAAGGTCACTTGGATAGCCAGTTCATCTGACTCCAAACCCAATACTGTTCCCACTGTATCACATGATCCTCTCTTGCCTTATCTTTCTGATAGAACCCTCTTAAGTTAATTATTCACTATTCATTTCTCTTCTGCATCTAGGAAAATCTATGTGGACTCATTTTTATTGGTATGATACAAGAAACATCTGCTAAATGAGAGATTTCCCTGGTTTTATAGAATAATCAAGAAATACAGTCCAAGTTAATGAATTTATAGAAATTAGTATTTAAATATTGACTTGAACTATGAGCGTAGAAAACCAGAATGGGTTAGAATTTTAAAAGTTCTGTCAATCCAGTGATTGTTTTGTCTTTGCACTATCAAATAATTGGTTGACCATTGCTGTGGATATTTTTCCAAATGAATTGATTGAATTGACTGGTAGTTTTGGCATCATGAAGACATAGCCTTTTTTTTCTTTTATGAGCACCCAGAGACTAAGTCATAAAAATAAAAGTTTTTTTTCACTACCAAGGACTATTAATAATGAAATATCACTGTGGTAAAAATGTTTCACTAGGAAAGCATAGCTTAATAATACTATTTAATAGTCCTTCCTGGGGGACTCTGTCACCAGCTTATTTCAACTTTATCTTTCTTTAAGAGAGCTCATTACCACTGCTCAGGTTGCCCTAATGCTTCATAGAAATGAAAGTATTATCACCCTAGGTGAGGCAAAACTACACTTTATTGTACTGATAATGAAAAGGGATGTGGTAACTAATAAAAACATGGAATAGACTACTTCAAGAGGTGAAAGGTTCACCCTCTTTGAAGGTCTTCAAGCAGAGAACTGGGCAAGCACTTGTCAGGTAAGTTAGAGTGGGTATTTCTTTCATATATAAGTTAGACTAAATGGAAAACTCACATTCTGTGAAAATATTTCTTCCTCCACATCATTCTCTCCTTGCTTCACAGTCAAAGAAAATTGAGGATTAGAGGTTAGAAAAGAGATGTCAGATTAAATAAACGAAAATACTAAACTAAATCGTCATTTGTCCTTCATTTTTGAAGAGAACCGATGATATTGCAGGGTGATGTCTTAATTCGTGCATGAGTTGGATTTAAGACAGGCAGAGCTGCACAAAGTCATCAGGCTGACTCTCACTTCCGGAGTCATCAAAGTCCCATGATAGGACAACCATGATGATGACTGATGATGGCCTGGGATGCAGCAGATCACCTTGATGTCTTCCAAGCACTCCACAACACCTGTTTCAGCCACCTTCCTAGCTGTTGGAACAAATTGTTTTCATTGTCCCATTCCACTGAAAAACTGTACACATGCTTGGGGTAGACACCTCAATAACTCACCAATGGGTTTGAGGCCCCAAACTGACCCTCAACCTGGTTTATCCCATCTGCTCAGATGGTTTACTGAGGTGTGGCCACTGAGTATGCTGGAATTTCTTGGAGCCACATGAGAGAGTTGAGTGTCAGAGAGACACCAAAGGTAGATGAACAGCCCTGAAAAAAACTCAGTAAGCCCTTACCCCAGAGGTGCTAGTCCTCCTTGAATACATTCCCATACATTCCCCAAAATAGACTAGACTTACTGGGCAATGCTGACATTTGCAGCCTTCCTGATTCATTCTGTATCTCCAATCAAACATTGGCATACTAGCAGTCAACATGCCACTAGGAAAAACCTCAAAGTAGATAAAGTTCATCTTTGCCATCTTCTTACCTCTCTTTATGAATTCTTTCTTGGATTTTACAATTCAATACCACCATCCCCTTCCCTAGTGAGTGATACATTAAAATGCTTGTAATCACATTCATTTTCTCTCACTTTTGCAAGTCCATTGAGGTCAATAAAAACAAGGAATCTCTGACATGAGAAAGAATCTGAGTGGCCACAGCAAAGAGCAAAGAGCTCAACCTGTAAATCAGACATTTCAAAATAGAAGGATCTTTTGCAGCTACCTACCAAGAGTGTGACCTGGTATAAAGGACAAGCCTTACTTCTTACTTCTGACACTTGCTAACTGTGTGACCTTGGATAAATCACTTACCCCTTAGAGCTTCTTTTCCTCATCTGAAGATTGGGGCCATAATAATGCTAGTAATTACTTTAGAGGGGCTAAAATTAAATAATGCATAAAGCACTTTATAAACTTTAAAGTACTATATAAATGTCAGCTAATATAATATTATCTAACCTAATAGATTTGCTCAGTTCTATAAATTTTTCAGAAAATTGAAATGACTCTTCCTTGGAAATTTTTATGAAATTTTTGATAAGGAGCATTAAAATTTGCCACAAGTTGTGAAAGATAGAAGCAAAGGTATGTTGGTAAATGTTTAATGACCAGTTCTAGGGGAGAAGGGAGGGGAAATATGTATACATGACAGTTTAATTAAAGTTTAAATCTTCACTATTAACATTTACTCCATCACTTTCTTACATCTTTGGAGTAAACAAAATCATAAATTGAATGTTGATTTGTAGCATTTGCCCATTTCTGAGGAATAACTGCTCACATTAAAAATCTGACAATTGTTTCTTGTGAGCTTGGTCTAGCTCTATCACACTCCTAAAGGTAATATTTGAAAAACTCAGAAAGAGGCTAAACATGTCATATTCATCATTTCCTTGAAAACTATAGCTAATATGCAACATGTTTAAAAAATACAGTTCCAACCCATTATAAAAATTCAAGCAGCTCCAAATGAACACTGCCACCTGGATAGGCTACCAGCAAAGGTTGTGTCATGGATATAAGAACAGAAAAGAAAAAGAGATATTTAAAATGTGCTGTCTGTTTTCAATCATCTGTGGTAACAGAAAACACAGATAACATGGATTACCCTAGATAATCAAAGAAAAACATATCTTGAAGAATAGTTTCAATCTTTCTCTCTTACCTCCACCCAGCCAGACAGGAAATTTTCGTGTGTAATCTTCACTCAACACTCCATGAAATATTCACCCTTTCCTATTTTCATAACTGTAGTGAGATATTGCACCTCTCCCTCTGAGTCACAGGTGCCTGTATGGGAGGAAACCATTATGAGCTATCCCCAAGGCTCCATTTCTCCTCCTGAGGAACTTGATCAGGAGTAGTTTAAATAGTATCACCCAGTTACCCCAAAGGAAATTGATAAATGAAAAGATGAATGGTAAATGAATTGGTTGGGCAAAGTTGGCCAAAAAAAATCAGAAACAGTAGGAAGTAATGACACTGTCAAGGTCAAGGCAAGTTGCTTAGACACTGCATTCAACATGCACCACACCAGAGGGGAAGATAGGGACTTCCAACTGAATGATCCAAGAAATAGGCATTCTCATAATCAACTGAATAGACACCGTATTTGAGGTATGGGACGATGGGGAACCAAATGTTAAACATCCACAGATTTAAATAAGGCCAAATCATTCTGGTCCTCAGAGGTGTAAAAGAGCATCTAGGATGGTTAGTTGATGGTCCAATGTAATTGCTTCATTGACCAATTGCTACAAATCTCTTTCCTAAAGAGATGATGAGCACCATCCACTGGGAGAGATCTGAAGGAAAGGAAAGCAGAGCCAAGGATAGCAACAGGAGTGGGAAAAACCCACCATTTTCTCCGAGAACAGTAGAATCACAAGGGAGCAACAACAGCGAACAGAAATAAGAAGAGAGCTGCCATGAAAACACATGGTGTTAGGGCACTAACAGCGGAGAGTGAACCATCTTCTCCCCCCTACCTTGCTGGAGGATGCACTAAGGAATTTCTGTCACTATGACTGTAGAGGTCTCCAAAAAAGGGTGACCCACTGGAGGCTTTCTGTAATAACAACACACAGGATACTTATTTGCATGTTTTCACGATTTTCTGTAAGCTTAGATGTGATTATTTTGTTTCCCTTACTAAGTAAATAGAAGTATTCCAATTTTCAAATGTTGAGAACTTTTATGCTTAAAAGGAGAACAGGTGGCAACCCTTCAGAAGAGCCAGATACTAAAATTCCCCTACTCAATCTAAGAGTGAAAGCAATGAGCTAGAGAAAAAGAGGAGATCCCCAAAGTGAACCCAGACTGATCATGTCAAGGAAAAGTCTCTGATACAAGGGTCATATAAAAATAATAAACATACTCCATCACCAGAGACTATAATATCATATGAGTTAAATCCACCCCCTCCAAGAGGATTTAATTTCTAAAGAAATCTAAATACCCCACAGATGCTAAAGCCAGCACACATTTTTATAGAAAAAAAATAGTACTTTTTTCCCACCATGTCTGCCCTTTTTCTTCTACTCTTTGCTACCATTTTCTTTCTGGTGACTCCCCAGCCACCAAAAATCTTCATCTGCAAAGAATTTAGTTATTTTACCCACCTTTAGTACAATGAGGTTAAGAAAATCCTGTCTAGAACTCTTCTGAGCAAAAGGAATGTAGATGTACCTGTGGTAAAGATGGAGCAGGCAAAAGTTCCATAATGGCACAAAAGTTCCAGCTATGTTGGTACGTATCTCCTAGCTTCTCTCTTTCCTTACCCCTTTCCTTCTACATCAACATACTCTACTGCCTTAAAAAAAATCTCTGTCACAGTATAAAGTACGAGACTGTGGTTGATGTTCATATCAGTGGTTTGTTGATTGCACAAAACTGCTTAAAGCAGATAGCATTGTGCTGTGAATAAGCTATAGACTTAATCACCCAAGAGCAGATTGTTCCCTAGGAAGAATTTATCAATAAAAATAAATCTCTATTTGATGGAATGAGTGAGAGAGATTTTTAGACAGGAAATCTCCAGATCATCTATGCCCATTCTAGGCAGCTGCCTAAAAATCTCTTCCCCCCTTTTAAAATATTATTCCTGGAGCAAAATAGGAATTTTCATTTATCAGTAGCTTTCAGCCACATGACAGTTATTCCCCACACAGTCATGGATGGCATCGAACTGATAATAACACATTGAATTTATATTGCATGTTTTTTACAAAGCAGTTATATGTGCAATTAACTCTAGTTACCTTAACCCAAAATATTAGTTTAAAAAAAGAGATCATGCTGTCTTAGTGAATTGTGAAATCAGTATCTCAATAGTGTGATACAACACGTGAGCAAATGTGCAAACACACACACACACACACACACACACACACCCCAATGTAATCTTAGACTGTATTAAAAGGTAAAGCACTCATTTCCCCCCAGGCTATACACCTCTAGACTTCTCCACCATGCCCTAGAAACCTCTTCATCTCTCAAGAACACCTAAGCCCTGGAACTCACACCTCTTCAGCAGCTCTGTTAGAGGACGGAAAACTCCTTTCAGAACTACTTTTTTTGGCCATACTAACCAACACTTCATTTCCCCCAGGGCTACATCCTCTGGACTTTCTCAATCTGTCCCTGAGAGGGTAACTTACCACCCCCTCCACCACCACATTGTATTGTCTTCCCAAATTAGAATTGGAGCTGCAGCAGGGCAACAGCTGGTTTTTATTTTTCTTTGCATCACCAGCACTTAACACAATGCCTGGCATATAGTAGGCACTTTAATGTTTATCACCTGACAGATTAACTAATGGGCCCTATGTACTCGGGCCAAGTCTGATCCTATCTGGAGCACTGTGTTCAATTAAGGGCATTAACTAACTGGGATGTAGCCAGAGTAGGGCAGCTACAGCAATAAAAGACCTTGGGTCCATACTAAATATAGATCAATAGGAGGAAATGGGAATACTTAACCAAGAGAGAAGAAAATTTAGAGGGAATGTGATCACTGGTCTCACACGTTGAAACGACTGTCATGTGGAAGAAAGGCTAGACCGACGTTCCTAGAGTTAGCTAAGTGGGGCAGTGAAGAGACAGAACTCTGGATCTGGAGTCAGAAAGACCTGAGTTTAAATCCTCCCTCGCACATATACAAATGGGGTGACCCTCAACAGGTCACTTAAACCCTCAATTTTTTCATGTGCAAAATGGAGATAATAATGGCACCTAGTCACCAGGACTGTTGCAAGGATCACATGAGATATTTGTAAATTGAGATAAAATTGAGATGTAAAAATGAGATATTTTGCAAACTTAAAAGCTTGATGCAAATGCGAGCTGTTGTTGTTGCTATCATTATTGTTTCTATCATTATTATAAGAAAAGGAAAGAAAGACCCCTGCTGTTAGAGCAAGAAGATCCTCCAGATTCGCCACTTAACTAGATTCCCAATTTTGAGAAGCCACTTCCCCTCTGAATCTCAGTTTGGATTAACAGGAGTCAGACTAAATAGCCTCTAAACTCCCTTTCAGATGCAGTTAG
Source organism: Bettongia penicillata ogilbyi (assembly GCA_023548195.1). Classification (NCBI taxonomy): domain Eukaryota; kingdom Metazoa; phylum Chordata; class Mammalia; order Diprotodontia; family Potoroidae; genus Bettongia; species Bettongia penicillata. The sequence goes on along the minus strand of JAJHZJ010000678.1, from coordinate 3,416,514 downwards.
CTGATAAATATTTGTAGGTGGCTACTATGCTAGATGCTGGACATACACAGAGAGATTAAAAAACAATATTCTCTGCTTATGGTCTAATGGGGAAGCACATGAAAACAATTAATAAGTTATATGCAGGACTAGCCTACTGAGATTATGAGACAAGAAAACTGAGAGATGATATGGCATGCTCAAATTCTTACAATAATTAAGGACAGAATTAGAACTCAGTTCTTCTGACTCCTACTTCAACACTTGAGTGGAATATTGGGTTGTCCATGGTTAGTTTCAACATTCCAAAAGTTAATGGCATTCAACTCAAGCCGTATCCTTCTACCCTTATAAAAACAAATCTTCCCTGGTCTGGAATAATCCCCTTTACAATATTCAAAAGTTGCTTGGTGAAAAAATTTATTTTTTTTTTAAAGTTGCCTGGGGTTTGGGAGTTGGGGGCTCTAACCAGATAAGGACTAAAAATGCCAAGTCCTGTGTTTTGTCTACAAAAGATTCATTGTTTTTTTATCTCCTCACCCTCTCCTAGCATCGTGCTTCTACATTTCCAAAATTTGTAAATATATGTCATATTCATCCACATGATACAATTCACTAGAAGGAAACCATCTACCATGAGAAAAAAAATGCCTTGCATAACTGCAGTTTTTAAAAAGTACCAGCACAAAGTTGGCAGTTCTCAAAAAAGTGATGAAGTACTTTGTTCTCAGGATATGCTCTGAAGTACATTTTTTTCCTTATATATATGAACATCAAAGACAGGCTGCCCTTCTAACTCTATGACTTCAGAAACCCCCCCCCCTTCTTATTTCCCCAGAGTTTCATATGTAAGATAATGGATCTTGAGGTAATCACTGCTTTTGTGCACTTTACACAAGATCCTCAGGATGAAAAGAATGGAAGGAACATTCCCACAACTACATGATGACTCTTTTTATAAAATAAAACACTAGTGAGCCACTAGCAAAGGGAAACATTTCAGTCCTGATGAAAGAAGAAGGTCAGATTCTCCCTGGTTGCTCTTTTGATCTAGATTTTTAGGCAGTTCAGCAGTTTTCCATTTTAACATTTGACTCTTCCAAGGTACGGGTTGCTTGTTGTTTCAGTTTTTTCTTTTCCTTTTTTTTTTGTAGGATCCAGACTATCAGTAAAGAGGTTTCCTTCTGCGTAAAATGGGGAGGTTGGGCTAGAACAAGAACAAAAAACCCTTTGTGGGCCACAATAGCATTTTTATAGCCCATGGAGCTGAGCCCAAATATGCCAGTTTCAAAACTTATCCAAAAAATTCAATTTTCATATTGCTTTATTGTTTTCCAGGTAATTTTGTCTTTTGATTTTTTAAAAAATTTTCATTGTGAATCCTTTTAATCAAATTTTAGAGAGATAGATTGATGATGTAGATCAGATAAGGTAAGTAGATAGATAAATGATGGATTAGATATAAATAGAGAGATAGGTAGATAGGTAGGTAGATATTTAGATAGGTAGATAGATGACAGATAGATAGATAGATAGATAGATAGATAGATAGATAGATAGATAGATAGATAGATAGACGGATTGAACATTTATTAAACCCTTTGCACATATGAGGTACTATGCTAAGTATTGGTAACACAAATGTAAGCAAACAAGTTAATCCCTGTCTTTAAAGAGCTTACATTTTAGGAAGGGAAGATGACATATAAAGAGGTATAGAAAAGAAGGAGAAGAAGTAAATGGCGTAGAGGCCAAGACTTTATCAAGAAAAGGCAATTTGTTCAGCAATCAGAACTGGAAAAATCCAAGGTTTTAGTAGAAGGGGCATGAGGATGATGTCTCAAACAGCACATCAGATGGCATCAAGATGGTCAGAAAGTGGCTTCACTAAACTTTAGGGTTATCTAACTATCGTGCCCTGGCTTTTTGGCTTTTTTGGTGAAACTCCTTGACAACACCATTGGTAACAGTTGCCACCACTCTCTTCTTAATTCTCTACAGTCTGACTTTCTAACCTCATCATTCAACTGAAAGTGCTTTCTGCAAGGTTTCCAGTGATGTCTTCGTTGCCAAATACAGTGGCCTTTTCTCGGTACTCTTGATTCTTGATCTCTCTGTAACCTTTCCCACTGTCTATCATCTTCTCCTCTTCTCCCTAGGTTTTTGACTCCACCACTCTCTTTTGGTTATCTTCCTTCCTATCTGACCACTCTTCGGTCTCCTCGTCATCTTCATCCAGGTCACGCCCACTTAGAATGGATGTGGTTTAGGACCTGTCCTGGACCCTCTTCTACTATACTCCTTCACTTGGTAATCTCATCAGCTCTCATGGATTTAATGTTGATGACTCTAAAATCTACTTATCCTTCCATAACCTCTCTGCTGACTTTTAATCTCACATCTCCATCTGCCTTTCAGACATCTTGAATTGGATGTTCAATAGACATCTTAAACTCAACATGTCCAAAACTGAACTCATCTCCCCTCCTAAATCCTTTCTCCTTCCAAATATCCCTGTTAATATTGAGGGTATCACCATCCTCTCAGTCTCCCAGGCTTGCAGCCTACATGTCCTCCTCTACTCCTCTACCTTGTAACCCCTATAATCCAATATGTTGTCAACATCAGTCAATTCCATCTTTTAAATATCTCTCAAATATTCCCCTTTATTTTCTTTGACATTGTCACCATCCTGATGCAAGCCTTCGTCTTCTCATGACTCAGTTATTGCCATAGCTTGCTGTTTAGTCATCCTGCCACAAGTCTCTCTCCACTCCAGTCTATCCTCTACTCAACTGCAAAAGTTATCTTTCCAAAGCATAAATCTGACAATGTCACCCCCTCCAACTTAATAAATTCCAGTGGCTACCTAACACCACAAGGATCACATACAAAATTCCCTGTTTGGCATTCAAAACCTTCCGTAACCTAGCTCTCCCCCAACCTTTCCAGCATTCTTCCACATTATAACCCCTTTCTCCTACCACAGACTCTTTTATCCACTGACACTGCCCTCTTTGCTGTGACAAAAATAAGACATTCCTGTATAAGGCTCGAGGCATTTTCCACTGGCTGCCCCCATTCCTGGAATGTTTGTCTCTTCATCTTTTCATCTTTTCTCATCTTCTTAGCTTTTCTAGCTTCAAGTTCCACATAAAATCCCACTTTCTACAGGAAACCTTTCCCAATCCCTCTTAATTCTAGCTTATTTATACATAATTATTTGCATGTTGACCCCCCATTAGATTATGAGTTCCTCAAGAGCAGAGACTGCCCTTTATCTTACTTTATACCTCCAGTCCTTATCACAGTGCCTACCACATAGTCAGCGCTTAATAAATGTTAATTGGTTTACTAACTGACTAAAGAACAATGATATAAAACAAGATGTTCTTTTAGGCTTTAGTCCAACATTTCTCACTGGAGTGACAAGCGCTATCTTTTGTGAATTTTAGAGTGATCTGTGTGTAGAGTTGAATTCCGATATTTTTGCAGTGTTGGAGGAAACCACATAAGAATTATTTCTAAATCATCTAGCTTAAAGAGACTTAGGATAAGAAACTTTAGTTGAGTATCAAATGAGAAAGCTTAGGTGCCACTCACTCTTAAACAGTAGGCTTATTTGATATGCACTTCTAATTACCTTATGTTTCTATATCATTTATGAATGTATGTATCTTCATTTCTCTGGAATAGGTAGATTAAGAACAGAACACTAGAGAAGGACAACAAGATTCAGTGTCAGTGCTTGAAGGAGAATAAATGGCTTGAACTTGGTTACCACAGATCTGGAGTCCAGTATCTAGAATTCAGTAATGAAAGAAGTTTAGAAAGCATTAAAAAGTCAAAGTCTTAGGAGCTAAAGTCACAGTCCCCCAGATCAGTGCCTAGAGGAAGGTCTGGTACCCCAGGAAGCTAACTGTAACACAACAAAGCCTAAGGACTAAGGGCTTTTTGCTTTGCAATTGTATACGAGATGATAGATGTAGAGTATGTATTCTGATCTGGCCCTCTCTTTTGGTTTACCCAACATCAAACATGGGGGGAGGAAAAAAGGAGAAAAGCTAAGATTCAAAATCAGGTCAACTCAACCCAAATCCATGGTGCTTCCGATGACACTAAAATGGCTTTCATGGAAGAACAAGAAATAATGTGTACGTATTTAAACCTGATGTTTTGGGACATTAGGAAAGTGATCTGGTTTTCTTTTTCTGCATGGCTGATTTGAGTGAGGAAAATACGCTGTAAGCTTCTGGGTGGGTAGAAGGTGCTCTTCCCACATAAGCTCAAATGTGACCCATAAATATAAGTTCTATTCCTTGTCTCTTTCATGCTCTTAACTAAAACTATCAGACCAAGCTGTGACCTAGTAAGTTTCAGAAGGTCAGGAAACCTAACTGTCAGAGGTATAATAGCTGGAGTCCATTCTGGATATTTCAGACAACCAAAGTCCTGATGATCTGACCGACGCTGCATAATAGTAAATCAAAGGCCACCAAGAAGGAGAGATATATTAACTCATCTATTGGCTATGCATATTTGAAAATGAGCTTGGTGGGACAAATGCTTTATAGCAACTGCTTTACATTTTCCCATGGACCAAGATGGTATTTCTGGAGTGTGGATGCCCAGATTTGTGGGACAAATACTTTGTAACTTCTATATTTCCTCTGTCTTCTCGGTGAATATTCTTTACAAAAGCAAAAGTAAATATAAAAATGTTGTCATAATGTCTTACCTATCTTACAGAAGAGTTGAGTACCTCTGAATTAAATTATATAAAAGTATCTTTTAATTATAAAATTCCCTGATTTTATGATTAGGTGTTGCATAGGAAAGGCTATTTGGAGAATGCATCTATTTCTGGTGCTAGAAATAAATAGCATTAAAACCCTCACTAATTTAAACCAGTTTGAATCTATAAAAAGCCTGAATTATAAAATATATTTTTAAAAATACAGCTCCATTACTTTCCAATACATATAGTAATTCAAAATACTGCTTACAAAAGGATTTTAAATAGAAGTCCCACTGAGCCTGCTTTAATGAATAGGTAAGATTCACTTACAATTAGCAGCATCATTTGCATTTGTACAATGTGACTAATATCCTTAATTTTTTTTATCTTAATTTGGCAAGTAAACTCTGAGAGTAAAAGTAGCTTTTACCCTAACTCCTGTCTGAATTTACCACAATTTTTAAATAAGTTAAATTAAAATTAAGAAGTTAGTGAGATTTTTATGTATTCACTCTCCCTTATTTTCTAGTCTTTGAAATGATTTTTTAACATGGCAACACTTGCACATTTATATATGTCATGTCTTAAGTGCAGTATTCAGCCAGAAGACAGAAGTTCTAGCAATACCACCATAAGCAACTTTATTATAAGAATATTATTATAATTATTATTATAAGAATAAAGTGATGGCATCTACTATATACATAGAACAATGCTAGGTAATAATTCATATTTATGTGGCAATTTAAAATACCAACAAAAGATTTACTGTATATACCCTTATGGTATGGAGAGAGGACCTGAAATCCAGCCCCAGACATTTACTAGCTCTGTGCAAATCACTTAATCTCACTTTTCCTCAGTATCCTCAAATGTAAAGTAAACACTTACTTCCCAGGTTTGTTGTGAGAATCAAATGTGAATATATTTGTAAAGCATTTAGCACAGTATCTAGCACATAATAGGTGCTTAATAAATGCTTGTTTGTGTTTCCTTCCTTTTTTTTTTATTTATGTGGTAGAACCCAAGCTCTGATAAATGCTATCAAACAGTAAGGGCTTCAAACATATACCCAGAGCTGGATTGTAGAGTTGTCATCAAGAGGCTAGACAAGCTAAAGCAGAAAAGGATTATCAGTAGGTAGGATTCAGGGTAACCCAGGGTAATATCAGCCTTCAAAGTTCATCTAACAAAAGCTTGGATGTTTGAAATGCTGAAGAAGCTTTGAAGATGGACAAAGTTCTACCCATACTGTATGTGGCACACAAAGGTCATCAAGACCTTAGCCCTTGCTCTAAGAGACTTTACTCAAGGATGAAGAGATAAAATTAACACATATAAAATAATCTAAAAACAAGTAAAAATTGGATTTTACTGACTTTACTGAATTACAGGACTTCAAAAGAAAAAAGAGATTAATGGAGCCTATTGCAAGTTGCATTAAGGAGTTGGGACTTAAGCTGGAGTTTAAAGGACAAGTATAGAAAGATAGAGAGCAATAGAGGAGTCCATTCTAGCCTCATCCAGAGGTGGAGAGAGACTCAGTTCCAATCTTGGACTAGGCCTGGATCTCCTTCCTGGTGTAATCTCAGGTTTCTTGAAAAAGAGAGCAAGAAAACCTCTTCTGGGATCCCAGTACACCAGAAAGGCTAGCAGTTCTCTTCTCCGGAAAGGGTCAAAAGCATTGGATTGACTGTAAAGAGCTATGATTGATTCCCAAAGAGATAGCATAATAAGTATAAAAGGCAGATAGCAATAAGCAAACAGTTTCTAGAGGCAAGAGTGGGGATCCAGATCAGAAAGATAAGACAATATCAAAAGATCAAGAGATGCCAAAGAGGATTTTAAGAAAATATGAAAAACTGAAAAAAAGTATTGGTACAATATTATAAGAAAAAACTAGAATACAATATTTGTACATATTGATTCAAAACAATTCCAAGAAAATTCATTTATTTGTGATACAAGATCTCAGAACTTACTGATGGAAGGCTAGGGGGGGAGAGAGAGAGAGAGAGAGAGAGAGAGAGAGAGAGAGAGAGAGAGAGAGAGAGAGAGAGAGAGAGAGGTCTTTCTATAAGAAAGATCTATATCTATCTATAACTATTTAGATATAGATATAGACAATAAGGTAAGGAGTAGACCCTAGGAAGCTGAAGGGATTTCAAAGGGAAAGTCCTTAGGCTGCAACATGGATTGGATTTCAAGGGTAAATTCCTACACTATGGAATAGATAGGGTTATAAATCACTGGGAATAATGGGATGCTGGTAGACAATACCCCCTGTGATATAGTCATGTAGAACATAATGATGTCTTTGCTTTATGTATAATGGAAATTGTCCACTAGTGCCATGATCTGTGCCATCTTCCAACACCAAAAAAATCCCCCAATCTCCTCAGATCTGGCTGCACTTGTCACCACTCAAACATCACCTCTATGAAGAAATGGGAGACAGGGGAAGTTATTGGTGCTCAATTTACCTGAACTGAGCTGAACCAGAAACAGAAACTGAATCATTACTACCAACCTATATCCTTGCCAATGAGGCTTACAAGCTAACTAAGCCTATTCTTTTCTAGTTCCCTTCCTTACATTGGATCAGTCATTTATAACATCCTGATACCTGAGGTTGAGATGGGTGCCAAAGACCCACCTATAAAATCACCTTAAAGAACTATTTGTTCCTTGTATCATAAATTTTAGCAGACATGTGGTGAAGCAGATAGAGCACTAGGCCTACATCCAGGAAGACCCGAGTTTAAATCTGGCCTCAGAAACTTACTGGCTACATGACCGTTGGAAAGTCACTTACCCCTATTGGCCTCAGTTCCTGATTTGTAAAATGAACTGGAGAAGAAAATAGTAAACCATTCCAATATCTTTACCAAGAAAACCCCAAATGGAATCACAAAGAGTCAGACATGACTGAAATGATGCAACTACCTCAACAACATTCTAGCAGCCCATACGCCTCACCTGTAGTTGTGCTGTGAAAGAAAAATGAGAAGATACAAATGTGGATGGCCTATCTAACCTTGAACAAACACACTAGCTGGACCAGTGCACAATAACAAAAATTCAAGGTGGTTCAGATTATATGTTAAGTAGCCAGTGGTTTTCAGTGTTGAATTTAAACATGAGTAATAATATACACATTAATGATAATATTAATAGCTAACATTTCTGTCTGTGCCAGGCACTGTGCTAATCACTTTATAATTTTGCTTTAGTTGATCCTTACAACTCAGAGGCAGGTGCTATTATCATCATCCCTATTTTACAGATGAGGCAACTGAGGCAAATAAAAGTTATATTATCTGCCCAGGGTCACAACTGGTAGGTGTCTGAGGACAGATTTAAACTCAGTTCTTCTGGACTTCAGGTCCAGTGTTCTATTCACTTTGCCACCTAACTGTCCTGCAGCAGAAAAAAAAAAGACAAGGAGTAGATAGCTTTCATCTGCTGCCTGGTTGGATTTTCTGAGTTTGAGAATATGCCTTAAGATATCTTGGGGGCACTTGCCACTTTCTAAATGAATTAATGGAGAAAGTAGTTCAAGATATTAATTGAAATTGTTTTCATATGTAGACGGCATTATTTTTGTAAAAAATACTGAAAGAATGTAAAGAGATACTTCTGAAAGTATTAGGTTGAGTAGAGAAGACTAGTCAACTATTGATTAAAAAGTGTCAATTTTACAGAGCCTCTGTAAATATATAGGGTCATATAGCATACCAGCAAGGAATGAGAACTGACCCCCCCAAAAAATAAAAGCATTACTTAAGTGAAAAAACCCCAAAATCAATGAGATTTAAGAACTTCTCTAGGGTATGGAGGTTACTATCTCATATTTACAAAGAATTATACAGCTAAATCACAGAATTAGAATTAGAAGCACAAGGATGGGGAAGACCGATGTACTCTGTGTTTTTTGAGTCATTTTCACAGTGATTGCTATACAGATAGATAAAAACAAGCTTTATTAAAGCTTGTCTCACACATGCTCCAGTGTTGGTTTTCTCAATTCCAAAGAAGCCTTTTGTTCTGCATACAGACATAACTTGGAAAAATTAGAAACAGTATTGTGTCTAGAGAATAATGGTCATAAGAAACCATGTCTTTTCCAGATGAGGACTGGCTGACAGTGAGACTTGTTATCCTGAACAAAACTTGGAGTTCTTAGCTCTGAAATGTGCTAAGACGATGTTTATAGAGCTAAATTTCACGCATAAGCTGACAATCCACTGACATCTTGTACCTATTGCCAAATTGTATGCTCTTTTCCAGAGCAGAGTAGCAGCATTGGCCAATTTTGAATTCAGCATATACTACAGCCAGGGAAAACAAATATGAATTCTGATGCTCTGTATTAAAGTCAGCATAACACCAAAATGATAGTAATACCTAAGAAAGTTACTAAAGCTGTATCCTCAGGCCACCACCAAATAGAAGCATCCTTGAGAATTCAAGACTTCTGCCAGATAGTATGCCAATAACATATGTAAACATTGTTTCATTAAACAATGCAATTTGTTGCAGTTGTCTGTGGAGGATTGGCAAAGATGTGATACAAGCTAAGAAATCAGGTTATTGAGACTGTAGCAGAAATTGGGGTTGTAACTATATAGGACTGTCAGTGTTCCCACATGTGGTACCAGGAAGCAATCGGTGCTACATAGCATGCTATGGCCATAAAACTCTGTTATAACTGGACATAAGAAACAAGAGGAGATGTTGGAGCTACTAAGGAATAGATTTTATTGGCCCAAGATTACTACAGATGTCACTAAGGACCAAAACATTTGTGCTCATTGATTTCAAAGAAAAGTACTACCACTTGTACCATATGGTTGTAGAATATAAGTGCTGGGGTTTGCTTTATTCACTGGGAGGTAGACTAAAAGCCATATTTTAATAGAGACTAAAAATGTCATCAGATATGCAGAGGCATATCCACTGTGTGCATAGGCAACCATAACACTTTCACAGCTGCTGAAATATTATAAGAGAAATATGTTAAATCTCTTATTGCCCTGTTAGGATTTATTCTGACCAAGTTAAAAACTTTGAAAGAAAATTACTTAAAGAAATATTAACTCCATCAGGTATTAGGAAACCAAGAACTACACAACTTTTTCTCCTCAAGGAGACCCATGGGAATTGATGAACATTCTGGGAAGTCTGAACAGAAATCTACAAAGAGCTCTATCAGAAGTGATACCTCACATTTTAGATCATATTTGCTCATTTTTATATATGAAACTCCCTACCTATTGACTTGTGTTTTGGAGGATGAAATGTTACTCAGAATCAATACATTTCTCAGTTTAAAGATAAGTTGAGGCAAGCTTAACAATTAGCTGTGGCCTCACCTCAGATAAATTTTGACAGAAATATACAAAGTTTCAAGTATATTACCAAGAACTACAACCAAGTAGCAATTTTTTTCTCAGAAACTCTGGGGTTCAAGGAAACCACAAATTTAGGAGATGAATAGAAATCTACTCCTCTTCAAGTTGTTAAAAGACAAGACAACTTATCAATGAATAGAAAAATACTAGTAAGTACTAGGGATTCTACAAAAATATTTCATAGAAACCTGAAGGAGAGTTAGTTAGATGCCTAAGGAACAATAGAGAAGTAGACAGGCAATTAAAACTATCAACCTGTTATAACTGAACTACATGAAATAGATGATACCTTTAAAGTGATGTTCCTGGTGTCTGTCAGTCATTCTGCAAGCGGTTATCAAATGCCTAATATGTGCCAGGCACTGTGCTAAATATTAAGGATACAAAGAATGGCCAAAAAAATAAAACCATAAAATTGTTCCAAAGATTATTGGGGGAGACCACACTGAAACAACTTTACAAATAACTGAGGAAGACACTACATACAGAAACAAAAAAACTCAGCTGGAACTGAGAAGAAACTCAGTTCAAAGAAAAGGCTTTCATCCAGAGGCTGTGCCTTTCCTACCTAAACCTTCGTTTGTGAAAACATTTTTGGGGGGTTGGAAGGGAGGGCTAGAGGAAGGAAGGCAAATTATAAAGCTTCAAGACAACGGTAGGGTGTATCGACAAGTTGAGATATATCAACATTCACAAAGGTCAATATATTAGAAAATAACCAAATTATTCCAACTCTGAGTAGTTTATGAAATTACAAAAGAAACGGTAGAAGTGGCAACTGATGCAGCCAGATGTTACTGCTAATAAATTATATCCAGTAGTGTTTTGTGCATTTTGATGTGCAAATATCGTTATATATGTATCCATTATTGTTCTGTTTTGCCATTATTATTATGTATTGCATTGTGGATAATTAAATTTAAATATTATTGTTACTTTTGTAGCTGTATTTTTTCTCATTATTTAAAACAACTTATCAAGTGGTACTTTGCATTATTATATTATGTCTTTAATATTAATTATACTAATATTAATACAATATTGAAATGGATTTTATGTACTCATGAATGATTTTCAGAGTACTGGAAATATTTTGGTCATGGGAAGAAATTCAATTCCTGTTTCAAAAGTTTCTATAACTATGGCTATAGTTAAGTTACTATAATTTGCAAGAGGAAATTGGAGTGCTATAGAAACTCTCATCTTAATTGAAAGTTGAGATGGTTCACAGTTATGGCTTCAGAGAAGTTAGACTGTTTTTCTGTCATGACTGAACAGAAACTGTAGAAGACAGAGAGATAGAGAATATACAGATCTTTCCTGACATGACTGTCTTAACCTTTCTCTTTCAAGGAGGATGAAGAAAATTCTTGAGAAGAGATTTTGCTCAGCATATTAAGCAAATTGAATAGTGGACTTATCTTCAGATGTAAGGGGTCATGTACAATTATAGGTGCTGTGAGAGGTGACTCTAGCTGTCATCTTTTTAATAGCTAGAATATTATAAATAATTATGCCTGTTTTATGGATTCATTTTTAATAAATTTTTAATAAATTGTGTAACAGAAACTTTAATATTGAATTGACCAGAGGAGATTTATATATAGATATGTATTGTTGTGGTCAGTTTTCACAAAAGATCAGTGATGTCATGGTGTGATGTCTCGACTTGCCTCTGAATTTTATTTAAGTGAGACAGTTGCAGCCCTCAGTCTCATTCTCACTTCCTAAGTCATCAAAGTCCAGTGGCAGAACAAATGGGAAGGCTACTGGCAATGGCCCAGGGTGCAGTGGATGATGGTGGTGTCTTCAATGCCTGACCATATTCTAAGCACTCCACAGACTGGTTTTGGTTACTTTCATGGCCTTTGGAGCAAATTGTTCTCATCTGCCCATTCCACCAGGGGAAGTAGTCACATGATTGGGGTAGATATCTCCCTAACTTTGAAACCTGTAGGTTACCCTCAACCTAGTTTAGCCTGTCTGCTAATGTGGCTTACTGGAATGTGGCCACTGTGGATGCTAAAACTTCTTGGAGCTTTTGGAGAGTTAGGTGAAAGCATCCCTGAAAAGGGTTCAGAAAACCATCATACCAGATGTACTAGTCCTCCTGAATACCCCATACACCCCAGACAGACAGACATACATACATATAGAAAGAGAAAAGAGAAGGTAGGTGAGAGAGACAGATAAAAACAGAGACAGAAAGAAAGGTGAGTATTGTTGGGAAAGGAAGTCTCTCCAATTTATTAAATAAAAAATATTCAACAAAATGGGGTAGAGCCTCCAAGATAGATGAAAATAATAACTTCTAGAAATCCAAATAGTATTCTATATTACTAATTACCCTAGAAATGAGGATAATGATAACATCAATGAATATGTTAACAAGACTAAAGAATTGAAAGCCAGCAGCTAAGTAAGGCTGCCAGACCTCACAATGCTTGCTGTAACAGCCAGTAGGTGGCGCATTGGATAGAGTTGTACAGAACTGAATAAGGACAATGACACATCAAGTGGCATTTTTAATATAATTGATGGATTTTTTAAAATGAAAATTATTTAAAGTGGAAGAATCATATTGGACTCTGCACTGTGGAATTCAGTCAATATCAGGAAAAACCTCAGATCTGCCAATATTAATTTAAAAGGTGGCCCCTTACACAGTTTGGACATGATGCATGACACATTATCACTTGTATTGAGATCAGTGAGTGACAAACTGTATACTGCTTTTCAAGTTGTTAGAGACGGATTAATTTATTTTTAGGTCCATTAAAAGAAAAATTCTTCACAAAAGTATGGAATAATATAGGCACAAATCATGAAGTCCTTCCATATTATAAGAAATGCTGGCTTTCTCGTGATAAAATACATTGACCTAAAAGAAAAAGCTGCTATTTCTCTTCATGATGATATCAAAGAAGAAACAAATTCATTTATTACAAAAACTTCTTCTCTAAATTTGTATATGTATTGTATATACTAGAAGAAACTAAGTAGTACAAATAAAGTGAAGTTTTTAAAAACTTTAAGCACAGAATTTTAAAAATTACAAATATTTTGTCAGTGTTTAAAAGTCTGCCCTACAAATGAACCAGAAGAAAATAATGATGCCTATTAACCACTTGATCAGTCCACAAAAGCAAGTTTTGTTTTATTTTAAAGATTGGAATATTTCTAAGTATAAATGAATAAGGAATCCATTTGCCTTAGATAAATATGATATATTTGTTCTTAGCTCATCCAAAGAATGGTTAATACATTTGTCTTGTGACAGTACACTGAAACAAACATTTAAACATGAAAATGTTAGAATTAGCTATTGTTCCATAAATGACCCTCTATTTAGTGTAGAACTATAAATTTTTCTATGTCTTATAAGCATCTTATTTGTGCGCAATTTTTTTGCCATAACTTTTATACTAACAAAAAACAACTTCCTTTATTGTCTGAAAGAGAATTTTCTATTTCAATTTCATGTATATTATTTTGTTTCAACTAACTATGAGCTAAAGATGTCTATTGATCACATTAATAGCATTGCTATTATGATTACTGAGAAGCAGAATGTGTTAGTGAGTTACTAACCAGCCTTGAAACCAGAAAAATCTGGGTTCAAGTTCTAGTTCTAGTCCTGACCTTGACACATTTGCAAAAGTTTCTCCAGGGTGTTCCCTATATCAATCTTAATCCTGTTCCTTACTCCAATGATTAATAATTATTATGTTACAATGATCAGAAGTTATAAATGTAAAAATTCTAAAGGATTTTTATCAATCAATAACTGTTATTTTATTGTATGTTCAAATTTTAGTTATATTTAATGTCATTTTCTTTAAAATTATAATAAATTCAATTTAAATAAATACAAGCTAAAATATTATTTGCAAAGATTTACTAAAATATGGATGAGAGAGAGAGAGAGAGAGAGAGAGAGAGAGAGAGAGAGAGAGGTTACCCTTATTTTTGCAAAAGAGCACACTTGTTCCATAAAGGCTGGAAGCCACTGGCTTAGCAGATCTCCTTGAGAACTGTGTATTCAGGATCATCTTGACTACAGTAAGGAGTATAAGATAAGTAAATACTTCTTTATAAGTGAAAGGCCCTTTCTTTGGGAAGAGCCTTTGCTAATATTGGGGCCACCATTCAGCTGAATATTGACCTTTCTGTATTGTAAGAGTGGGTCTAAGAACATAACTTCACAATCAAGATTTAAAAGAAGCAGAGATTTGATTGTGACGATGAGAAGGGGCAGATTTTAAAGTCCAAAGACTTTAGCACAATAGTGATTCAAATTCTGAAAATCTCTGGCAAAACTATAAATAAAGTCATTTATTTGCCTTCATTCTTTCTTCTCTTGTTCATACAAAAGCCCTCAACCATGTACCCAAATAAAAAACACTTACAATCTCTTATGCATATATAGTGATATACATACATACACCTACACATACACACACACACACACACACACACCACAACAACAACACAAAAGCTCCTTTTCTGTTTTCCCCCTTCTTTTCCATTTTGCCCTTTCAATCTGCTTGTGTGTAATGCAGGGGATCTCCAATCTCTTTTTAGCTCCTCAGCTGCTTGAAGGTGGGGTGGTTTCCTAAAGCAGCTTAGAAAATAGACCAAGAACAGAACGGATTTTGCTCTCTCTCTCTCTCTCTCTCTCTCTCTCTCTCTCTCTCTCTCTCTCTCTCTCTCTCTCTCTCTCTCTCTCTCTCTCTCTCTCTCTCTCTCTCTTTCTCTCCCCCCCCCTTTTACAGGAGATATAAGTAAAACACAACACCCTTTCCCCCTTCACAATCATGAATCAGCAAAGAGTTGCCTTGAAATGATACTGGGGGAGGGGGACACAGAAATCAAAGAGGGGTGTCATCAATAAAAGTACTTTGAGATGATGTATGCTCCCTCCTAGATAGTGTCCCAAAACCCAAGTGTTATTAAAGC
The DNA here is from genome assembly GCA_023548195.1 of Bettongia penicillata ogilbyi. Lineage (NCBI taxonomy): Eukaryota > Metazoa > Chordata > Mammalia > Diprotodontia > Potoroidae > Bettongia > Bettongia penicillata. Next base: position 3,401,424 of record JAJHZJ010000678.1, on the reverse strand, counting down.
CTAAAACTGCACAAAGACTTTTTGGACATCCTGTAATTTTTTCTCTGGAGAAAAGGGAAGTAGAGGAGAGACAGAGCTGGGATCTGGAGAAGCTGAGATTGGAAGCTATGGGACCCAAACATTTTCAGGTACTTTTTCCGAAAATGGAGAAGATAGTGTTGTGTGTGGAGTGTGAGTGTTTGTCTGTGTGCCAACAATGAAAGGCACGGTGGAAATCACAAATGAAAGTAGAAAAAGACAGATAGAAGACCCTTGGAGGGTCGGGGGGGGGGGGTGGACTGGACAGCGTCAGGGGACTGTTTCTCATCTGTCACGGATAATAAAAGGGAAGGGTAGAGGGTATCATCCTGGATAAGAGTACAGAAAGATAGAAGAAAGGGTGGATTTTTTTTTTCTCTCCCATTGCTTTCCCTCTTTCAAAAAGCAAGTACCTAAGTTCAATCCGAAGTTTTCGGCAGCATGGCACTGGGGTGACTGGTTGGGAGCTGCCTCCCAGGACCCCACCATCTATACATTTTTTTTCTTTCCTGATACCTTCTCCTCCACCACCACCTTCGTTCTCACACACTTGCTTACTCCTTCAGTCCCCAGTTCTCTCTTTGTATCTCTGTGTTTCTATCTCAGTCTCTTCGTGCCTTCTCTGTCTCTTTCCCTATCACTCTTTCCTCTTCCGAACCACCCCTTTCCTCCGTTCCCCTTCTCCTTTAATCTTCCTTCAGCTCTGATTAACATGGATGACCATGCCCAGGAACGTCGGGAAAACTCAAGGGATGTCGCCCCCTGATAGCAGCCGCCTTGGAGCACGGTATTGACCTGGGCGCGGTGCACCCAGAGTCTGAGCAGCAGTTGGAAGGACGCGGGAAGAAGGAAGAGGAGGAGGAGGGCAGACCACCCTGGGGAAAGGGCTGCCCCTAGCACTCTGCTGCTGCTCCTGAAGGAGGGGACAGCACCCATCTCCGACTCCCAGCCATGGCTGAATCTCTTTTGCGGGCGTTGCTTGGGCTAGGGGTGCTCAGTCCAGATGTCAGGTTTCTGCGCTGACACACTAGAGCGCAGGGTTTGAGGCACCCATGAAATACACAAAATTGTACCTGTGCGTGGCTGCTCCTTCAGCTGGTGCCGGCGCTGATCGGGTCTGAGGCGGGAGGACCTGCGGGGGGCGATCCGCACCCGTCTGGCGTCTTCTCTGGGATTTCTGCTGAGGAGAACTGAGGGAGGTGGAAGAGAGGGAGGAAAAAAAAACAGCCATAAATATGGATGTATATATAAAACTTTCTGAAGCAGTCGGTGCCCCTTGAGGTTTTCTGGCAGCCCCTTCCTCCAAGGAGCTTCTGCACTGGGTGTCACGATCCAGTGCCCTCCCTCCGTATATAGAGACTGTGAGGGAGGAGAGTAGACGCTGAGTCGGGAAAGGAGGAGTGCTCCTTTCCTCTTTTCTTTACTACTGCGATTAGCCATCTTTGTCACTTACCATCCTACCGGTCCTGTCTGCCAGTCAGGTGGGCGGACCCCTCCAAAGCTCCGAAATTGGTCAAGGGGTAACCCCCATGTCCCCTGGGGCAACCAGGTCACTGAGATCGGGGACTGCCCACCGACAGAAAAAGGCTGAGCCGCGAGCCCAGGACGCCGGAGAGCTCGGAAGCTCCGCTGCTCCTCTGGCTGCTGCCGCCTGATCATTTATGGCCATCAATCACTGTTAGTTGGGGGGGTGTGGGGTGTCAGAGCAGGAAAGGAAGGGTGTTTTTTTTTCCTGGGGGTGGGGGATGGCGTAGGTCGAGGAGATTAAAACAGACCAAGAAATAACTGCAACCCAAGAAGAAGAACTTGCCCCTCTACCCTGCGCAACTGACGAAGAGAAGGGAAAACGTGTGCTTTGAATTTCCCCAACTGGATGCTTTGCTAGGAAGCTGGCGATTCACAGCCTCCCACTGAGGGAGACCCCCGAGGAGAGGGAAGGACGGCCGGGAACTTCCCTTGTCCTCTCCCCTCGCCTGTCCTCGGGCTCCGACAGTGGACGCCTGTGTGCCTAAGTCTGTGCGAGGGTTAGGCTCAGGCACTGCCAGCTCTCCCTTGGACGTACAACAGGCAGACCCTGGAGTTTCTCTCTCCTCCAAGCCTCCTTAGCCTTCGTTGAACTGCTTTTTTTTGGTGTTGTGGCTTTGTTTTGCTAGAAAGGTTGTTTTGCATTTGGGGTTCTTGTCTTTCCCTACCCCCCCCCTCCCCATTCCCCCAGTCCTTTCTGCAAACGTGTCTTTCCTCACTGCTACCTGAAGGGAGGTGGAGGGATCGAGCCTGCTCTATCTCATTCTCCTCCTCTTCTCCCCCGCCCCCTTCGCCTCCCGCGGCTCTCAAGGAAACCAGAGGTCTCCACATCCAACTCCTACTTTTTTTGTTTTGAAAACAAGGTCCCTTTATTTATTTCATTTTGTTTTCTGCCTCCCTTTGCCTGGGCTGACAGGGGCTGGCGTGAGAGGGGCGGGGCTGTGGGGAGGGGGAGTGGAGAGGGAAGGGGAGGGGACTGGGTGTAGCCTGGAATTCTGTCTCCCTCGTGTTCTCTCCTGCGAGCGTCTCCCTGGTGCTACTGCTGCTGCTGCTGCTGCTGCTGCCGCCGTTGCTGTAGCTGCTGCTGCCGCCGCCGCTGCTGCTGCTGCTGTCGCTGTCTCCCTCCCCCTTCGATGGCATTTGGGTTTGGTAAGTTAGATCATGAGGCGCCGGGAGGACTTCTCCAGGGCCCGACAGCGCTAAGAAGGAAGGAAGCAGCTGCAGCAGCAGCAGCAGCAACCGCCCAGCCCCGAACCCCTTTTGCTGGGAAGAGGTGGGGGGGAGGGGGAAGGAGATCCAGGGTGGAGTAGGGGGTGCGGAGGCAGGAAGGGTGTGTGGGGGGAGGGTCGCCTTTTTGCCTGGCTGGGGGAGGGGGGAGGGAGGAGGGTCTGTTCCTCCCGGAGGGGACTCTCCCGAGGTTTTGCTCGGGACTCCCCGATGGTTGTGACCGGGCTCCGGGAGAGCTTCAGATCTCACCCCCGCCACCACCGCCACCACCGCCACCGCCACCGCCGCCACCGCCACAGCCACAGCCACAGCCGTGCGCGCGCCTCGTCCTCCTCCTGCGCTCCCTCTGCACTAGGATGCTGCGGCAGGTTCTCCACAGAGGCTTGAGGACGTCTTTCTCCCGGCTCGGCCACTTCATTGCCAGTCACCCCGTCTTCTTCGCCTCCGCCCCCGTGCTCATCTCCATCCTCCTGGGGGCTAGCTTCAGCCGCTACCAGATAGAGGAGAGCGTGGAACACCTGCTGGCGCCCAAGCACAGCCTGGCCAAGATCGAGAGGAATCTGGTCAACAGCCTCTTCCCGGTGAACCGCTCCAAGCACCGGCTCTACTCGGACCTGCAGACTCCCGGGCGCTACGGCCGGGTCATCATCACCTCCTTCCACCAGGAGAACATGCTGGACCAGCACCATACGGACCTGATCCTCAAGGTAAAGCGGGCTTGGGGAGCAGACGCGGGAGGTGAGGCAGGCGGGCTGCCCTTACCGGGCATTCTGGGTGCATCCGGACCGCAAGCATCGCCCCTGCACACACACGCACACGCACACCCCTGTGCCTGACCCTGGCTCCCTTACACACACGCACATACATACATACACACACACGCACACACCCAAGCCTGGTTCCACCCCCACCGCACACGCTCCCACTGGAGACCGCCCAAGATGCTTAGGGGTTCGCCTGCCTCGCTTTGCCTTGCCTGCCTTTCGTGGGGCTCCCCCTTCCTGAGTGTGGAGCGTCCTCCGCCCCTGGTGCCTGCAACAGTTGGGGCGGCGGCAGTGGCAGCAGCGGCAGTGTGTGGTCTGCTTGTTTTTGTTGGTTAGAGGGCGGGGATGCGTTTGGTCCTGAGAAGGATAAGATTGCCTAGGCAAAGAGAGGAGAAACGCTGGGGAGGCTGGTAACTTGTGTGCAAGTCTCTGACCCCTTGGAAGATAATGGGGGCAAAGGTTCAGTCATATTGACAACTTACTCTCAACCTTTTCTCTTCTTCCCTGTCTTCCAGAAGTATTACTGGGGGAGGCTTTGAAAGATGCTGCCTGCTCTGTATGTGTTCCATGTGGGAGGGTAATGGGGAGTTAGGAGTAGGAGGTGTAAACTGCCTGGGGAGATTGGAAGTAGATCAGTCTCCCCACCGTAAGATTTCCAGTGGTCAGACTAGAGGGTAAGGGAAGTCAGAGTGCTGCCCCCTGCCACATGCATTAACTCTAGATGTCTCAGGTTTCTGGAAATGGTTAATATAAATTGTGAAGTCCTTTCCTCTTTCAAAGTGGTCTCTCTTGCCTCCAGTTCCCCCAATGACCCAGAACCGGTTGGAAGGAGGCATAGGGAGTCATTCTATTGTTTTGGGGACTTGGGGGCAAGAGGCTAAGGGATAGAGAAGGGACAGATAAATCAAATCATGATGCAGAGGAGGGATTGTATCTAGAAATGTCACTAGAGTCAAAGGACTTAAGAGGTTGATCCAAGTGTAACATCCAAACATGTCTTCTGTTAAAGGTAGGACTTCCTGATGACAAGTAAGCTAATGGTGATAACTTTAGGGAACCTTTCAGGAAGAGGAGACATATGGGCAATGAGAGTATGGACAGTAAGCTAAAAGGTGTCATAGATTGAAGGGGAAAAGGTGCAGATAATCCATAACTTCCATTACTATTTTGTATGTTCGCTATGGGAGAACTCAAAGGTATGAAGGGAAAAAACAAACAGGGGTTGCAGTGTGTCCTACAATATATGACTTTCTGATTAAAGTCTAACTATAGCTACACTGATTGCTGGTATTCCTTTCATTCAAACAGAATTCGACCAGTGCTCAGTAGGTTTTTCTTTATCCCTTCTTCTGAAATTAATTCCCTAGAGGAAGGTAGGTTTATTTTCCACTAATATATTACTTATCTCATTCTGTTTGTTGACATTATCAATCAGCAATCAGTAAGAAGCTAATGAGGGGAATCTAAATAAGTCACTGAAATGAGGAACTCTTCCTTCTGTTAGGTCATAATATCTCTGAATGACACATAAATTTCTTATGAACAGACATTCACTCACCACGGGCCTGTAGTTACATTAATTTTGTGATATCCGTTCTCCTTGTATTTCCAAACTAATATCTTTTTCAGTTAGTTTACTAAAAAATATTTTAATGCAAAAACACTGTCCAAATATTTCCATAAGAAAACAGGTGAAGGATTTGTCATTGCTATCAAGGAACCATAACTGAGCAAGTTTTGTCAGGATGAAATGTTGCCTCACCTTTTGAGAGATGGCTGATCTAGTCTACTAAATGATATGTCCCTGTGTGTTTATCGATTCCATGGTTTATCATTCCTTTTTGTTCATTAACTATCGCACCACTATGTTCTTTTGTTTGACCATAGCTACATTTCCTCTCAAGGTTAATGGGAAGTCAATGAGCACGATCAAATACTTGTCTCAGTTCTTTTCATTGATTTGATGCTAAACTTTTCTGTGCAGAAAAATCTTTTTCAAAGAATAATATTTGGATTTGCTTTCAGTTTGCTTGATGTATGGATGTATGGATAAACACCAGAAGTGAGGGACAGCTGGTTGAATCAGGAATTTTTTCAAAGAGTACAGAGCATTTTTTAAAAAACATCTAGGACCTGGTTAAAATCAAAATGAGACAGTGACAAGAAGTCATTTTTATCTGAAAACTGTCTCATAATCTAGGTAAAGAGTTCGTTCACTTTGTAAAATCTAAGGATTACATCAGGAGGGATCCCCTTAGATTTTTAAAAAGTTTATTCTTTTTTTAACCTCCACATATAATACTCATTTTTAATGGATATGGAGTAAGGGCGTTCCAAGGAAATGGAGCTTCATAGAAGGATGGGAGGTTGTAATTAGCAGCTTGTTTGCTTGCTTGCTTTTTGCCATTATACCAAACTATATACTACATCATTACCAGGAATTATTAGGGTTGAGACAGTCATTCTTATTCCTGGTCCACTTGTTATTCTGATAATACAGTCATACAATTAATAATGGTGGGAACCATAATAACCATTCAGGAAGCATGTAGGTGGAGTACACACTATACAAAATAGCGAGTGGTTCCTGCTTTTCTGAGTAAGATTGGATTAAAAATTGAACAAACACTAATATAAATCAATACACCGTGGAACCATATTTGCATTCCACCAACTTTATGAAATAACTTGAAATGTTAGTTACATAGGCTACACTTCTACTCTTAAAGAGAAAACTCCTTGTTTCAGATTAAAAATGGCATCCAGGGCTAACCTAAGACTGAGATGCCTAGCAGTAAGTGATAGAATATGCTATTTCCAAGTTGTATTCATGATAGGAAGCCTTCTGTCAGTATTATACCTACTGTTCTGACCACTAAATTTACTTTTTGTGGGGAAAGCAGTTTTGCGCACACTATGTATGTTCTCAGTGTCAGCTAGTGAGTGAATGAATGAAGACAATACTAAAAATAAATCTGAAAACAAAAATTTAACCAAAAGGGAGGTCATAAAATTATTTTGGAAATGCTATTGATTCATAATAAAATCAAATATCCAAATCTTTGCAGTTTAATGCCACTTACCCTGTTTTCTTTGGTGTAGAAGTTGGTCTGAAAATACATAGCCTTTTTTTCTCAACGTTTCTACTTATAGCTGGAAGACAAAGAGCTACAATACAGTATAAAACTTGGGTTGTTTGGAGTGAAGAAAAAATACAAAGAAACATTTATCCAAGTGAAAGAATAGAAAGTGGATCTTAGATGTGAATCTTAAGACTATTTGAATTTCAGATACAAAATTAAGTTGGTCTGTATTAAGTGCTTTTCTCTGAACATAACTTAAAAGGATTTAAATAAATTAATCTCTCAAAAGATTTAAGATCTAGCATCATTTCATAAGAAGAAAAGTTTGAGAATGAATCTTTTGTCTCTTTTTCAAGTCCTATCTCTCATTTACTTCAGTGAGACAGCTGTAACCAAGTTGAAACAACTAGGCTACTTATACATTTTTTTAATTGGAAGAATATTTGAGAAAATATTTCTGCTCTATTCTGTATCATTGGTCTAAAAACAAATAAGAATGTAATAAATGCACATGGAGCACTTACTCTGTTTGATGTCAGTCCAAACCAAGACAAAGAAATCTTAACTACCTTGTGGCAAAGAATATAGTTCTTATTTTCTATGTGAAAATGGTCATAGATATGGTAATTTCTAAAAATTCATGGATGGCCAAGCAGCTCCTACATTTGTAGACTATCACTTTTGCTTAGCATAGGATGCCCAAATATGATGCAGTAGTAACAAGGCAAGTTTGAAATACATATTCAGGACTATTATTTAACTTTAAAAAGACCCTACAGCAAGTTGCTTTTTTATTTTTTTATTTTTAAGATACTCTTTTTCCTTTTTTGACTCTGTACATCAAATGTCAAAAATATTTTTCTTTCCTATTAGTGTGTTCTTTTTGTTTAAAAATGCTAAAATGTCTTATTCTGAAGAATGATCTCATAGCATGTCATATTCCTTCCAAAAGAAGTTCTCACACCTCTATGCATCATTCATTCATTGTACATCTTTTATGCCAACACACTGATGATATATTTCATCTAAACCTTTTACTTCTATAGATACTAAAATTCAGTGGCAAATATTCCATTATGAATTGCCAAAATCAGTCTTTAGAAGAACACTTACGTGCTTGCCAGGGTCACTAAGTCACAGTAGTTAGTAAGAAGTTATTTAAAGATCTAAGTTATTTTCCACCTATCATGTCAGCACTTATTACAAGAATTAAAGAACCTACCTACTCTAGTATACTTTGTCTCTACTGCGTTTTTCTCATAATAACTGTACCTCATTCAAAATTGTTTTATGTTGTTGTGTTTTTTGGTTTTTTAGTGATGGGCAGCTAATGCTGAGGAATAACCTATTTGTTGTTCCCCAGACATTATATATTGCTTTTTTTTCTTTCTATCTCCCTCACCCCCAGCTCTTCTTACCCTAAAAGTATAATAACAGTGCTTATAAAGTGTTGTCTACAATACACGCGTTATGGTCCCTTTGGCCTGTTGGACAATGCCCAGTTTTTCAGTAGACGTTTCCCAGAATACTGTTACCTTCTCTATTCTGTAGCTTTCTTCCTTGTCTTCTAAGTATGGTGGTACCAGAATCCTCTAAAACAACAAATCCACTATGAAAATTGGATCTAGTTCAACAGAGTGAAAGATAAAGGTGTCCTTTGCAAATCCCTTTCAGAATTGCCAATTAGAATGGTATCATATAGATCACAAACATGCTTTATGATCTGCCCAGCATAAATCGTTACCCACTTTGGACAACTGGATGCCAACAAGTTGTTTGCTGGGCAATAATGGCGTAACCAGTAGAGGAGACAGGTGGGTGAGTTTTGTTTTCTTCCCAGCGTCACTGAAAAAGAGTTTGCACCCAAGGACCTTACGATGCATTGTCTGGTGACAAATATTCCAACTCCTTTAGCTGTGATGTTCCCTTGAGCTGAGTTAATCAGGGAGACATATTAGTGGAGGCAAGAGAAAGAATTCAGCCCAAGCTTTCTAAGCCTGTAATTTTTACAGCCCCAAGCCAATTTCTTCTTCACTTTATTCACATTTCAGGAGTAATTCAAGGAGGCATTTAGAAGGGATATAGGTTTTCCTTTTTGTGAAGACTGTGAGCTACATCCAAATGTGCCAGGCACAATTCCATGCTGAACTGGCATCTGACTCTGGAACACAGTGCAGTTATGTGACAGACAACTGATATGCATAACCAATTTTTTGCATATAGATTTCCCAATTTGGAAAAAACATTTAATAGAACTGCTCGTTAAAATGAAAATTTAAATTTATACTAGTGGATGAGGTGAACCTCTCCTTAATATCTTGTATCATTTTAGCATAATCTCTATCAAATAGGTCCAAAAATCTTTTAAAATTGATACCTCAAGACATGGAAATGGGGAAAGGAATAAGCATTCTTATAGTGCCTATTATGTGCTAGGCACTATGCTACGTGCTTTGCAAATCTTCATGACAACCCTGTAAGGCAGATGCTGTTATCCCCATTTTACAACTGGAGAAACTGAGGCAAATCGAAATGAAGTGACCTACCCAGGGTCACACAGCTAATAAGTGTCAGAGGCTGTATCTGAACTCAGGTCTTCCTGATGCCGGGCCCAGTGAAGAAATAAACCATTTGATGGCTCATGGAACATTAAAATCTTCATTTTAGAATGTCAGCTATCTTATTTGGTAGTTGCTTTTAAAAAATAAGAAAAAGGCAAACAAGTAGAATGATTCAAAAAGGAGACCACTGCATTTTGTGTCACAGAAGAAAAAATATATTAGGAAACTCATCTTTTTATTCATGATCTTTTAGGATGTGCTGTCCAACTCATATTTATACTAGATTAAATGGGCTAATATTTATAATAGACAAAATAAGTATTTGGGACTATATGCTACTATGGGATAGGTTGAGATATACCATTAAAATAAATTGGCAACCTCTTGGTATCATCCCAACTAAAACTTAGCTCCACTTGTGCCTTCTGACATTTGGGAATTTCCTTAGATTTCTGTCATCCTTTAATAACAACCACTATTGATATATTTAATGATTAGCAGGAGAAGGGCCAACCACCCTTTGGAATGAAAGGAAACACTAGGTAAATATTCTCTGTGGTTATTTATTACGGGGCACACTCCATGATCTACTACATACATAAACTTTTAGGATTCCTACTTTGAACATTCAGAGCCTGTGACATATAACAAACTACAGTTTTACTCCTGTAAGAAAAATCTTCCCAGGGATATGATACAGTTGGGTTTTAAAGACCCGACTGATAAGTTTAAACTGCAAAGTCAAAGCAATCACACAAATAGTGTCATGCCAATAATCATAGATTATTTTGTTTCTAAATAATTAGTAGCATAGAAAAGTTCCCAATTTCAACCAACTATCACATTTCACTTTATTTTTCTGCTCTGTTGAAGGTTATCCCAAAATGGACCCTAGTTTTCATTGGTCACCCTGGACAAAGTGCTAGGTATCCTCATTGCACAAGCAGATGGTCATAGTGTTCTTGGTTTATAAACATCTCTTACTCTCTCCCTGCCCTCCTCCACCCCCAATTTGAGTCATAAATATCTAACTACCCTTTCCTCTGACCAAGGTGAAGTAAGGTGAATTTTATCATATGGATTTCCCTTTTGCCACAGAAATATTTCATGGTCGTTTGCTTTTGTTGTCCAACTCATTCGGAATGTCCCTTTCTCTCTATTCCACTTATGCAAATCCTACGTCCATTCCTAGATTCTATTTGAATATCCCCTGCTTCCCTGACTCCTCCTAAAATACTTACAATTTGTATATGGCATGATAGGAAACAACTTCATACTTGATTACATAGTTTTAAATTGCATACTATTTGTTTCCTACATGTTAGGTATGATTCATCAACAAAAATAAATCTCCTTGAGGACTGGGACGATGCTCTATATCCATGTCCCCTACAGGGTTTAGCCTAGCAGAGTGTCGTGCATATAACGCTTAACAAATACTTCTTGATGAAGTACTTCGTAAGATGAAGAATGTTCTTTACTGCTGTCTCTACATCTACCTCAAAGCTCTGTCTGATAGCAGACTGCTAGAAAACCTATCCAGAATCTAATCTGAATCCATTATGAAATGATTAGTGTAGATTCGTTGTCATTCTGCACCCTGGAAGAAATAACTCATTTATAAATAAGCCCATTACCCCCAAATGCAGATAATTCTTAATGGTCTTAACTGAGCAACTTCTTTGGTAAATCTTAATTTCAGACTGGCAATATGCAATTTATGTTAGTTTGTGGACATCTTAACTACTCTTTATGTATAAGGAAATTCTTGAGGAAAATCATAGTGTGATGGATAGAGGCCAAGCTTTAGAGTCAGAAAGACCTGGGTTTAAGTCCTGACTCTCTCACCAGCTAGCTGTGTGACTACGAAAAGTCATCCAGCTACTGGTGAATTACTGCTGGTCTATGTGTTTGCTTACTAAAGAGTTACCCTTATACCAATGAAATCATAGGTCCAGATTAAAAAATATAATGAAATCTTCAGGAGACTTCTCAATAATTTCCTCTGTCAGGGAGAGACTGAGATAATCACTAAAAAGGGGGAAAATGAACAGCTTTCCAACTTCTATTAATTAAAGTCTCCCCAAAATGAATTCCCTGTTTTGCTTGAAGGGAACTAGAACGCAGCACACCAAAAAGTAAACATAAAATGTTTTAAAACAAAATGCAGATGATTTAGGAGCTATCACCTTGTTAGATTTCCCAAATTTATCTCAATTAATGCCAATTTTGTATGTTGTACTCAGATTGGTTCATTTTAGTATTGGATTGCCTACTAAGTGAACCGTGATATTATCTGAACTTCAAAAATGTAATTGACACAAAATAGGAGGAAATCTCATCAGTAGTTTGTCATATTATTTTTTCTATTTTCCTCATTAAAACAATGTTCATAATAAACCTACTAGCCCTTTCTTTTACTAATTTCTATCACTTTTCCATATTGCCAATAAGGTAATAGCAAATAGAATCTGCATCAGAAAAACTGATTATTGGGTTAAGTGACAAAATATTTAACTGTTCATTTAAAATTTTTGAATTGCTTCACTGGAGAGAAACATTATTCAGTATTTTTCTTGTATACAAAAATAGTGGAAACAGCTAATGAAAAATATGGTAACCAAGATCTAAGGATAAAAAGACAGTCTTTATTCTATGCAATATATTTATACATGTATTTACCTAACAGGCTATATTGACCGATGTTTGTCAGTTTCTTTCTTTTGCATATGAAACTGTACAGACTACTACAGAATCATAGAGCTGTAAGAGATATTAGAAATCAACTAGTTCAATACCATCACTTGATGGTAAGAAAACTGGGTCAAGAAGGTTAAATGAGTTCTCTAAAGACACAAAGATAGGAAGTGACAGATTCAAGACTTAAATCCACATTTTTAATTCAATTTAAGTGGCTGAGCAGTGTTTGTTCTTTAGCTAGATGCTAGAGATATGGAGACAAAATATATCCTTTATTAAGGAACTTAGACTCAAACATGATAGGTAAAGCGTATACGTAAAAGCTATGACACAAAGAAAAATAGGGTAAATGCAACAGAAAGGTCCAGATAAGGTAGTATTCTGAGAAAATTGAGGAAAGCAAGGCCACTTTCAACTGAGGAGATCAAGGAAGGTTTCATGAAGGGAATGATACCTAAATGGGCCTTTAAAGGAAGGCAAGAATTTAAACCAATTAGGATATTGGAGGGCAAAGTCTAAATGGTCTGTAATAGTTTTTTTTAGTTTTTGAATACTCCCAATTCTTAGTGTTGTAATTTGGGTGGCAGAGGAGGGGAAGTATCTTCAGTACCAATCGCAATGCCTCTCGCATAGGCACTTAATCAATACTGGGCTTTGTTTTTGTTTCCAAGTATACCATTCTGGCAAATAACCAATTTGAACAAAGATTTATTTGATACTCCCTTCTCATTTATTTGGAAAATGCCAATTATCTACTCTTTGGAACTACTCTTAGTCGTTATAGCCTATTGAGTAAATACACGTATAGGCATTTTTAGATCCAACAGGCCATAATGGGTACTCAACTTACATCCTCAATTCGCAGATTAGCTATTTGTTAGTATTTAATGACTACATCTGAGCTATTAGAGTCTATTGGTTTCATCCTACTGCTGCACATGCAACGCAATCCTTATGGAAAGTTCTTTATGCTGTGATGGTGAGTGAGTAGCACACCCTCTCGCCATGATGGTTTCTAACAGTTTAGGATTAAAGCTCCGTGCTTGATGGAGCTTAGCAACAGAAACTGGCTACCTTCAGCACCAAGAAGCACTTTGAATTAAAAGCCCTCAGTTACCCTGTTCTGGTATATCCAAGTTCTGTTTGGTTCTCTTTCATGTCAGACTGCCAATTATGTGAAAGAGCTGGATCAGGCTCCTCTCTAGCTCAATTTATATTAGAACAGTGTTTCCTTTTGGGAAATCTTTCCAACATAAGTAGAATTGCAGGTACTTCAAAGAAAAGAGAGTAGGAAAGATTGTCGGAAATCAGGAGAACTGGGTAAAGAGATCGTTGTAAAGTCCTTTGAAACCTGAAAGTGTTATACTAATATTGCTGACTCTGGCAATGATCTGTTGTACCAGTGAGCTTTCCCTCTATTTCTCAGCATTTGTTCCTCTTGTAGGGATCATAAACCACAGATAATGACGCCTAAGATTCCTCACTCTCTGACCTACCCCAAGGCCTAAGATTCCTCACTCAAAAAAATAGTTCTCTGGCCACCCGAAGCTAAGGAGTGTAGTGGATAGAGCACTGGGCTCAGAATCAAGAAAACTTCTTTCCATTATTTCAGATCTGGCCTCAGTCACTTACTAGCTGTGAGATCCTGGGCAAATCACTTAACCCTGTTTGCCTTTGTTTCCTCGTCTATAAGATGATCTGGAGAAGGAAACACAAACCACTCCAGTATCTTTGCCAAGAAAACACCAAAGGGAGTCCCAGAAAGTCGGACACAACTAAAATTACTGAACACATACAACTGCCCAATTGTCTATATTTAAATTCTTACAAGTAACATGAGATGCAATTTTACTGTAGTCTAGCCTATAGATAGGTAGACAAGCTCTTTGTTTTGATTTTTTTTGCATTGTAACAATAGCTGGTATGATTTTATTGCCATTATGATATTATATACATTTGAGTAATCCAAAATCAAAGGATATAATTTCACTTTAGAAAAGTTGACCAACAAGTAGAAGATCTTACCCAGTCCCCAGTGATGAAGGATTGAATTGTGTTGTGATCATTTAATTATGCTAGCAGAGAAGGGGGTGGACGTGAGAGATTCTAAAGCAAGGATTCTTAATATTTTGAATATCAATTTGCCTTCAGTACTCTCATATAGCCTATATATCCATTCTTGAAATAATGTTTTTAAATGTATAAAATGCATAGGATTACAAAGAAAACTATATTGAACTGTATTTAATTAAAAAAAAACTCACCAACCCTTGGCCAATCATCTCTGTTCTAGAGAGGAAATTGAGATGTGGCGACTAATTGCCTATAAGAAGTGAGGGAAGCTAAACATTCAAGGATAACTCTGAGATTGTGAATCTGAATGATTTGAAAAGTAGCGACAGTCTCAACAAAAATAGGAAAGTTGTGGAACAAGGAGCTTAAGGTACCAGATAATGAATTATGTTTCAGCCATTTTTAGTTTCAGTGGTCAGTAAGAAATTCTGTTGAAGATGTCCAGCAGATTGGAAACCAGAGTTCAGGAATGGTGTGGGACCTACGTATTAACATTTGGCAGTTATCCACCCTGCTGCACACCTATAGTAATTGATCTCCTGAGAAATCATGAGATCACCAAAAGTGAGAATATGAAGAAAAGAGGAGGGGAAGGGGAGAGGTGAGAAGAAGAAAAGGAGAGAAAGGAGCCCACAGAGCATCTAGGAAAAAACCCTGGATCACACCCCTTTATGGGGGTAGGACATGGATAATGACATAGCAAAGAATACTGAAGAGCATCCAGACTGACCGAAGAACCAGGAAAGAAAAGTGTCATAAAAATTCAAGGAGCCAAGTCAACAAACCTTTATTAAATGCCTGCTATGTTCCAGGAATTGTGCTAAGTGCTAGGGGATAGTATATCCAGAAGAGAGCTAGTCAACAGTTTTGAATGCTGTACAGAGGTTTAAAAAAATGAGGGTCAAGAAAAGCTCATTAGATTTAGAAATTAAGAGATTGATGGTAACCAGTCAGAAAGCAATTTCAGTCAAGTGATGGGGTACAATAAAAATAATGACATGGCAATTCACTTACCATCTCAGTACTGGAAGCCGGTGATGAAGGATAGCTAACAAAATGATGACAGGGACATATTGGATAGGGGGCTAGGTAAAGAATGGGATGGGATTCAATATAGGTAGAGAGAAAAGGAATCAGGAAAGAATGCTCAAGTTGGGAAAGGGACAACTCACCTCCTGTGGGTTTTCCTCCCCCATTGAAAGGTAAGCTTCTTTAGGGTAGGAATTGTTTTTCTTTCTACTTAAATTTGTATTCCCAGCAATTGGCACAGTGCCTGGTACAAAATCCATGCTTAATAAATGTTAATTGTCATGTCATGGAATAAGCAGTCATTTTATGTTATCAATTCAATGCTTTGTGCTCTCCCATCAATCATTGTCATTGACATAATATTATTTTTAAAAATGATTTACAGTAATTATCTTCAAATTGTTTTTCAGGTAAATATCACATGTGTGCCTTGAATTTCTGCTTCATTACTGATGACTCGATCTCTGTATGTCATTTTTATTATGCTATGCAGAGCTTTGCCTTAAATAGCTTTGTAAGATTGTGAGATACCATGCTATACCTCCTCACCCCCATCTCTGTTTAATGGATAAGAAAAGGCAAGCTGTAAAGACGTGCTAGAATTTAGAGATTTTGTGTGGTATCTACTCAGTTTGGACTGGCAACTCCCTGCAGCTACTTGAACACTCCCTCATCTAAAGTAAAACTTTGAAGTATTGTCAAGACAAAGTCCTAAGCATTTATTAAGCACCAAGGGTGCCAGGTATTGTGCCAATCACTGGGTCTACAAAGAAAGGCAAAAACAGTCTCTAATCTCAAGAAATCCACAGTGTAGTGGTGTCTAATAGAAAGGGTATGCAACTTGGAATCAGGAAAGCTGAATTTGAATCTGAGTGTCAAAAAATGACTGAGTCATTCAGTCTAAGTCTTCATTCCTCTATCAGTAAAATGTGAATATAGTACGTTCCCTCTCTTACAGGATAGTTGTGGAGAAAATGGACTTTGTGAGCTATAAAGTGTTATATAAATGTGACCTGTTAATAGTATTACCCACTATCATTGGCAATCATCATTTCTTTCCATGCTGTTCCTTACAAGTAGTTCTGGATGAAGTTGATTATTTCCTTGTACGCATTAATCCAACATCCCTCTAAACCAATATATTCTCATTGTTTTCTTGTTGTAAATGAAACACCTTTGGAAGGTATAGTAGATTTTTTTCCTTACTATTAGATCAAAATGATATAAAGTCAGATAATCCTGCCTTGGAGTTGCCGTTTTTTAAAACTTGAAAACCTTAGTGTTCAAGTTACTTTTTCCCTTTCTACGTTACTTGCATCAGTGTATAAAATACCCTAGAGATATTTCAGGGACTCTCCAAGTTGCTGTCATAAAGCAACACTAAGATAAGGCGTTGGCGCTTCCCTGCTGCTGCGCTGAAACTTGTATAATTTCTTTGCCTCCTGAAACAAAAACAAAAAATACCCAAATCAACAAATACTAAGAGTGAAGATTACTTTTATTTTTGTGGAAGAGCTCATTGGAATTTATATTGTTTTAAGCTAGGGATGAAAAGTTTTCTATACAACTTTCCGTCCATTAATTAAATATATAATTTGGTAGATATCTGGCTGATATTTTGTTTGTCTTTTATACTGTGTGAACAGAATAAAAGAACATATTCTGGCATTTTAGGAGGAATCATCTTAGGCATAAATAAGAATTTCCAACAGTTTGTGGTTGCTTAATGTTTAGAAAACTTAGAAGAGACTGATTGACTCTCATCATTGATTAATATTACATATAGGCAAGTGATATCCTATTTGAGACAGGTTTAGGTGAAGATATGGATGAAGTAGTTCCTCAAAGTCCCTGCTAGCCTGCTGATTATATGATTTGTCCATAAAAAAGAAAAGCCAAGAAGTAAGTTTAAAACTTTTTCAAGCTCATGGGAAGATATTACAAAAGATGATGAATAGATTTTGCCCATTTTATCTGAGGGGAAAAAAATGGTTCGAGTAAAGGGGCTTAATCTGAAAGAGAAAGAATTTTCACTCACTATAAAGAAACATTTTCCATGGGCCAGTTTTCCAATGGAGATAATAAATAAGCATCCCTTTAGATGAAATTAAGGCATACCCCTGCTGAAGGTAGAAACATAAGCAAAGTAATTTTTTAGAATGACCAATAATTAAACATTCATGATGAGGCAGATCTCATACTAAACTGTTGTCTAGCAAAAAATATGTCAGTTCACTTTCTTTTGAGTTTGAATACCTGCCAGACATCCTATTGAAGCAAAAATAATTAAACAAATCAGGGGGAGAATATTAGGGAGCAATCAATTATCTAGTTCCTAAAATACTTTGTGGTTACACACATGTACACATGCACATACATACATACACACACACCTATAATGTAATCTCAAATTTTGAAGTATCTTTAGCATAAAAACTCTCCAGAAGTCTATGATTGAGGATATGGGCGACATTCTTTGGTTTTGTTATTACAACTTTCATATTATCTTGAATACCCATCAGTTCTGCTGACCACAGGGCAGTGCATCATCCTCCTACAGCCACTAGACTTAAGATGTAATTCACTCCTGCATGAACTTTTCCTTGAAATTAATCTAGAGTCCACAACCAATGCAGAATAGAA
Source organism: Bettongia penicillata ogilbyi (assembly GCA_023548195.1). NCBI lineage: Eukaryota > Metazoa > Chordata > Mammalia > Diprotodontia > Potoroidae > Bettongia > Bettongia penicillata. The sequence continues at coordinate 3,383,802 of JAJHZJ010000678.1, read as the reverse complement.
ATGCTTGTCACTCTTTCATGTCAGGGCAAAGGAGTCAGAAGTGCCAGACCTTTGTAGCCTGCTCTGGCTGCTGATAAGCCCTCAAATTCAATTTAAGGTTTACTGAGACATCCTCAGACATGCACAGGAGAAATGGCTGATGGACTGTCTCTTACTTTGCGTCCTACCAAAGTTAGTTACATTGTCACTACCTTAGTACCTTACTTTCATTTCATTAAAGTTGGATCTGGGATTTCCCAATAGAAAGTTGCCATTTATGGGAACTCTTTTTCTGAGGTGAATGGCCTTTGTTCAAAGCACTGTAGTGATCTTCCCAGTGGAGCACAGAATACATTTGGGTTTTTAAATTTCCTGTGATTCCTTGAATTTTAAGAATTTTTTGCTTATTGCAGTGTACCAAATTTGCTGAACATCTCCCAGTTACAAGGTCCATCTCGTGAAGCATGTAATTGTATGAGAACTTCATAAACACTGAAAATAATCATTGATATTAGCTCCTTTTACTCATGAACCATTTCATTTTTATCTTTGTTTCCCAGTGCTTGAAACATCATAAATGTTTAATAAATAAGAGTTGGTTGATTTATTGATTAGGTTCAGGCTATCTGTTCTCAGTTATGGTCCCATATTTCAGTTTTCTGCTCTTTTACTTGCTATGTTTTAATGGCATATTTTTCTACTAGATTTGTTCCAAATATACCTTAGCCCTCTTGTGTTATTTTATAATGAGATGTGTTGTCTATAGGTTGGTTATTGGTTCTAATAAAGGTGCTTCAACTGGAACAAGAAAGGTGAACAAAGACCCTTTTTCACTTGAGTTCCATGTTCCTTCCAGGCCTTCATAAATAAGCATCTGTGGTATACCTTCTATGTGTGGAGTAAAATGTTTTGGCAATTTTTTAAAAATTGCTGCAGCTGTTTCACTTTGGCAAATATATTAGCACATATATATTTGAAAAATTACTTTTGCTTATATATTCTGATATTCTGATCTGTCGGTTGTTCTTTGTCCTTGAGAGTTAATGCTTATATTTAATCAGCTTCCATTTTATAACTACAAGTTGCAAAGAATTCCAGAGAGTGAGGTTTGTGTCTGAGAAGTCAAGAAGATTGCTACTTGAAGTTGCCTTGGGATGCATATTATTGATGACAGGAATACTAGATAAAATTTTGTTGAGTTTGCCAAAACATTCTATCCAGCATGGCTGCGAAACTGACCAAAACCTCATCCCAGCTGGTGGGATGCCTCAAATCCAACATCTTATTCATATAAGTGGTCTGGAATATTGGTTCTTAGGTTGTGAAGTAGGAAGTTCCATGCAGCAACTTTCTCGGAATCAAGATAGTCCTATTTAGAGTAGGGATGAAAATAGAAAAATCCTCAGTTCCTAAGTTCCTGGAATTTGGCCCTATCTATTTCACACAAAATGAAACAGACTATCACATCTTGTAGACTTAATCTTTAACAACAAAATGAAGCACTGCTTTCACACAAAGAAAAAAGTGCACTTCAACCATCAAATCACATATTATATCATGGAACAACATTGCCATGTGCCAATAACCAGACCAGCCACCTAGAAATAACAACGGCACTAGAAGCGATGTAAGATGTTCTGACAGGAAATCACAATTGTCCCACTGAGGATTCTTAGAAAGAAAAGCTCAAAGGAAAGGGTATCAATTACAATTTCTTACTGAAAGATAGTCCCTCTTTAGAAGGATGGTACTTCACAGCTCAATTTACAAGCAGAATAATTTAATTAAAAGTTCATGAATTACAAAGAGGCACTGATGAATATTCGTAGGACCCTACAAGTGAAGCAGATGACATAGGCTGGAAGATAGGAAAAAATAGAAAGAGAAGCTTTAGAATCTTGACAAATAAATTGGAAGCAGCAGTAACCGACAACCTTATAACAGTTATCATGAGGAACTTTTCAATGCATTTCCTGAATCAGGAGAATCAGAACAATGTAGAATGGATAGAGAGTCAGCCTTGGAGACAGAAAGATCTGGATTCCAGGCCTGTGTCTGTTACATGCCACAATGTGTGGCCATGTACAAACAGTTAACTTTCAATGCACCAGGCAACTATCCAGTCCACAGATAAAGCACTAATCTGCTTTGGGAGATGCAGTTTCCACACTGGTCATTCCTATTGTAATGAAACCATAGATTGAAAAAGAAAAGAAAAACTTAATGCATACAGAAGGTTAGAATTAGGACTTCAGCAGTCATCTTAGTCAGGCTCCATCATTTTACTTATGATGAAACCAAAGTAAAGGCAAACTGGCTTTTTTAATACAAAACATAGAGAATCTCTGTGGATCAAAAAATACCATCACAGCATTCCTACTGAAGGTACCACATCATAAATGAAGAAGGAATTTTGTGGGACTGACACTTAACATTTCCACAACTATTTGTACACTGGCTACCTTTGAGGATGAAACCCTCAAAGATATGCAGATGGAAATTTCATTCCAATTTTGGAACACATCCAACATTTGTAGCCAGAGGAAAGAATGGAAGCCCCAGACCTGAGAGTATACTTGTTGAGGCTTTATAGAAAAAAGGGATAGAGGTATAAGCAATTAAGAGCACCACACAAGCTTTTTCCTCAATGTATGGAGTGCCAAATATATATCATCCAGTATTAACAAGGGCAACTCCATTAGCAAAGCAAATTAAAAGGTGATAGATAGACCAGAGCAATGATCTCTCTGGTCTTTCCATTACAGATAAGGTGGGTTGTCCTTCAGAGCAGGTTGTTATGCATCATTGTCAGGAGTACATTTCAAACCTAGAATTCCAGGGCAGGGTCACATTATGGATTATCAGACATGAACCATGGGTTACAACATACTTACAAATCAACGAACACTTCTAGTAAAGGGCTTACATATACAAGATTTGGTACCATCAATGCAAACTGAAGTCCAGCGGCCAATATGAATATTTAGAGAAGTTCATGAGATCTTAATATTACTCCCTGTTGATATATGACTGGTTATGCCACAGTTAATGATCCCAGGTCTGCTCTATTCTCTCTCAACGTAGAGCAGAATTCAGTATTAAGTAATAAAGCCAGCTTTTACTCTCTAATAGTCATGTTTGAAAACACAGCGAGGAATCTGGAAACTGGTGATAGACTGTATTAGGGCCTCCAGGACATTCTTCTAATTCAAAAGGCCTTAAGCATTATTAAAAGTGATTGAAGAAATCAGCCAGAGCTTCTGCATTTGTATGACTGCACTCTGGAAATGAACTTTTTTTAAAAAATGAAATATCAAAGATTGACAAAGTTAACAAAGCTCTATGGTCTAACTAGAAACCTAAGTTGAGGTAATATTAAGACCTACACCAGGCAAATTCAGCCAACCCATTTCATTAGTGATACAGTGTAGAATTTGTCACTAGATTCTGTTGTCTACATAACTCCCAGGTGTCATGGAATGAGCACCAAAGAATTCAAATATGTCTTTTCAGTTAAATTAGCAAAAAATTAGCATTTCAGAATGTTGCTTTAAGAGATTCCAAACAAAGCTAAAGGATCATGAGTTCTGGCAGCATCCAAGATGTCTTGTGACCAAATACTTGGAGCTGAAGTACCTAGGAGAGCTACATTCACTCCTTTACCCTTCTCTTGACTCTCCAGACTTCTCTATTTCCCTGCTACTTTCAAATCCTGGATAATCCCTTTTTCCCTACAATCCTTCCCCATCCTCCAATTGATGAGTGTCTCCCACAACCTCCATTTTTATGAAATGTCCAGGCCAGCCATACTCACGCCTTTCATCGTCACTTGATTTGAATCCTGATCTGACTTTCCCACCAGATCCCAACAGATTTCTCAGCTGGAGGATGCCTCTTTCCTGAGGCCTTCTCACTCTAGAAGATTCCTCCACCCTGAAGTTTCCTCTTCCAGTTGATGAGTTCTTCCCATAACCTCCATTGTGAAGAAGTACCCAAGACAGCCATTCTCACTCCCTCACTTCTCTCCCAGATGCACTCTTAACTCTCTGGACTTCTCTTCCCAACCCCCTTGCTTTTCAGCTTCATTTTATATGTTGTCTTCCTCCATTAGAATATAAGCTCATGGAGGGAAGGTGTTGTCTTTATTTTTGCTTTTATTTGTATTTCTAGCACTTAGCACAGTGCTAGACATATGTTAAGAATTCAATAAATACTTTGACTACAATTTGACCTAACCTGCCACAGATATATACATATATATACGCACATGTGTGTATACATATATATCATATATGTGTGTATATATGTATATATGCATATGTGTATGTATACATCAAAACTTTCCATCAAGACTTAGTGAATATTAAAGGAAGTTGTCTACCAGTAAGGTAGACTCTGATACAGCTGTGCTGACTAGGATGTTTCCAGAAGCCAGATTCACAGGTAGAAGCAATCTGTCAGCTTAAATGGAGCAGTTGTACTGAGGATAGGCAGATAAGATGTCATAAAGGTGCAATAGGTTCATTTCCCCATCAGCTGTAGAGAGTAAAGCATGTTTGTGTAATGGACTGAATCTTACAGAATGGCATAGTTGTGAAAGTGAGGGGACAACAGCAGACAGAATAACTTGGCATGAAACATGAGGTGGTTATTTTAGATCTCTTTTTCTGTCAACCTCTAATGTGAAGATACAGCTCTCCAAATAATGTATCAGACTCTACCAACAGAAATGAACAAATGAAAGGACAGTTTTCACACATACCCATTGTGGAAGGGTCTGGTCAGTTCTCGTCATTAGAAGAGATCACAAAAGCAGCAGAAGAATTCTGAAATACAGATGATAAAGTCAATCCCCTATTATTAGTAGTAGTGCACAACAGCTGTCATTGTCTGTTTAAGGGCTAGATTTCACTTCCTAATTTGAATCTTTACTTTTCCAGTCACATTGTAGTTCATCCAGATGTGTCATTTGTCCAGTGAGAACAGTCATTTATTTGTAGATCGTCAAATGACTGGGCAAAATCCATCATCACATATTATATAGAGAATATTCATAGTATCCCTGGACTTACATATAAAATCATTCCATAATACCAGCTGAAATAAGGAACAAAAGTAGGGCTTTCAACTAGTATTGTTTTTTTGTTGGGGGAAAATTGGGGATCTACACTCTTCATTCCCTCTCCTCTGCCCAACTCTGACTAAATGTCCACTTCCAAAAATATATCATTACGCTCTAAAAATATGTTTTGATGGGATGAGAAACATGTATCTTGTGCTATTTGTAACCATGAACCAATACTATTTCATTCATTTATCAGCCTTTTACATTGTTTTGAGTTATTCATAATGGAACTGGTCCGACTCATTGAGTCACATTCTTATTATCGGTTATTTCATATGTTTCAGACTTTGATTGTGTGGGAGGTTGCAGTGTTTGCTGCAGAATCCTGCTTTCATTATTGGATAAATTTAGTGTTTTTGGTGGTTTCTGCTAAGAGAGTTTACCTCCCTACTACTCACTTGCAACCTCCTGTTCTCTTGCATTGCTTTGCTACAAAATCTCTTTCCTTCACAACGAATAACTATAAAATGTTTTTTTCTTGCTGCTTCTAACCAGTCTGTTTTAATAGGCATGCCTTTTTTTAAAGATATGTGTGTGTATTTATATATGTATACAAACACATATGCACATACTGCATATATATGTATACTCACCTTTCCAAAATTCCAACTAGAATGTTGGTGGTCACTGTATAAAAGGATTACTGATAGGATTCCTAAAATAATTAGATCCTCTTGCCTACTTTAAACATGTGATTCAAAAGCAGGTTTTGCAGATAACTTTTAGTAAACATTTCTTTCTATGAAATAATGGATATTTTGTAGCATAGGCTGTTTTCTTCAAGGAGTAAATGCTATTTCCAGAGATTGAGTCACATGAACGGTCAAAATGATACCGAGACTTATCATAAACATATATGAATTGACATATATAGTTAGGATCAGTTACCCCCTGAATTTGATCCATAAAGAATACAGCACCTAGGGGTTTTGGTGTCCTACAAGTTAACAAAAATAACTAAAGGGAATCTTGGGCTCCATTAAGAAAGGCAGGGATAAATAAGGTAGTGAATAAGGAGGTGACTATCTTCCTGTTCTCTAGCCAGGGAAGACCACATCCAAACTATTGTGCTAGTTCTGGATGGCACATTGTAAGAAGGAAAACAAGGATCGCTGAAGACTTGAAGGTCATGCCATAGGAGGATCAGGCGAAGGAACAAGGAATGTTTAGCCTGGAGAATAAAAGGTTTAGGGAATACTTAATTGTCTTCCAATATTTTTCATGTTTCAGGTAGAAGAGAGGTTCTTAGACTTGTCTCTTTAGCCCCGTAGGATATAACAAGGAACAGTGGGTAGGATTCCAATAAATACTGGCTGAATGAATAAAGGTCGATATTGCAAAGATGAAAATTTGGCTTGATATCAAGAAAAGATGTCTAACAATTAAAACTCTCCCAAGGTAGAATGGGTTGCTTCAGGAAGTAGTGAGCCTCTAAGATTTCTTCCCACCCATTGATTCTGTAATATATACAAAACATTGTTGCACTTATATTTGAATATTTCTCTTTTATAAGGGATGGGTAAAATTAAATTTAAAGGAGACTCATGGAAAATAGTACCAAGTAATGTTTCATATTCAACATTTCCTTTATTACCAGATCCTCGAAATTAGTATCTTTAAATTTTATAGTCCTTTAGGCTAGAGTCCTTTATATTGATTTTAAGGTGGGGGTGAGAGGAAGAGTACAACTCTGGGGGATTTCTTGTGAACTGAGAGATAGTCGCTGACCAAACATCTCTGACTCTTGCTTCCCTTTTACCTCTAGGCCACTAGGTGGCACAGTAGAGAGACAGCTGGGGCTGGAATCAGGAACACCATAGTTCAAATCCAGCCTCAGAACCATACTAGCTGTGTGACCTTGGGAAGGTCATTTAACTTCAGTCATCATCAGTTTTTTCCAGCTGTAAAATAGGAATAATAGGGTTCTGAAGAACAAATGAGATAATTTTTGTAAAGCCCTTGGCATAGTGTCTAACCCAGAATAGGTGCTATAAATTCCCTTCTTCTTCCCTCTCACATCCAATTGATAATCAAATTCTATTAGTTCCACTTCTACAACATCCCTTGCACCCTTCATTTCCTCCCGATTCACACTGCCACGGGCCCTGTATGTGTCCTCATTTGAACCCAACCTGGTCGATTGCAATAATCTGATAATAGAGCTTTCCTCTTCTACATATTCTCTGCTCCAGACTGTCCTTTATGCTATCTCTACAACATAGACAGGAGGGGTGGGGCGGCGCGGAACCGGGGGGCAATCTGCAGTCAGGAAGATTTCAGTTTAAATCTGACCTCAAACACTTACTAGCTCTGTGACCCTGGTCAAGTCATTTAACCCTGTTTGCCTCCGTTTCCTCAGCTATAAAATGAATCAGAGTAAAAACTGGCAAACCACTCAGTATCTTTGCCAAGAAAACCCCAAATGTGGTCACAAAGAGTTGGGCATGACTGAAAGACAGTCAACAACAACTGTTCATGTAACTCCTATGCTCAAAAAACTTCTATTGCTGTCCTATTTCTCAAGTAAAATTCAGAACCATTACTTGGCCCAAGGCCCTCCACAATCTAGAGACACATCAGCTTTCCAATTTTATATTGTCTTACCCTTCACATAGGCTACATTTTCTCTAAAATGGTCTTTTTTCTGTCCGTGGAACATCCTTTTCCATAGTCTATATTCACACTCTTCTCTTCCTCTGGAAGGACTCTTTGCTCATTCAATCTCTACTTTCCTTTAGACTTCATTCATGTCACATTCACCATGAAGTTTTCTCTGAATCTCCCAATCAGTAACTACTTGTCTTCCTAGATGTCATATAGCACTTTGTTTTGTAACTTCCTAATGCAAATATGGTGTCAGGTTATGAATTATAGGCATTGTATTAGGGCTTCATCCTTCCACTGTATGTAAGCTCCATGAGAGAATGGACCGTATCTCTAAATTGTGTTTGTCCTTCGTTGCCAAAGAAGACCATGCCATCAGATAAATGATGACATGACTTGCACTTGACTTTGTTTTGAGTGAGGCAGGGCTGTGCAGGTCACCAGCCTTACTTCTTCTCCAGAGCCATCTGAATCCAGTGACCAGATATTCATCAGGATGACTGGAGATGGTGCAAGATGCAATGGGAGACCTTGGGCCCTTTCTAAATATGATGATCTACAAGAGTCTTTCTAGTCTTAAATCCAATGGTACTACCTTGCATGGTGCTATACACACAGACCGTGCTTAATAAACATTGACTGAATGCCTGGAAGGAACTATTGAGGAGTCTAGAAAACAAAATAACTGGTGGGAATTCTTGAATTCAAAAAGTTCTAGTTGGTAATACTTATACTTCACTAAATTCCTTTCTGAATTATGTGAAATATTCAGACTTGTAAGACTCATCTTTCATCATTCAGAATAACTGTCAAGATAGTATTAAGTAGAGCTTCTTTTTATTTCATTCTTTCATCAGTGATCATTTTCATTGCTTTCAAGTCCAGGCTCTATTACATATTTGCCCAGTTTTTTCACACCAAAATTTTTTTGAAACAGCTCATGAAATAAAACATTTCACTCATTTTATAAATATTTATGGTTCATATTATTAAGTATTTTAAGTATCTGTTTAGTGAATAAAGATAATAATACAAACATTTAGCTTGCATAGGCAAATAGTTGAATACATGAATTCATTTTGTTCCAAGTTTTCACATATCTCAAATTGCATGAGAAAGTCTTAAAAACATTTTTCAGTATGATTAGCATGAATAACAGAGGACAAAGGATCTCACTTCCAGGTTTGGAAAGCAGGGATAACCATGCAGTGACTTGCTTAGAGAGTGTGCAAGGTTTATCTTTCTGCAACAGGGAAGCATTTGTTATCTGTGCTCAAAGAACAGACTGGTCTCCCTTCAGGAAGACCACATAAAAGGATGCCACAAAGACCTCTCCTTCCTTCATGTTATCAGAAAGAATAAAGTACTTTGGGGTGGGGGGAAGGGATGTTTTCTAGGCAAAAACAAATAAGAAAGATGATCTGAAGAAATAGAAGAGAATCCTGGTTTCTGTCAAACTGTTGGAAAATGGAAGGAAGTAAAATAAAAGATTATAAGTCTATAGGGAAAATCAAATCCAAACTCTATATTTTACAGTTGAGAAAAACTATGTCCCAGAGTCACACAGGCAGCATGTGTCAGAGGTGGGACTTCTCCAAAGTCATTGTTCTTTCCACCATGTCAGGCTCAAAGGCAACTGAGTACTTGAACATAAATTATAGATAGAATCTGTTTGCACTCCAAATAATGATGTAGTAGCTCCATAGGTGCCATCAGGAAATAGAATATCCAATAAAGGTTAGAAGAAGAAAAGACAAATATTAGCAATTATTTACTACCTATTGAATGCGGTCTGAGAGAAGTATTTTTTTTGCCTGGTTGTTAGATACCTGTTGTTAGGCAGGTATCTGGGATAGATGGAAAGTTTCTAGTAGGTAACTCATTTTTGTTCAGTCATATCCCATTCTCTATGACCCCTTTTGGGATTTTCTTAGCAGAGATACTGGAGTGGTTTTCCATTTCCTTCTTCAGCTCATTTTATAGATGAGGAAACTGAGGCAAGCAGTGGCTTGTCACATAATAAGTGTCCGAGGCCAGATTTGAACTCAGGAAGATGAGTTTTTCTGGTTTTAGGCAGCTCACTGCCTTTAGAGAGAATTTGGAGAGGTTCTTAAGACATCAAACTTGATGAACATTATCTTCTTTTGATAATTTATGGAGAAAAAAATGGCATTGGCATAAGAAATGTAGAAAGTATTGCCAAAGATTATGCAGCCCCAAGAAAGAAATTCCAGGCCTTAGAAGTTGTTTCATCATTGCTGACAATTTAAGAGAGGATCCTTGGAAGAGGAAACAGACATGGAAAGTGAACAACTGATTTAAGGACTTGGTGTCCAAAAATAAAATTGGGGACTGAAGTTTAAAAAAAATGATGTGTTCTTGGCTGGGGATGGCATACATCCAATAAGAAATGGTAGAGATATGAATGTATCTCTGAATATATGTCTGAAGTCCTATGAATTTGATCAAAAAGACTTTTGAAACATTGCCCATGTACATCTACAAATTCAAATCCCATACATAACTTCGGTAACAAAATAGGAAAAAGAAAGGCTCATGCAATAAAATCTCAGATATCTCATTATGTCTGTACAGATGTATAAAATATGGATCTTTAGCAAGCTTAACCAGAGATCTGAATGCAAGGAAGCAAATTTGACTTCTTGGGAATTACCAAGAACTGGTAAAATGAAAGTCATGATGAGAATATTACTGAAATTGTATTTTAGCCTTTTAGGATAGGTAATAAGATAATAGCATTCCTAGTAGGATTGTATTTTAAAAATATATACTCTTGTAAGAATATCTAGGAGGCAAAGAAGGAAAACATGACAAAGAGCTTTGGGGTAAAGATAAATGGAGACAAAAACAGATGCCACATTATCACTGGAGTATACTGTAAACTACCTAGACAGAAAGAGTAATCGATAAGGAATTCAGAAAATAGATAACTAACCTGGCAAAATTCTTTGACATATTAGTAAAAAAATGGTTAAGGAGAATTTGGGAAAAGCAAATGGTGAACACCAAGAGATGAAATGGAGTATTGAAGATGTCATAATAGACTAAACTTATTTCATTTTTTAGCAGGATTCATATAGTGTCAGAGGTAGAATGAAATAGGGCATAGAGAGTCAACCTTGGAGCCAGGAAGATTCTCACCTCTGACATATGCTGATTCTGTGATCCTGGGTGAGTTACCTAACACCTGGTGCCGCCAGGTAACTCTGTTTAAGCCCAGCTGAGAACTTTTAAGTTGTAGAACAATTTTAGAACTAGGCTAGTAAAGAGTTTCCTATTGAAAGTTCCCTATGACAATGAATTAATAGATCTGGAATGAGTGTGTGCATATATTGCATGTAAGGGAATGGCGTAGAAAGAGTTTGGCTATATTTTAGCTATTGGATTGATTTGGGGCTGGTTTAATGACCAGATCCATAGAGTAGTCTTAATGGAATTCTATCAACGGAAGATTATCCTTCAGTAGAGTATACCAAGGAATTGTTCTTAGCTTTTGTTCTTTAACATTGAATAATACGATAGATGGTATATTCGTCAGATTTTCCAGTGACACAAGGTAAGGGAAACTTGGTAATATTCAGATCATGGGGATCTAAAAAGATTATGTCAAGCTAGAACATTGGGCTATGTCTAGTAAGATGAATTGTAAAGTTGTTTTTGGTTTCAAAAAGTCAAATTTAAAAGATGAGGACGGAGCACCTAGTTAGCACTTCTGAAAAATAAATCAAGGGTTTTAATGGACCCTGTGCCCAGTTTAAGTGAATTATGTGCTATATTAATTGACAAAGTGAATGCAATTAAAAGTTACATTATGAGAGCTGTAGTAACCCAGACTGTGAGGCTATATATAGTCCTACTATTTTATTCCCTGGTTGGAACACATCTAGAAAATATCATGGCCAGTTCTAGGGTTGACATTAAGCTGGAGCATAAAGAAAAGGGTGACCACAATGGTGAAAGGTCCCATATGAAAACTAGCTGAGTGAATTAGAAATATTTAGCCTAAAGATGAAAAAACTTTGGGAAATGTGATAACTCTCTTTAAGTATCTGAAGAACTATCACATGGAAGATGGGGTAGACTTGTTCCACTTGGTCCCAGAAGACAGAACTAGTAGGACTGAGAAGTGATGGATGGAGGTCGATGTGAATTTGATGTCAGGAAAAACTTCTTAACAATTAGAACTTCAAAAACAATTAGAACTTCAAGAACTTAACAATTAGATAAACAGAATTTACCAAAATATTTTATCAGCCAATAGTCAATAAACATTTATTATGTGCCTGCTATGTACCAGGCACTATGCTAAGCATGAAGATACCAAAAGAGCTGCCCTTCCCAAAAAGAAACAGTCCAGAAGTGGAATGGATTGTTCTGGATGGTAGTAGGTTACCCCTCAGTGGTGGTCTTCAAGTAAAGGCTGGATGATTATATTGTGGCTGGGGGTTGCTGCTGTTGAATGAATTCTTGTTCAGAAACAGGTCAAGCAAAATCTCTGAAGTCCCTTCCAACTCTTAAATTTTGTGATTCAGTAATACTCAAGATAATGTATCATGAATGCTGCTTCCCTGATATCAACAGTTCAATTCAGCAAATACTTTTTTTAAAAACTGTTATTTTTGTATTTACAACCTTCATTTTGAAAATATATCCCTCCACTTTCTCCTAACCAAAAAGTCATTTCTAATATTAAAGAATTTTTAAAAGTAGTTCAGCATGGCCAAGCAAATGTTCAATCAGGTCCTGCCTAACCTGATCATAGGAATTTCCCCAGACTGTTTCAAAAGGTTATGTGACCTTGATGTTGGGAATTATACTGAACTCTAAATTTTAAGTATGCATGCAATTTAATATGCAATAAAACAATAGCCTCCATTGATATTTCATTGGTAACAGCAATGAAAATCATATCATGACTCATAAACTATGAAATACAGTAAAACATTTGTTGCATTTCAAGATCTGTTACAAGCACCAAATGGTGCTGCCATACAAGTTATCTCTTGGATTCCAAGCAATTGCTCTTGTATTTCTAGTAGTAGTCAGTCAAAACCACAAACATTTATGAAGCACCTACTATGTGCCAGGCATTGTTCTAAGCTCAGAAGATACAAGACAAAGGAAAATCAGTCACTACTCTCAATATGTAAACAACCTTATATAAACAAGATATATAGAGGATAAGTTGGAGATAATCAATAGGTGGAAGGCACTAGAATTAGAGGGAAATGGCTTTTTCTAAAAAGTAGGAGTTTAGCTGGAACTTGAAGGAAGTCAGGAAAGCCAATAGATACAGAAGGAAAGAATAATCTCAGACTTAATGGACCAGTCAGTGAAAAGATCCATAGCTAGAAGAGCCAGGAGGCCAACCTCACTGGATCATGTGGAGGGGAAAAAGGGTGTAAAAGTAGGAAAGTAGCAAGTAAAGAAGGGCTTTTAATATAAAATAAGGTTTTATTTTTTATGCAAGAGATAATAGGGAGCCTTTGGAGTTGTTGGGTGTTTTTTTTTTTTTAAATCAGAGGGTAATATGGTGAGACATTGCAGCACCAATGGGATATTCACAGCACCTATGGTGGCCAAGAATACCACAGTGCAATTCTGAATTGTGAAATATAGCAGATTCTCCACATGGAAGACAAAAGCAAAACTTTATTCAGAGACCAGAAAGCAAAATCCATCATAGTAACAAAAAGCTAAAAACAATAACAATGCAGAGGACAACACCATCCCCAAGTCTTCCCCATTCTAGGGTCTTCCCACAAAGAAACACTCATGAGCCTAGCTGTTTGCTTCCTCTCTCTCCCTCCGTTCTGACCGCTCTGACCAATTTTCTCTCAGCTCTGCTCTAGCTCTACTTTCTTCCTGTTCCACCCTTCCTGCTCCATGTAACATAGACTCATGGAACTTAAGCAGGTCGCATGAGCCTATTAATGAATGGGAAAGATCTTCCCATTTAAATTACCATTACAGACACCTGCTTTAAGAAGATCAACTTGAACACTGAATGAAGGACAGCAATGGGGAGAAATTCAAAGGACAGACAACCATAAGGTTATTGCAGTTATCCAGGCATCAATATCACTAAAAAAAAAAACCCTCAAGATAAAGGATGCATTTAAGAAAGTATAAGGAAATTCATTTGAGTTCAAGGTGTCTTCCCTGGCTCTTTGCAGTTTTCACTTCAAAGAGAAGTATGCCCTAGCTATAGCTTTATTCTCAGTGCCTCTTTAAGCATATTTTTTTTTCTATTGTCAACTCAGCATTGATTTCTGCGATCTCTAGCATAGTTGCTTGTGTGTTTCCTAACAGATTTCTAGTATAGCACCTGTCTGTGGTACCCATGTCTTCAGCATGTTGCATTCTCACCTATGACCCTTCCCCATTTGATGCTGTATCTGTAAATTTCATTAAAACCTATGGTTACCTTTTTAAAGCTGTCAAGTGAGATATCCCTCATAAGAGCCCTCAGCAACTCAAGACTTAACTCTGACCCTGGAGATAAACTTAGTATTGGGTAAACTTAAAAACAGCTACTCTAGCCATTAAGTTCAGATTTACAGGTTTCTGATGTTTTTGGTGTTTAGTCATTTTTCAGTCACGTCTGACTCTTCGTGACCCCATTTGGGGTTTTCTTGGCAAATATCCTGGAATGGTTTGCCATTTCCTTCTCTGGCTTATTTTACAGATGAAGAAACGAGGCAAATAGATTTCAGTGACTTGCCCAGGTTCACATAGCTACTAAATGTCTGAGGTCACATTTGAACTCAGACACAGCTAGTAAGTGTCTGAGTCCAGATTTGAACTCAAGAAGTTGAGACTTCCTGACACCAAGCCCGGCACTTTGTACCCCATGCCACCTAATTGCCCCAACAACAATAGAAACCAGACCAGCTCAGATTTGTCCTTGTTTATCTGAAAGAAGCACATTCTTTTCCTTGGTGCTCAACTAGTTTCCTTTTTGCTTTCAAACTATCCGTTCTTCTGTAATCAAGAAACAGTAGTATTAGAGTTCTGTATTTGCTTTCAATCCACGGCTTCTATTTCCATCTCAGATTTACTGCCTTCAAGTCCAAACCTGCTTTTTTGTGCAGCCAAGGCTTCAAAGTCAAACTGATTGATTGGAAAATTCCAATGTGGTGGTGGCTTTTCCTGCCTCTTAACATTTATCATCTTCAATAAAAATTCGGCCATCTGAGCTTAGTGGACTTTGTATTTTTCTTTCATTTCTTCTTAAATTATGCACGGGACCTCAGCTAAGACAGGCTTGATCCTCCCTCCCCAAACAGCACTAACCAGTGCAATGGGTTTTTTTTTTGGTAACTAAAGTGAACTCAGGGATGCAGGGAGCAGATACGTCAAAGAAGAAATTGGTAGTTACTCCCTTAACTGACTTTATCCCCAATTTAGTTTAGTATAATGTGAAAATATAATGTTTAAAGACAGTGTCATATTTTTGTTCACCTATTAAGTAAGGCATGACTAACTTGCTTTTTGGCTGCACTAGAAATGAATCACAGAAGCATTCCCTGACTTGTGACCATTAGAGTCCTGATGTAATGCACTTGTATTAAAAGAAAAGGAAAGAGAGTAGGTGAAAGTGGTACCATGCAAAGGCAGCTCATAACAGAGGGAATTCATTGTACTTTGGGAAGTTTAGGAAGACAAACCCATCCAACTCCAAGTGTTTTCCCATGATGGCCTGCAAGTTATACTGAGTGCTCAGCAACTGTGTGCCTGTTGATACAAAATAATTTGTACTATTTATAGAAATCTGGTTTTAACTCAGTAAAATCTAACAGTTTCTCTTTCATTGTGTAATTAAACACAAGTATTCCTTAAAAGCACTTTAAAATGTTTAGATTAGGTGTCTCTTCAAGGAGGATATTTGGGAGAGAAAAGCAAATACTTAAAATTAGAATGGAAATTATTTTTCTTTCCTTTTGAAATTAAAATTAGAAGAAACGTACATGAGGGGAAGACTAAAATATGCTAGAGGAGATATGCAGATTGCACAGAAAATAGTAATTTATGTCATATAACTGAAGGAGTGCAGTAATATCATCCTGTCTCTCCTATGTATGGAGCTCCTGTGGTTTCAAAGGAAGATCTGTGTGTGCCAGGTAGATGTAAAGAGGAAATTAGAATCTAACCTGTAGTGAAGGGGAGCCACAAACTGCGTTTAGCACTCTATATTGGCTTTGTTTCAAGTTTCTGTGACAGAAGGGGATAGTGTGTATGTGTGTGTGTTTGTGTGTGTGTGTGTGTGTTTCTATATTAAGAACCAATGTGTGACTTCCCAGAATGTGAAATCCTTCAGAAAATGACTTTTCTCCTTTTTATCTAGTCAATCACATTAACCTATACTGCCTCTTTCTGGTTTTTATATACCAACAGATTTATTACCAATCTTCTTTAGAAATCAGAACTTAATATACTTCAAACAGATATCAGTGACTCTTGAGATATGTATATTTAATTAATTTCTATTATCCATGAGGCTATCGTGCTGGAAGAGATCTTACAGTTTAGGGATTCTTAGCCTGGAGTCCAGAGATCCCAAAAAAGTCAGGGGGTGAGTGCAAGATCTACTACTCACTATTATTTGTTGGGTAAATCACTTTGCCTCACCTGTGCCTCATTTTCCTCACTTGTAAAATGAGGAGATGTGATTTAGTACCCTAAAAGGTCCATTTTGGTCCTAATTGTATGGTCTTATGATCCTGGGACAGACTGATAACTTTATTAAGGTCCAGGCCTATAAAGTCATAAAATTTAGATCTGAACACGACCTAAGAGATTATCCTTTCCAACTCTGTGGGGTTTTTATTTGTTTACAGATGAACAAATCAAAGTCCAGATCATAGAATTATAGATACAGAGCTAGAAGGGAACTCAAGAAAACATATAGTCCCAAACCCCTCATTTTGTAGATGAGGAATCTGAGACAGGGAGACATAAGTAGCTGGTGCAGTGTCACACAAATAGTAAGTAGTAAAGCCAAAATTAGAATCCATATCCTCTGACAGTCTTTCCATGTAAGTTAAATAACCTTAAATAACTTACTTCATGTAAGTTAAATAGCCTATTAAGCTAACTATTTTCCTTAGAACAGGGAATAGATGTCCACCAGTCAACACATTTGTTTTCCTTTGACCAAAGGAAAAATATGACACAATTTTCTTTCATGTTTGACATATTTTTCTATAGTATTCTTGTGACCTATCCTACTTTATGAAGTTTCTACTTTTCTGCTTTTCTTCTCTCCCAACCCCCCCTACACACACCCACTTCTATGAATAGATTTCAAAATCAAAGGTTTCTTCTTTAACTGAGTTCAGTGTACTTTATGGAGAAAAGTTCATCAACTGAACGGATTATCCACAATGATGTTTTTTTGTTTGACGTTTTTTCCCTCTCTAGCAATAAGTATGCTTCAAGGCCACTCTTTGGCTCAAGAAATGTTTGTTAACTTTATCTTAAGTAAAGGAAGCATCATTAGGAAAAGATCTTATTTATTGCATTCCCAAAACCAAACGAATTCTTTTTGGAGTATGTCTACTGCTTCTCTATGATGTTAGTGTATGTGATAAAAAGTTTACTAGATGTACAAGGTAAATACTTTTCTCTTTAAGAAACTAATTCATAATATAATTCTGAAGCATCATAGCTGGTCTTTTCAGGAAACAAGACTTTCACCTCTCTTCTCTTTTTCATGTCTTTTATCATGTCATTCCTCTTTCCTCTCCTACAATAAAACTGCAGCTACTATAAGTAAAACTGACCATCCTCACCTCCTTTTCCAGGTGAACTAAGAAACCAGCCTGTCTGTGATTGCTTTCCCTGACTGCCCACCAGCACGAATGACATATGATCTACCCACCCCTCAATGGGAAATTCAAAATAATTTCATTTTTTACTAAGAAGGTAGAGGCCTCATTCACAGACTCATAAGGTCTGCTATTCCTGTATATTCAGTTTACCTTCTATGAATTAGCATGGACCCCATGGCAGTGAAGTTAACATCCTGCTTATTTACCCAAACTTGTGGTCTTTTAAATCACAGTTACCTCTTCATCAGTATCTGTCCAAGATGGGAATCTCATTAAGCATTTTGAAGCTGTCCCCTTCCCCAAGACTGCCTTTAACAGAACATCCTTATGGCCCCAAAGGATTAATAAAAAATTCCCCATGCTGTAATGGATGTCCAACCTATGACTTATCATCTTATTATATTATTTATTGTCACAAAAAACCATGAGATATTTATATTTGTGCCATCAGTCACACTCTCCTTCTCTAGTCTTTCTGCTGTCACTGCTCATCTCCAGAATTCTCTTTTTTACTTCCCACCAAAAACATTTTTTCTTAAATTTGCTTTTATTATTCTCTGCCCCCAAAATAGCCTTTTACATTTTGGAAGGGAGTGTGTGTGTGTGTGTGTGTGTGTGTTGTTTTTATTTTTAATGAAAATCCACCCAGTCATTTTTCTGAGTTGCAGAAGATTGGATATAAATATACTTTCACAGCTTAAAAACATTTAAGACATTTTGCTCATCGCTAATCCAAAAGCATCCAAACAAAAGTTTAGCATATGGTTAGACTTCTGTAAGAAACAGTCTCCTAGTTCATTTTGAAAAGGGGTAAGGAGGACATACCATGGTGAAACTTGGGGGAGTGTGGAATTCTAATCCAACAGAATAAACTAGCGTAGTTCTCATGAACATAGGAACCTAGAGTCCGTGGGCCCAGTGGCATGGAGGAACAGGTGCTAACACTCCTAGTTCCAGGCTTTGTATAGGCTGGCATAAACCTTGGCAACTGCTGCCTCCTGGACTTTTTGAAACGGGATTATAAATGTTACATGTACACTTATATGCATAAAGCAAAATTTTTCCCAAACTGCCAAGCCAAGATATAAGGGGCAGGGGAATCTGTGCTTAAAAGTCACAGAGCACAGAACACTAAACTGTGCAGATTTTGTACTTTATTTTACATATTAAATATCTTTCTGTTTCTGTTTTAGTGAAACAATGACTGCCACATGCCCTTGTAAAAAAGAAATTAATTCGGTTCAACAAACTTAAATACCATGGTCTGTACACCCATGATAAAATGGAAGGGATACAGTCAGAACAGGTCTGGAATATTGTTTTCAGAATGAATTAAGACATTTTAGAAAGGGCATTAATAAGCAACTGGGATAGTGGAAGGCCTTGAGATAAGACTGAATAAGGAAGTGTGTCTGGAACATAAGCTGTTTAGCTTGGAGAAGAGACTTGGTAGGGTGAGGAGAAGAAGGGGAGGGCGGGGTATATTTATTATCATCAACTGACGTGGTTAAGAGCTCTGTATTTGGAGCCAGAGGATCTGGCTCTGGTCCTGGTATGACCTTGGGCAAATGACTTCACCTCTATGGAACTCACCTATAAAATGAGTGGTTTGAGATAGCTTCTAAGGTCCCTTCTAGAGTTAAACCAGTGGCTGTAAATATTTAAAGACTGTCACATACCTGTTTGATTGAGCGTGTTCTGCATGGCCCCAGAGGCCAGAGCTAAGAACCAGACATAGAAGGTAGGAAAAAACTCAATGTAAAGAACTTCCTAACAGAGCTGTCTACAATGCTCCAAGAGATGGTGGGTTCCCATATAGCAGACATCTTCAGAGTCTAGATGACCCCTTGCTGGATTCTGTTGTAGAGAGGATTCTTGTTCAAGTATGGATTAGACTCAGTGGTTTCTAAGTTCCCTTCAAACTAAAAATCTGTAATTCTGTGAAACAGATATCTTGAAAATTGAAATCCAATGAAAGTTAGAGTACCTTTCATAACACTAACCCAGTAGCTAGGTGGTGCCATGGAGACAGAAGGAAATCCAGCCTCAGATACCAACTGTTTGACTGTGGGCAAGTCACTTAACCTGTTTGCTTCAGTTTCTCACCTGTAAAATGAGCTGGAAAAGGGAATGGCAAATACCACTCTAGTATCTTGGCCAAGAAAACCCTAAATGGGGTCATGGAGAATGGGACACCACTGAAATGACTCAACAAGTGCATTTCTAAGTGCTGATTTTACAAGTCTAATTATAGATGGAATGAACCAGATTTTTCAGTTTTTACTTTCTTTTTTTTTTTTACTCTGAACAGTTAGTCACATATATCATTGTGGGTTTAAAATTATTTATTTCAAAAGTCAATTTGGAACTCTACAAAGCACAACATTTCAAACTCTTTGTTTGTAGAAATCACATCTTTACTCCCTTCATGATAGCTAGCACAATGCCTTACACACTCAAACTTTATAACAAAACAACTGAAAATTCCTTTAAACAAAAATCAGTAAAAAAGGATTCAGACTTCTTGTTCTCTTGAGTTAAGTGGTTGGTCAGTTCCATGAGAAGAGTTAAATAAGTAGTGCCTTTGTAAGCACAGACCGAGCACCATCTTTTTCTTGGCAGTTTTATCCCACATGTAATCAGTGCATCAAGAGATATAAGTTCACACTTGAACCTAGTTTAGAGGTAGAGTCATGAGAGTTCAGATTCAAAAATTTTTGCTGTCAGGAACCTTAAAGCCATCATGCATGCTAGTAGAAAGAGCCCTAGATATGGATTTGCATCTTCGCTATATGACTTACTCCATGTGTGACCTTGGGCAATTCAGTTAACCAGCATCTTTATTGTTCAGTCGTTTTCAGTCATATCTGACTCTTCATGATTCCATTTGGGGTTTTCTTAGCAAAGATGCTGGAGCAATTTGCCATTTCTTTTTCCAGCTCATTTTACAGATGAGGAAACTGAGGCAAACAGGGTTAAGTGACTTTCCCAGGGTCACACAGCCAGTAAGTGTCTGAGGCCAGATTTAAACTCAGAAAGATGAGTCTTTCTAACTCCATTCTTGATACTCTGTGCACTACTATGGTGCCACCTAGCTGCTGCTAAATAGCATTTATTAAATGCCTATTATATGCCAGGCACTGGCAATGCAAAGATCAAAACAAAATTATTTCTGACCTCAAGGAGCTTATGTGCTATTGGTAAGAAGACAGTAGAAGGCATGATAACCTCTCCAGGACTCAGTTTACTCATTTGTAAAATGAATTGGGCTAAATGACCTCTAAAAGTCCTTTTCAGTTCTAGGTAATCAATGAGTCTCTACGTATAGCTTTGTTTCTGGGACACTGTGGTGAAGTACAGGGAAATCTTGGACACTGAGAGTTTATCTGACTATTAGACACATCATCGCTAACATGGCTTTTGAATGATGCCAGTGTTCCCCGATGCTTAGTACCATTTACAGCTATTATCTCTATAGCCACCTTGCACGTGCCCAGACATTAAAAACAGACTGTGAATTGTACTAGCAACAAGGTGAACATTTCATTATCTTTATGATCTAAAATGATTTAAATTGATGAGCTCATCATTTAGCCATTCTGGTTATCTGTGAATTGCCTGTAAGGAACCGATCTACGGAAGTCCTTTGCACTTTTAGCTGGTCATCTAAAAATGAAGCACTGTAGCTCGCTACACTATTTTTTTTTTACTAGAGGGAGTTTGAAGAGTGGTGGATATGCCATTTCCATAAATCAAAACCTAATTGAGTTAGGAGTAAAGTACATTTGGGGAATGTACCAATATTTAAGGCATCCTTTATATTGTGACAACAGTTTTGTGATTTTATATCAAAGCATTGATCAGACCTTTTTTTCACTTAAACCAAATGGGTTAACAAAAAAATAAATAAATAGATGAAGAATAAGTCAGCAAAGTTAATATCTTTGTGCCTGTTGTGATACAGACTTTGATCTCAACACTGACTGTCCTTTTTCCCCCCCATAGTTGCACTCCGCTGTGACCAGGATGCAAGTACAAAGGCCTGGTTTTAATTACACGTTCGCTCACATATGTATCCTGAATAACGATAAGACTTGCATAGTGGATGACATAGTGCATGTCCTGGAGGAATTAAAGACTGCTCGTGCCACAAACCGAACCAATTTTGCAATCACATATCCCATCACTCACTTAAAAGATGGGAGGGAAGTGTATAATGGACATCAGTTGGGTGGTGTCACCGTGCACAGCAAAGATCAGGTCAAATCTGCACAAGCCGTCCAGCTCACCTATTATCTGCAGACACTCAACTCTCTAAACGACATGGTGGCAGAGAGGTGGGAGTCCAACTTTTGTGACACAGTCAAACTTTTCCAGAAATCTAACGGGAAAATCAAAATGTACCCTTACACATCCTCGACGCTGAGGGAAGACTTTCAGAAGACCAGCCGCGTATCTGAACGTTACCTGATCACGAGCCTGGTCCTCATGGTCACTATGGCTGTCCTCTGTTGCTCCATGCAGGACTGTGTCCGCAGCAAACCCTGGCTGGGCCTCCTTGGATTGGTCACAGTGAGCCTGGCCACACTAACTGCAGCCGGGATCATCAATCTGACTGGTGGGAAATATAATTCCACCTTCCTTGGAGTCCCCTTCGTCATGCTGGGTAATTATAGTTCTTTGTCTTTATGGAATTAAGGAATGAGAGTTGCAGAGAAAGACAGAGAAGACATGGGGAGAGACAGAGAGAGAAAGAAAGATAGACACAGAGAGTGTGTGTGCGTGTGTGTGTTTTCATCTCAAATCTCCTTTTTCATAGGAAGCAACCTAATTTTGCTCATGTGCCCCAGGATATGCCAGTTATATCACATGTCAATTATACTCGATAAGAAATCTAGTAGAAAGAACCTTGAGGTAGAAGTCAGCAGACCCAAATTTTAATCTTGCCTTGCCCCTCAAGTGTTTTTTGACATTCAGAAAAATACTAAGCCGTTCTGTGCTTCAAGCTCCCCATTTATAAAAAGAGGGGAAATAATATTTTACTTTTTGAGTCACAGAGTTTATCTGATCATAAGGATCAGATAAAATGAGATGGAAGATGTAAAAGTGCTTTGAAAATTAAAAGTGTAAATAAATTCAAGGTGGTGTAATTCTAATCTTCTTTATTAAACAATTCAAATTTATTATAGTGATGGAACAGTCAAAAGTGTATTCATTCTTAAAGGCAACAGGTATTTCCAAGTAGAGCCCAATGACACACTGGGATGAATTCCATTTACTCAGGAATGTGTTTGGCACCTGAGCTCCACAAGAAATGGTGTCATCTAGTGGGAGGGTCTTGGGCCAACAGTCAAATGATGGGGGTTTTAGTTCTGGCTACCCACTTAGCTATATGATTGCATTTTTTATTCATAAATCTTCAATGACATCTCATTTACATAGCAAATAAAGCCTGAATCAGTTATTCTGGTATTCAGGGTTCTCTGCAAATTGGTTTTCATGTGCCTTTTGAGTTTTATTTCACCCAAACTAGACAATTCTCCATCCCTCATGCTTTTCTTACCTCCGTGCCTTTGCTTATGCTTTCTCCCTTGCCTTGAATTGTTTCCTCCCTTAATCCCCTCCCCCTGGAGACATACATATATCCACTTATTAAAATTCTTTCCTTCTAGGTCCATCTTTTTCATGAAACCATATCTGATCCTTCCCCCACTTCCTCCAGTGAAAAATTATCTCTACCCATTCAAATTTTTAAGGGTACACCTCACACCTCTTACATGATCCATGATTATACACACACACACACACACACACACACACACACACACATATATATGATTATAGAGTTGAAAATGTCCTTAGAGGCTATCTTATGTATACTTAAGTAAATATCCCTATATAACTTCCCTATAAAGGCAAATCCAGACTGCTTTAAGACTTTATTGATAGGGATTTCACTGACTCCCAAAGCAACCCAGGCCACTTTTGGACAGCTCTAAATATTAGGAGGGTTTTTTTCCTTATGTTGACTTGAATTCTGCATCTCTGTAACTTTAACCTACTCTTCTTACTTTTGTACTTCAGTCAAACAAAATAACCAATGAATGTGCCAGATACTATGCTAAGGCTCTGTGGGTAGAAAGACAAAAATAGATCGATCTGTGCCTTCAAGTAGCTAACATTCTGTTGGATCTAATGTGTTTTACATAGGATAGTCCTTCATATACTTGGAGACAGCTACCATTTCCCTCCTGGGACTTCCCTTCTCAAAATAAGTTCCTTCTCAGACATATTACATTTTGCTCATGGTCACTTGGGTATCTGTTAAATCTCCTCTATTACACTGTAAGTTCTTTAAGGCAAGAATTCTGCCTTATTTCATCTTTGTATCTCCAGTAACTAGTAGAGTATTTTTCACATTGTTAAAAGACAGTAAAGGGGAGAAATGGGCTGCCATCCTATGACTTCACCAGTATAAATAGCTCCCTCTCGCTGTACAGATCTGCACCATAGCATCTTTAGAGTTGTCTCTAGAATGTGATGTCAGACATGTGATCTATGGGCCACATACAGCTCATAGCACTCCTGAGAATAACTCAAACCAGATTAAAATGTAATTGGGAAATATTTTAGAAAGTAAATAAAAAGCAATAAAACACAGATAATATTAATACGTGGTTTTCTAAGTTACTATGCAGTTCATGAGGATTCTCACATACAATTTAGTGGTCCCTGTTTCTAACTGAGTTTGAGTGCTAACCGAGAGCCCTGACAGATTCAGTAACACCTCAGACCACTTACCCCATATGTGTCAAAGGCAAAAAGATGAAGGCAGGTCTTCCTGACTTGAGATCAGTTCTCGATTCACCATGTAGCACTGCTTCTTGTCTTGAACATAATAGGTAATTAACATTTGTTAGTATTGGATTAATTTACACTGGATCAGCTTAGACGATTTCTAAGGTCCCTGACATCTCTAAGATTCTATAGATCTATAGAAATATCCATATTTTCAGGGTTCTTTCTGGTAATGTTGTCTGAGAGAATGTTTTATCCATCTGGTAACCAAGAAAGCATGCTATAGGGATTAGAGTACTCAGTGTAGCTTTCCTGAGAACCTAGGATTCAGAAAGATTGTTTGCTTCTCTCCCCCGCCTCCATTTCAATACTTCCTTTGGCAAAATTAAAATGTCATTTGGAATCAGATACCATCGTGATGGATGAAGCAGCATTTTTAGTGGACTGAAAAAATCATTGCAACTTGTCTCATTAGCATGCCTTATGCCCTATATGTCATGGTGGCAATGGAAATTACTTTCTATTATGTGTTATAGTTCAATGATAGGCATGCTGGTTGGACTGCAAGGAACCAGAATTAGATTCTGCCTCAATTACCACCATGGGCTGCAGAAGTTGAGGTCTGGTCAGGTTCCATTCAATACAACTGAAGCTTTCGCAAAAATTACTCTGATAGGGTTGAAAAGTATAAGGATTCACCCGAAGAGTTTCACCAACAAAGATGCACACACACGCATGCACTCACAGCCTTCCTTCTAAATCCAATAACTACCTTGTAAAGAGGAAACAACAATCTGTCCTTTAGGAAAAGTAATAGCATAACGTTGGTAATAGCATAGTAGAGGAGTTCATCTATTAAATATATTTCCTAATCTTAAGTCACTTCCATAGAAATTGTTGTTCATTTGTTTCAGTCGTATCTGACTGTTCATGATCCTATCTGGGGTTTCCTTGGCAAAGAAAATGGAGTGGTTTGCTGTTTCCTTCTCCCTCATTTTACAGATGAGGAAACTGAAGCAAACAGGCTTAAGTGACTTGCCCAGGGTCACACAACTGGGCAGTGTCTGAGGTTGGATTTGAACTCAGGTCTTCCTAACTTTAGACCTGGCGTTCTATCCACTGCACCACCTAGCTGCCCAATTAGGGAGTGTATAAGGTAAATAAAAATACAAAGAGAGCAGTTACTAGGAGAATGAGGGGAAAGGATAAAGTGACGTGATGAGTGTATTGTTTACGAATAGAAAGATAAGATTTAGAGCTGAAGGGGACCCTGGAGATCATGGCATCATAGAATGAAAAACTTAAAGGTAGAAGAGACCTTAAGGACTAGCTAGTCTTCATTTTACAATATTTGGAAACTGAGACCAACCAGTAGCACAGACAAGATTTTAGCCCAAACAATCTGATTCTAAACCCACGCCTCCATAATAAGAACAAGGAATGTCAACCCCACTTAAAAAGGTGCAGTGGATAAAGCGCCAGTGCAGGAGTCAGGAGGACCTGAGTTCAAATCTCACCTCAGATACTTGACACTTACTAGCTGTGTGACCTTGGGCAAGTCACTTAACCCCAATTGCCTCATCTTGGGTCATCTCCAGTCATCCTGATGAATATCTGGTCACTGGATTCAGATGGCTCTGGAGGAGAAGTGAGGCTGATGACCTGCACAGCCCTCCCTCACTCAAAACAAAGTCAAGTGCAAGTCATGTCATCATTTCTCTGATGGCATGGTCTTCTTCGGCAACGAAGGACAAACACACACACACACACAAACACACACACAATGTAACCAGTGACCTGAAGAACAGCATGGCAGTCCTCTAAAATTCTTTAAAAATCCTTATCTGTATAATCTTTTTAAACAGGATTCTTTTATTTAAAAATTTTATTTAAAAATGATCTTTTGACCGTCATGAGCTCCTGGAGGGCAACTGTCTTTTTCCTCTGTATCCCTGGTGCTGAGCACAGTGCCTGGCACATAGCAGGTGCTCAATAAATGTTGGTTTACTGATTAATTAATCATTATAAGAATTGCATAATGACAAGCATCTTTTATTGAGCACTTCCTTAAGGAAGAAGCGGAGAGACATTAAGATAAAATCCAACTATCACTCGTCATAGCTTTGGACTGTTTGGAAAGCGCTGAGCTGGTGACTGCTGTCAGGCTTCCAGTCATGAGAAATCTGGCACTTGCAGTGAGAAGCAGAGCCCTGCGGGGGCCTCGCAGTCCCTCATTTGTATTTGTGCAGAATGCTACGTTCATTGATTTGATGGCCGTTTTCCCTACTGAAAATCAGTGTGCAACCTTTCTGTACATTTCCCAGCCTAAGTAGATCTCAAGGTACTGAGTCACACTATGAAGCGATGTTACACGTTTTGGTGGCTTAGGCCCATTTACAGTAAATACCATGCCACAATAGAAGGGGTGCTTGATATGCTCATAAAGACAGACATGCCCAGACGGAAGGTGGTTCAGAGTCGGAATTTCACAGCTAAACTCATTTATTCTCAAGGTGTGAAACTAAAATGAAATTTCAAAAGAGTAAAGCTGTCCTGTGACCTGAAACTCAATGGGCATTTATTAAGTACCTACTGTGTCTTAGGAGCCAGAGACAGAAAAGACCAAAATGAAATAGTTTCAGCCTTCAAGGAGTTTATATTCTAGTGGGGGGTTAGGGGGTCAGTAACATATAAATAAATAAGTAAATACTAAATATATGCCAACTCCCTAAAACTTTGAGGTTTTAATCTTACTAAAAAATTTTGTGTTTTTAATTTTTGCAACTAGGGCAGTTAGGTGGTGTAGTATATAGAGTGCTACACTTGGAATCAGGAAGACCTGAGTTCAAATCCAGCCTCAGATGCCGTGTAATTACACTAGCTGTGTAATCCTGGGCAAGTCACTTAACCCTGTTTGCCTCAGTTTACTCATCTGTAAAATGAACTGGAGAAGGAAATGGCAAATCCTTCCAGTATCTTTGCCAAGAAAACCAGAAATGGGGTCACAAAGTACCAGACACAACTAAGTAATTTATGTGGAAGAAACGTGATATACTAGGTGGAACACTGGAGTGGTAGGAACCTATTTCCCTTTTTGTTCCAGCTAGATGGAACAGTGAATGAGTATTGGACTTGGAGTCACAAAGAGTTGTGTTCAAATCTTGTTCCAGATTCTTACTGAGTGACCCTGGGAAGATCATTTAATAATTCTTAATTTTAGTTTTCTCATCTCTAAAACTGAGATAAAAGTACCACCTACTACGCAAAGTTGTTGAGGTTCAGATAAGATGGGGTACTTTGCAACCCTTAAAGCACACTAGGAAAAAAGAAACATGTATACATATAAGTGTGTGTATGTGTGTTTGTGTGTTGCAAACTAGGTTGGAGAGTGTTTGCCTTCTAATCTATTCCAAGGAGATCTTGTGAAGGTTCATAACAGAGGTTTAGATCCCACAGCTGAAAAACACATGGAAGAGTGATTAGCAAAATTCATGACATGGGACAATTTTTGTAGTTCTTGGGTAAAGGATGATTTGTCACCTTAAGGGGAGTTGCTAAGAATTCTGTAACTAAGGGGTGATTCTTTGGTAAGAAACAGATGTGGCAAATGGATACGTACCTGCAACCTTCAGACAGATTTTCCCTTCTCGTTGTTCAGTCACTTCTCAATTGTGTCCAATTCTTCATGACCCCATTGGGAATTTTCTTGGCAAAGATACTGGAGTGGTTCACCATTTCCTCCTACAGCTCATTTTAAAGATGAGGAAACTGAGGCAAACAGGGTCTAGTGACTTGTCCAGGGTCACAGAGCTAGTAAGTGTCAGAGGCTAGATTTGAACTGAGGTCTTGCCAACTCCAGGCCTGCTGCTCGATTCGCTGCACCACCTAGCTGCTGCCGTGCATATAGCAAATGCTTAATGGCCATTACAGTACAGTGGATAGAGATCCAGCCTGGAGACAGGAATATATGAGTTCAAATACGGCCTTATTAGCTTACTTACTTACGCTTACTAGCTGTCTAACTCTGAGGAAGTCAATCTCTGTTTGTTTCAGTTTCCTCAGCTGTAAAATGTGAACAATATAGAATCTACCTCCCTGGGTTGTTGTAAGGGTAAAATGAGATAATAGCATAGGGCTTAGAACATAGCACACACCAGGTAAATGTGGGCTGTTCTTATTGCTATTAACTAAATTGAACTGAAAATTTTCCTCTTTCCAGATATAAACACAGGTTTGCTATTTAGTCCAGATACATAAAACTTATGAAACCTTTTTCTAAAAAAAAATGGCATTTATATAGCAAAGCACTATCTTATGTAATACATTTATATTGTAAAGTACTTTAGATATGTTATCTTATTTGAGTCTCACAAAAAACTCTGAGGTAGGTACTGTATTATCCCCATTTTACAGATGAGGAAATTGAGAAATTCAGTGACTTGCCCAGAGGTAGTAAATATCTGAGGCACCATTTGAATGTAGGTCTAATTGACTTGAATTTCAGTGCACTGTGCACCGTGCTTCCTGTTGGTAGTTATTTTTCAGCCATGACCAACTCTTTGTGACTCCACTTGGGGTTTTCTTGGCAAAGATACTAGAATGGTTTGCCATTTCCTTCTTAAGCTCATTTTACAGATGAGGAAATGGAGGCAAAAAGAGTTAAGTGACTTGCCTAGGGTGACACGCCTAGTAAATGTCTGATGGCAGGATTTGAACTCAGTCCAGAATCTCTACTCTGTACCACCAAATCTTCACTATGCCACCTACTAGCTGCCTCTAAAGAAAAATCTCTGAATTCATTAAATCCGTAAGAATTTAGGATATTATGTTGAGGTCATTGAAAGGAAAGCACTTTATAAACATCAGCTATTCAGTGAGGAGAAAAATGAGTTTTAAGTTGATTTGGTTCACATAAATTACATTGAATTCTATTAGTTTTCCGGTAGAATTTAGTAATTCTGTCTTCCCATATGAGACCTGACTCTGCTCTGGTTTCCTATAAATGGGTTTATTTGTTTTTCTTTATTAAATATTTTCACACTGATGCTGAAAGCATGATCCATTGCCAAACCATTCCATTTCATCTTCCCATTTTGTAAACCCTTAATCATCTGGAGAAACTAAGGAAGAAGCTATTATGCTTGTGTGATATGGGCTAAGAAAGCAGGAAAACCATCAAGGCTCTGCATACATGTTCAGTGGCTCTTGGTGTCTGTATATGTTCAGCAGATATACGTGACTTTGAGAAAGTCTGGACTGACAAAACTGTCATGATAAGAAATTTTTCACTTTATAAGAGCATTGAATTCCTTTACTTTGGAAGTTTATGCACTTTATATCATATTTTAAAATATAATATCATTTACAAAAACTAAATTTACAAAAAAAAATTAGGTAAGATCTAGTGTATAAAATAAAATACGGCTGTATGTGCTCTTAATGCTTGATTATTTCTGAGTTTATTATCTGCACTGGAGAATATATAGCCTCATGCCACCTTCCCCATGCTATCCATCCAAGTTTCAAACCATGAGGAATGGGATGAAATCCAGATGGGGCAAGATCAAGGCTGGCTCAGAAGGAGTGCGTTTATGTGAGTCAAATCATTTGAGAATTTTTTCCCCTTAATATTCCAAGCCTCTTCCTCACATATGCGTCCATATACTACAAATCCTTGGAGGAAAAAGAAGAAATTGTAAAAGAACCTGTATTAATATATGTGCACACACATATATATCATATACATACACACTGCGATTCTTCACATGTTCTAAGTGTTTGTTTTTCATTCGTTTTGGTCATGTCTGGTTCTTCATGACCCCTTTTGGAGTTTTCTTGGCAAAGATCCTGGGATGGTTTGCCATTTCCTTTTCTAGTTTATTTTATAGATCGAAACAAAAAGGAGTAAGGTGACTTGACCAGGGTCACACAGCTAGTGTCTGAGGCTTGATTGGAACTCAGATCTAATTGACTTCACAGAAGTCCAGTGCTCTATCCACTGTGCCACCTAGCTGCCTTTCTGAGTCTAATAGAAATAAAACGAATAAAATCACCATTCTTTTCAGACCACATGCCTGGTACAAATGTATTCATCACTGTGGATGAATAGTCAAATATTTATTTCTCAGGCCAATGCTCATGCCCGAAACATTTTCCCTCCTCATCTCCATCTCCTGGTTTATTTGATTTCCTTCAAGTTACAACTAAAATTTCATTGCCTACAAGAAACCTCCCTAATGCTATTGCCTTTCCTCTCTTGCTTTGTCTTGTTTGTACGTCGTTTTCATGTTGCTTCTCCCACCAGATTGTTAGCTCCTTGAGAGTGGGGCTACTGTGCCTTTCTATGTATCCTCAACACTTAGAACAATGCCTGGAACGTAAGAGGTGCTTAATAAATGTTCATTGGCTGACTGACTTTAATACTTCAAGGATTTGTGATTTCCTCGAGATGAGCACACTAAAGTGTACCCTCCTCTCCAAACGCAGATCACCACCCTCCACTTCTTAACAGTAAAGTCAAGTCAATAAGCATTTATTAAGTGCTGACAGACACTGTGTTAAGACTGGAGACATAAAGTAACCTATAAACAGTCCCTGATTTCAAGGGGCTCGGGAGACAACACGTAAACAGCCATGTACAAGCAAGATACACACAAGAGAAATTGGAGATGTCTAAAAGAGAAGGCTTTTAGCATGAAGGAGCACCAGGAAAGGTTTCTTGTAGAAGGTGGGTTAGTCTTACCTAAAGACTTGAAGGAAGCCAGGGAAGACAGAGCTGAGGAGGGAGAGAATTCCAGACCAGGGGACTGCCAATGAAAATGAGCGGAGTCAGGAAATGAAATGCCTTACCCAAGGAACAGAAAGGAGGCCAGTACTGCTGGGTAGCAGAGAACATAAAAAGCAAACAAAAGAGGAGAAAACAAGAAAGAGAGGAAGGACCTAAATTATAAAGCCAAATAGAGCATTTTCTAGTTGATCCTAAAGGTAATAGGGAGCCACTTAGGTTTATTGAACAAGACGGACATTATTAAATTCTCCAACCAAAAATATTTCTGACTTTCCCAAAGCCACCCAGGTAATTGGGGTATGAATTAGCTTTAAAACCCAGGTCCCATGACTCCTGGCTCCATTATGATTTCAGTGGGTTTGGTTCCAGAAAGTTTGGATTTGTATCCTGGCTGCAGTGTCGATAAGCAGAGCAACATTAGAGATGTTGTTTGACTTCTCCGAATCACAAGTTCCTTTTCTGTGAAATTAGTAAAATAATACCTGCAGTCTTTGCCTCGTAGGGTTATTGTGAGGATTCTTCAAGGTAATATGTGTGAAGACCTTTGTAAGGTATAAAATATAATACAAATATTTTTATTAAAGCATTTCCGGATAGTCCAATATATTCTCTTTTGTTAAAGCCCTCTACTCTGATAGCTCTCTGTGGAATGAACATGACCCTAGAAGGTCCTACCTGGATGGAAAGGTTTCTATTAAGGGACCAGTGACAGACTATATATGCCCATCATCCAAGGGCCAGCCTGGCTAAATGTGGCTAAATATAGCTACAGGTCTATAGTAAGCCAGTTCTTGTTAATATAAATATGGATTTTCTGCTGAATCTTGGGATCTCTCCTCAGCCAGAGCTTGAGAGCAGTTCAGTGGAAAGAGTATGATTCAGGCAAAAGTTTAATGCTAGATTTTGAGTCAGAGAATCTGCATTCAAATACCAGCTCTCGCATTTGCTGCTTATGTAACCTCGACTTCTCTTGGCCTTAGCCTGCTCTTCTGTAAGAGGAAGGAGTAGGCATTTCATCTGGCTCTAATTCTGTAATCCATGGCATGACTAAGAGGAGACATTTGGATAGAGACTCATTAAGTCACTTAACCTCTCGGTCTCAGTTTCTTTATCTGTAAAATGATTGGGGGCTGAACAAGAAAACTGCTAGGATCCTTTTCGTCTCTTAATAATATGATTCTTTCGTACCATTAACTCCTTCTTATCCTCATCAAAGAAAGTTTAATAGTTTCAATAATTGGATAATCTGTAAGTCCCTTTAGCATTTGTCTTTAGAACATGATCACAAATGCACTTTTAGTTGACATTTAGATATGAACAAGACCCTACATTCTCCATGTTTGGGTGATCCCACCCCTACATTAGCCAACCATCAGTCATTGAGAGTTGGGTGAAATCTTAGAGGTCATTTCAATCCAGCCCTTCAAGGAGGAAGTTATCACATGCACAGCTCACCCAGGTCGTCAATAGAACCCAAGTCCTCTAACTCAGAATCACTTTTTCCACTGAACCAAATTGCTTCCCAGGACCTGACTGAGGAAAGATCCCAAGATACTGAAGAAAATAACACATTTACCCAAATAGAAGTGGCTCCGTATCAACTTACAGAGATTGGCAAACTATGTCCTGTAGGCCAGATCTGACCTGCTGCCTGTTTTGGATTTTCCTTGTTTTTTGGGTTGTTCTTTTAAGATGTCCTGTAAGCTAAGAATGGTTTTTACGTTTTTAAATGCAGTGGGTTGGATTTGTCCTGTAGGAAGTAGTTTGCCAACTCTTGTTATAGACTGACAGATAAATAGGTATCCAAACTTGGCTCTTGCAGATATCCTATGAATGTTGTTAAACTACCTATTCATTAGAATTTACTAATATGAGTCTGTGCTTCTGATTTCAGTTTAGTATTTACTACTAATATCCTTATTTACTTATGAATATCAGAGAAGGAGTCACTTCATAGGACCATTACTGAGATATAGAGCATTTTAACTCTAGATCACTGACCAAAGTATGGAGATCTGAAAATGAGGAGGTTTTGTTCATTTCTGTCTGAGATTTTTCATTTTTCACTAAATCCTGAGTATAGTATGAAGGTTATTAAGGAGGTGTTAGCACCGAGTTATCAGAATTTCAGCATGAGGTCATTCATTGAATGGAGATGGGAATTCTGCAGCATAAAGATCTTGTCTTATGTGCAGGGCAAAGTCCCCTTAACAAGATTAAATAGGGAAATTTGTCCATATCATTTCTGATCTGTCAAGGCCACTATGATGTTAACATAATGGGCATTGGACATGGAGGCAGAATATCCAAACTGGAACTGTGATTGCTATTTAGTGACTGTGAATGTGGCCAGATTAACTCCCCATCTCTGAGGTTTAGTTTTCTCACCTGTTATATGAGGATCATAGAAAGGCAGTGTGGCAGAATAGACTGAACCTTGAGCCAGGAGCCACAATGTCCATGTTCAAGTTCTAACTCTGCCATTTGCTGTATGACCTTAGGAAAATCACTTTACTTTCATGTTCTACAAAATGAGGATTAGTGAGACTCTAGCTCATAGCATGGTTGTAATGCCATTGATAGAGGGAGTTTTCTCACTGGGATTTTCCTGTACCAGTGAAATCATACATATGTGTGTACATGTGTAATGTTAGCTAGACAGAATCTATATCTAGAAATCTCCACATCTATATCTAGATATATACACATTGTATGTAGTATATATTTATCCAGACCTGTGATTTCCATGTGTGTTATGTATATATGTATATATATACACACATATATACACATATGTGTATATATATATATACTTAGCCCTGTGTCACAATTTGAATATATTACACATAAACATAGTACATATATCTGTGTGTATGTGTAGTATATACACACATTACATGTATGTGCGTACATATTCATATAGCATTATATATGTGGGTGTATATAGTAGGGCTCATCAGAGCACTGTGCTTAGACTAAAGAGGTAATGTAGCTTAAACAAGACACAAACACCCGTGTGTGTATGTGTGGTGTTATCACTGTTGTGGTCATTTGTCCTTCATGCTCTAAAAGACCAAAATGACATCACAGTGTCAGAGTTAGTATACACTGTGTCTATCTGTGGATGATCAGACCAATAGGAGCTTGGAAGATTCTACCACAGGTTGGGGACAGATAGTCTATGTAACCATTTGGGAGGGAAATGTCTATATGTCTCATATATGTGCATATATAGTTTATATATGTGTGTATATGTATCCATATGATATATGTTTATCCAGACCTATGATTTTTGTGTGTATACACATATACATATATACACATGTTTCTGTCTGTATATATATGTATATACACACACAGAGTCCCTATGGCACATTTTGAACTTATATGTGCACATATGCACCATGAATGTGTATGTATATCTGGTGCACATATCTATGCATGCTGTTTATGTGTGCACACTACATATCTATGTAGCATGTGTATATATGTCTGAGTATAATAGCATTCAGCACAGCATTGTGCTTAGCCTGAGAAGATAGTCTACTTCAAGTAAGCCATGGCCTCTTCCATACTTGTACTCTCCAATTCCACTATTCTTTGTAATACGTTATGCTGCCAAGTTTGTTAAAAGGGAATCTGAGTCTACAAGCCTGCATTGCTAGTGTTTCATTAGCAGCAAAACCTGCTTTGGCTTTTCTTTTTTTCTTCACCAAGACTGAACTCCAGAAAGTAAGCTCCCCCTCTGATATCACCAAGTGTCAGGGAGACCCCAAAGGTCTTGTCTGAGAAGCTATGAGACTTCATTTGAGACAAAGGGCCTAGAAACTCTTTATGGGAACAGAAGCTTAAGAACCATGGGTTTGGATCATTGCAAGACCGATACATGGCAGAAGTAAAAAAACTGATAAAGGGACCTTGGAGAACAGACTATCAGGTTAAGAGGCCCAAGTAATAGCTCAAGTTCATTTTCAGCACCTACTTTCAGCTTTCCTCTTTCTGTTACCAAAAACAAAAAAATGTATGATATAAAAGACTTTGGGGATGAACTCTTCTTTCTCCTTCATTTTCTCTCATTGAACTCCTACTTATGGAGGCAAGAAGAAAGCAAATTCAGCTCCAAGGCTTACACCTCAAAGTTCAGTTTCTTCCTTGACTACCTCTTTTCTGTCAGCACACGCACAACTTATATACGAAAGATATTCAAAATTGAAGACAATTATCTGCTGCCTGTGAAAGTACAGGGTGCTTAGTATGCAGCAGTAAAGATTTAGTGGAAAGGGGATAATAGCCTACCACCACGTTTCTTGCACAGGATGGGTTTTATTATGTGCCCCCACTCATTTCATGTAATAGTTCAGTTAGTACAAATTTCCTTTTTTAGATTAGCTGCTAAAATTGTATGACAGCAAAGCAAGAAATTAGTTCTTAAGGGTTTGGTCATATTTTCCTTAGAGTTTAATAGGCTATAGTATATGTGAGGTACTCAGAAAAACAAAAAGCAATATCAAATAATGTCATTATCCAAAAAATTACATTAATAAAAATAGATGAACACCCTTAATAAATTAACTACGTTGAATTAAGAATCATAAAACCTGATAAATGGATGTAACTTTGTTATTCTAATCACGGGTTCTGTTCCAATCCCTCTCCTATATTTAATGACTCAGACTTCCTTCAGGTCATTTTTTAGTTTAAAAAAATGCTCCTGGTGAAAAGTTATTTGCTTTTAAGCATACCTTCCTTTGACTTTTATTTCTAGGACACTGGCTTCATGCAAAACTGCTTCCTATCTCCACAACTTGGAGGCACTATGGAACAAAGCCTTCCCTTTCCCTCAGAGACTCATGATCAATTATTTTTAAACAAAGGTCACTCTGTCTTTTCAGAAGGTCACATTTGAAACAAGCTTAATAGTTTTCCCACTGAGACTGGAGAACATAACTATTTAAAACATAATTAACAACAGAATGTCATTCCCTGATTGTAGCTTTTACTTTCTGTCTGGGGAGCTGCTATGCATCTGGTTTAATAGAGGGCACAGTGCTCGTTATCAAATTGACCTGTCCCCAAAAAGCTGCTGGAAAACAGTGCTGGGGAAATTAAGATAAATGCCAAATTCCTCTGCAGAAACAGGTCTGTGTCATTACTGTAAAATGGGTGTTGATGTTTTCCGTCAGGACTTCACAGTCAGGATATAAATACTGTCCTGGGCACGAGGGGCAGACTCAAACTTTGTTATTGTACAAGGAAGGTGATGACTCATTCCACTCCACACTATGCTTGGCTGGAGATTTTAAATTCCTTTTTAAAAACAAGACTATTGTACCACAGGGTAAAGATTTTATTATCCTCAATAATGGGATTGAATATCCCAAGGCATCGAAGCATAAAATTAGATCTGTTGATCCTCGTGCAAAGACTGAGGGTTATTTCCTACTGGATCGGGTCACTGGGGTGGCAGTGGTGAGGCACTTGAGTAAGATTGAAGGAGCAGGAAGAAAAATCAGGTTTGAGAGTAGAGAGAAATCAAAACTAGACCGAATGCAGCCTTCCCAATATTGCCAATGGACTCATGAGAATGGCAAAGAATTTCATGAGCTCTTGCCTTGGCTTTATCCATCATTGGATCAGGTTCTATGGTCAAACATGAAGCCCAGAACACTACTCCTGTCCAATACAGAATCTTGGGAGTTTTTTTTAATATTTTAAAATGAGATACAAAAACCAAACATTTATATAGTGCATTTCCTGGTTGACAAAATTGTTGTATCAAAAGTACTTTGGGAGCTCTAAAGTACTATAAAAACATGGTTTTTATTAGTAGTATTATTATAGTAATTAAATTATGTAAAAAATATATAAGTAATTATCATTATATATCTTAGTATATCATTTAAATATCATTTTTTATTAGGGAAGTCAGTGTGGAGAAGAGAGTTGGCCTCCAAATCAGGAAGACCTAAGTTCAACTGCTGTCTCTGGTTAAGTCACTGTAACTCCTCTATGCCCCAAGCAACTTTCTGCCACAATGAATGGACTAGCACAGGTGTGAATCTGATTTGATCAAAGGAGCTTTCTCATTGGGTGTTCCCTGTTGCACTGAAATCAGAGGTCCTTTCCAAAAGAAAAATTCTTTCTGTACAAGTCTATAAAAAGATGCCACAGTAAAACATCGACACAGTTTCAAAAGCACGCACTCCGAAGCCACATGGCATAGTGTCTCCACTTGTGTGCACAGCTTGAAATCAAGAAGACTGGGTTTGATTCTACCTACGATATTTAGGAGCTCTGTAACAGGGAATGCATGCTTCAAGCAAACCCTTAGGACTGATTTATTCATTCATAAACAGGATGCAAAACACACTGGTAGAGGGAGTTCTCACACATCCCAGGAGCTTCCTGCACACTGGTAAAAGCATAGATGCTTCCCTTTTTTTTTTTTGTTTATTTGTATTCATACAAAAATGAAAATAGCTTCAGCCTATTTCATTTTAAATACAAATAAAATTTTACATTCTGAATTTTATCCTTTTTGCCAATTTCACCTTTTAATTTTGATGGCATTTGTTTGTACTT
The DNA here is from genome assembly GCA_023548195.1 of Bettongia penicillata ogilbyi. Lineage (NCBI taxonomy): Eukaryota > Metazoa > Chordata > Mammalia > Diprotodontia > Potoroidae > Bettongia > Bettongia penicillata. The sequence goes on along the minus strand of JAJHZJ010000678.1, from coordinate 3,346,073 downwards.
ATTTTTACTCCCTCAGCATTTTTGACTTATAGTTTCCTGCTTCCTGGTATTTGAGGAGGAACAAAAGGGGTTGTAAAATAGGTTATTTATCATGAGCTCAAATGAAATCTAAGGACTCAGTTCCCAGTGAAGTCCAGTCATAGGGCAATTTTCAGTAAGAGACCACATGAATACTAAGCAAAAAGATTCTGCCCATTTCTGTCCTGCCTTTTCACCTGCAGGGAGAGTGCATGGGGTGATAAAAGTCAGACCATACTCTAACATGAACATCCTGAAATATGAGAGAAACTTAAATGTCATCTATACTGAGCAAATAAGCTAACAGTTGGTATTGATTATGAAAATCCTTCCAGGCTTTCCCAACTTCCATTAAAGTTGTTGCTTCTGTTGTTTTTACTAAAGTATCAACATAAAAATATTGACTCCTCCCCTGCTAAAGTTCTCCTAACCAATGGAAGTTTTGTAATTGACTCAAGTTCAGAGCTATTTTCCCTTTGCAGAAATCTCAGTTGTCTGAGCCTCTCACCCTTCAAGTCAATTATCCTTATTTGCTTTTCCCTTGTCCTCTCCCAGTGTTCAAGTCAGCTCCTTCCTCACTCCAAGGATCAATACCTTAAACTCTTGCTCTGATCTTTTTTTGCACCCCCCAGGTCATGGATTATACGGGACTTTTGAAATGTTATCCTCCTGGAGGAAAACTAGAGAAGACCAGCACGTTAAAGAGAGAACTGCAGCTGTCTATGCAGACTCCATGCTCTCCTTTTCTCTCACCACTGCCATGTACCTGGTCACCTTTGGGATTGGTGCCAGCCCTTTCACTAACATTGAAGCAGCCAGAATTTTCTGCTGTAATTCCTGTATTGCAATCTTCTTCAACTACCTCTATGTACTCTCGTTTTATGGTTCCAGCCTGGTGTTCACTGGCTACATAGAAAACAATTACCAGCATAGTCTCTTCTGCAGAAAAGTCCCAAAGCCCGAGGTGTTGCAAGAGAAGCCTGCGTGGTACAGGTTTCTTCTGACGGCCAGATTCAGCGAGGATACAGCGGATGGAGAGGAAGCAAACACGTATGAAAGTCACCTGTTGGTATGTTTCCTCAAACGCTATTACTGTGACTGGATAACGAACACTTATGTTAAGCCTTTTGTAGTGCTCTTTTACCTTATTTATATTTCCTTTGCCTTAATGGGCTACCTGCAGGTCAGGGAAGGGTCAGACCTTAGTAACATCGTAGCAACGGCAACAAGAACCATTGAGTTCACTACTGCCCAGCAAAAGTATTTTAGTAACTACAGCCCAGTGATTGGCTTTTATATCTATGAGTCCATAGAATATTGGAATACAAGTGTTCAAGAAGACGTACTAGAGTATACCAAGGGATTTGTGAGGATATCATGGTTTGAGAGCTACTTGAATTATCTTAGGAAACTCAATGCATCCACTGGCTTGCCCAAGAAAAATTTTACAGACATGTTGAGAAACTCCTTCCTGAAAGCCCCCCAGTTCTCACATTTTTCAGAGGACATCATCTTCTCCAAAAAGTTTAACAATGAGGTTGATGTCGTGGCTTCCAGGATGTTCCTGGTAGCCAAGACCATGGAAACCAACAGAGAAGAGCTCTATGATCTCCTGGAGACCCTAAGAAGACTTTCTGTCACCTCCAAGGTGAAATTCATAGTGTTCAATCCATCCTTTGTCTTTATGGACCGGTATTCTTCCTCTCTGGGAGCCCCCTTGCAGAACTCCTGCATCAGTGCTTTATTCTTACTCTTCTTTTCTGCGTTCCTGGTGGCAGACTCCCTAATTAATGTCTGGATCACTCTAACCGTAGCCTCAGTTGAGTTTGGAGTTATAGGCTTCATGACGTTGTGGAAAGTAGAACTGGACTGCATTTCGATGCTGTGCTTAATATATGGAATTAACCACACAATTGACAACTGTGCTCCACTATTATCAACATTTGTCCTGGGCAAGGACTTCACAAGAACTAAATGGGTGAAAAATGCCCTGGAAATGCATGGGGTAGCTATTTTACAGAGCTACCTCTGCTACCTTGTTGGTCTGATTCCTCTTGCAGCTGTGCCTTCAAATCTGACCTGTACACTGTTCAGGTGCTTATTTTTAATAGCATTTGTCACCTTCTTTCACTGCTTTGCCATTTTACCTGTGATACTGACTTTCCTACCACCCTCTAAGAAAAAAAGGAAAGAGAAGAAAAATCCCGAAAATCGGGAGGAAATTGAGTGTGTCGAAATGGTGGATATGGATAGTACCCGAGTGGTTGACCAAATTACAACAGTCTGACTGTGGCTATTTTTTTTTTTTTTTTTTTTTTTTGCTTTTTCACCCTAGGTCTTATTGAGAGCAAAGAGATTATGTTGATGAAATGATTAGTTCTCTCTCTCTCTCTCTCTCTCTCTCTCTCTCTCTCTCCTTCTTCCATGTCTCAGTCTTTCTGTCTCTCTCTCTCTCACTCTGTCCCTATGTCTGTCTCTCTCTCTGTCTCTTTCTCTCTGTCTCTCTCTCTTTCTCAGAAATAGGTATATCTAAAACAGTAGAGGGAAAGGGAAATGAGCATGTCATGTTTTCTGTCTCCAAAATAAAAGGGATGTGATCAGAAAGGATTAAATGCACACATGCACACAAACACCACATGCACACTCACCATGCATGCACACACACATGTGACTTTTAGTCCCTAAAATAAGATCTAATAAGGGGAAATGCATTAGGAATCAGGATCCTACTTTATGCCATAGCTGCTGTTGTGTTGTGACTGAGCCCCACTGATTGAAAGGTCAACTGTCAAGGCTGGAGTAGTTTAGCTTTACAAACTTTCTGCAAAGCAATAATTCAAGACAGTGAGTCAGCTATTTGAAATCTTAGCCATTGTGTATAATTTTTATTTTTTCCTTCAATGGAAAAGTTTATGAAACTTTCCCCCCAACAAAAACAAGCTGGAAATACCATCTCCCACTGGCTAAATTAGAAATGTATTTCCCCTACCCCCAAAAATATTACTTGAATGAGGTAAATTTGTTTTATAAAAGGTAATTTGTATCCTTACCAATATTTTTAATAACTTTGTATTTTGATCAATGTACTTTTTTTAATTTCTCTTCAGCATTCTGAAATGTGTGTCATTCTGCTTTAGAATGTTTAGTAGCTTCTCATAAGAGAGATCTGATTTATCAGTTCCCACTTTGCAAGTAACCACTGACTATCAGTAACCGTGCAAAACCCAAATGTTTAAGCATTATGATGGCCGAAAAAATGCATTTCTCTATTCACAGAGACTGCCGTTGAGGCTGCATTCACATTCCAACAGCACCACATTTTGGGAAGGGACAGATGAAGTTGTTTGGAGCATAGCCATCAGAGTGTTGGAGAGGGTGGGGAGGGGGAAAGACTAAATGATTGCTTGCCATACTTTCCAGTTTCTAGGGCCAACCTGCCTTACCTGGAAGACATGTCTTGCTTTAACGGTTAGTTTCAAAAAGAGGAGAAAGAACAGGAAGGGGCTTAACCCAACAATTGGCCCTGGAAAGGGCAAATACTGTAGTGTTACAGGGTGAGAAAGGGACAAACAGGATGTAGAAGGCAGCTCGATGAGTTATAGACACAAAGCAATGGATGGTGTGTATCAGCTTTCCCTTCTTCTTTGGACCTTTCATTCCATTTCTAAGTGATATTTTTTTCCATCTCTCTGGCCCTTCTCTCTCTTTAGTGTCCATCCTCTTAATAACAAGACCTTTCCATATTCTGGCATTCCTGGCTTTTGGTGCAATTGACCAAAAGCTGGATAAAGAAGAATTGTCAAATCGATCAAGAATTGTCTTGATCTGAAAAGAGGTGGGCTTATGAATCTTGGGTGGTTCCCAGGTCCTGTTTTTCCCAGACTCTTGGACAAGACCATTTCATGTGTTGACATTCCTGGGTTTTTGTACTGTTGACCAAAAGCTGGATGAAGAGGAATTGTTAACAGAGCTAGTCCAAATTGGTCTGATCTAAAAATTGCCAAGCTCATGAATTGTGTGTGGCTCCTAGGTTCTGTTTTTCTTTGACTCTGTAAAAACAAAAGTAGAAGCCAAGAAAGTTTGAGATAAATATTGCAATGCAATTCCCTTATGTAGATGTTATCCTGAGTGGATATCTGTACTGTTAAGCATCTTCCATATATGTCTTACTTAGCAAACATTTTATTTACTTACTTTTTATCTCAACAGACCAAGCTGCTTACTTTTCTGACAAAGTTTCAAATGGAAATTTTCCCTTCATCTTTATCTTTTTAGCATGTTTTTTTTTTTACCTCGAATGTTATTACTCTTGTATCTACATCTATAGAAAATTTTCTTGGATTTTGGTTATAAGAGTTCATTGACCATCTCATAGAAACTTATGCCAGAAGCACCTTTGTAATTAAGTTGGCCCAAGTACATTCAAAAGATGCCACTTAGTAAAAATTTCCTGGGGGTTCAGGTAATTTTCATACAAAGATATATTGTATAAGCTCATATGCCTTGAGTTAGCTAGGTGATACAGTGAATAAATTGCTGAGTATAGAACCTCATACATTTACTAGATGTATGACCCTGGGCAAGACACATAATGTCACTGTGCCTCAGTTTCCTCATCTGTAAAATAAGGGAGTTCAACTGTATTTCTTCTAAGGTCCCTTCCCATTCTAAATTTATGATCTTCCCCAATATTTCATTTGTCTGTGTAGACATAGTCTAAAGAAATAAATAAGTTATTTCTTCTAATGCACAACTCATTCCCTTAGTTCATTCAGCAGACATACTAAGCAACAGGCCATATATTTATATGCTCTACCAGAAGATAATGGGTCTTAATATGAGAGTTTGGCCCTAAGAAAAGGGCAAGTGGCATAATGGAATTGAGATCAATTATCTCTCCAAAGGGTTTGTAAGAAGTAAGTATTTACAAAACAGTACTGAAAACGAAGTTAGTTTGATTTTTTTTAAATCCTACATTTTCTGAACAGTATGTTCTAAATCAGCCATTGATTTAGTATTGCCAATGTGAAGTGATGTGGCTAAAAGGACCCCACAAAACTGACACACAAGCAAACCAATTAAATGTGTTTTGTTGAGAATTAATCCATCACTTTGGTCAACCAAAATGATGTTTTCTAAAGCATTATTTTATGACAAATGTTCCTCCTGTATTTGGAATCAAAGGGCATTTTAACTTTTCAACCATTCTAATGATCATCTAAATTCAAGACTTACAAACCTCTGGCTGGCATTTTAGGTGACCTGTGGAATGACTCCCTCTAGGCATGGAAATCTGTGTTCGAAGATTATTGAATAAGCTTTAATTTGTGAAATGGTTAAGATCTACAGAGAAGGTTTCCTTAAGTGTTATTCAGAATCACACTCTTACAAAACTGAAAATACTAACTTCCAATTTTTGAAATTTTATTCGTTGAATTGTTACATGAAGGAGAAAAATAGATTCCTAGAAATGCCTACATATTTTTAAAGTTCAGATTCCAACTGAAATTTTTCACTTCAGTTTAACCAAAGAAAACTTTGTAATTGTTTTTTGGTTGGGGGTGGGACAGTATTGGGTTTGGTTTGGTTTGATTTTTTTGCCAAAGAAATATTCTACTCTTCAAATACATTCTCTCCTCAGTTGTCTAATTATTTGATTTTAAGGCCTTATAAAGGGGAGAATTCATCAAGGTGATGGTTTATCTAGTAATACACAAAAGAAGATGCCATGAATTCACCAGAGACTGAGGAGCCTGGAGGGGATAGAAGTGGGGCAGAATGATAGTGGAAGTAGGGCAATCATGCCCTGTTGTGCAGCAATTCTCCAGTCCAAATGGTATCTGAATTCCCAGACCAAGAAAACAAAATATCACATTTTGTTTTTGTGGGAGGAAAACCAACAGGAAAAACTCCAAAGACTTTTTCTCCAGTGTTTCATATTAAATAAGATTGTCCATCAATCTCTGCCAGTCGTCTGTCTTCTCAGCTCTTACTCAAGTAGCTTCTGTGTGCTCTGTGTGAGAAGCTCAGTGTAGCCACTGAGTATCCATGGTGTATCCATATTTCGTATCCATTTCTGAAAAAAAAACATTCACTTTTATAATGCTTTAAATAACTTATCCTTTAGATGGATTTCTCATTTGCTAGATCATACTTGCATTTTTCTAACTACCACCTAATTGCCTTAAGGCATACTGGGAGCCTCATATTACCATTGACTATATTTAATCCATTTCTAATTTAATCATGCAGTATCTATGTAACACCATTGCTTTGAGATCCTCATTTAAAGCATTGCCTCAATGAGCTGTTCATAAACTATTTCTACCAATATGTGGCACAGCCCTTTTGCTCTCTAACATAAGCAGAATGCATCTAGCCACATTTGCCACAGTGTAGCTTAGAGTGCTCAAGTGTAGTTATGGAAAATAGTTACCTGGTTCCCTCAACCCTCAAGAAAATTCCATGTTTTGCACATCCAATACACTTTTGTACGTATGTGTGTATGCACACATATAGACATACCTATGTAAACTATATGCACATACACACATGTATGCATATATGTATACATTTTTAAATCCAAATGTAGTGACAAACCTATGTAGTGACAAATCTTAACAGTGATAAGAGACAGTAGACCTTGTACGGTTTGTGATTTGAAGGAATCTCATTCAACCTTACTCAATAATACTGACTTTATGGCCAGTTAGTTTAATATCACAGACATGGTTCTTTAAATCTTGAAGGGTTTTCCATCTCCTAGGAGCTCCTTTTAAAATAAAACAACTTAATTGATAGCTTCAAGGAAGACTTTGCAATGGGCCAAAGGATAGTCACTATCTGAATGGACCCAAGATTGTGGATAGGCTTGGCTTAGTACAGTGGAGGTAGACAGTTCGCAAGTATTAATTTCACAGTCCTTATCTGAGGAAAATTTCCTGTAAAACTTTGTCTTTAATCAGTACTAAATAAAATATGCTTTTCTATTGTTACTTGAAGAACACAGAGTTAAGGGGGAAGGGAGAAATCAGACCTTCAGAATGATAATATAACATTAATACTTTGAGATCCACAGGAAAGGAAATCTGAATGAGAGCAGCCAGCACATTGCAGCAATGCTCCCTGTGGTGGTTACAACTGTTTGTTTCTATTTCATGCCATTCCAGGAGAATGAAAGGAGGATGCCTGAATGAGCTAGGATCATTTCACTGTTGGTATGAATGGCCAATGTCAGGTTTTTCTCCCCAGTTTTTCTCTCACCTGTATCCCCCTTTCCCCCAGGTGTTCTCTTTGAAGTCCCTTTGATGTTACTTAGAGCTCCTTGCTAGTCAGGAAGAGTATAGCACCACAGAATTGCCCTCTGAGAGGATTTTCTAGTCAGATTAAAATTAGCACTGTGAGAGCATGGAGAAACCTTCCTGGCTTGGAAAACAAGCTGGCTTTACAAATATAAAGGAGGAAAAGGACACACAATCTTGCCCCATGCTGACATGACTGGATGTTCCTGTGAAACATGCCAGTTTCTACCTCAGTGTTGCAAATAATAGAATGGCAGAACTGAAGGGGGTCTGGATGATCTCCCCACTCTTTTTTTTTAAATCGATAAGGACAGTCAATGACTGAGTCAAAACTAGAATCCAGGTTGTGTTGCAGGAGCTCAATACTACTAACTGATAGCCCAGGTTCACACAATGTTAGAATTAAATTTTTGAGTCAAATCATAAACACTTAAGGTCTAATTCAATGGTCCTCCTTCTGGTTAATGAAGTAATTACACATATGCATGACATCTTTGACAAACATTCAATTTAACTAGTATTTATAGTATATAGTATCTGTTGGTACTATCACTATACTACTATATGATGACACAGTGACAGAAAACAAAAAGGAAAAAGAAAATCCCTGCTCACAGGAAGTCTAGGTCCTGATGGGTAATACAACAGACCCATGTAAACAAATAAATGATCATACAATGAGGAAGCCAGAATGCTAACAACTTGAGGGACTAGAACAAGCTTTCTTAGGAGGTGGTACTTAAACTGATCCCTCATCAAGGGATGAATGAGAGGAGAGCATTCTAAATATGGAATTTCAAGAGGCATGGGAGTGAGCAATAGAATAGTGAGTTTAAGTTAAGGCAAAAGGGCCAATTTGACTGGATCACAGGGTCCATGGAGGTGAGCAACATGAAGTAAGTCTGGAAAGGTAGCCAGAGTTGTAAGGAGCTTTAAATATCAAGCTGGCAAGTATGTGTTTTTTTTCACATAGTAGGTAGCCACAGATGCTTCTTGAGCTAGGGAGTTATATGGTAAAACCTGCTGAGAATGTTTCATGATGTTGGGCCTCTCCTCTCCTACACAGCAAGAAGAGGATGAGTCCAGAAATTAATTCTTTTATGTCAGGGAGAATGCTGTAATGCTGCTTCTTGTCTTGTCAATTTCCATTGCCACAATGGCAAATACACCAAAAAAAGGTTATGTTCATTGCATTCTTAACTTCTTTTTCTCCTTTACAGAAGGTACACTCAGTGTCATTTACAATTCTCCTTTAAGAAAGTCCCTCAAGATATTACTAGGGCTGAGGGCCATAGCCTCTTTACTAGGGAAGAGGCCATAACCTCTTTCTGGGTTGTACGGCTTCTGTGCACTTCAACTGCAAGTGCAACACCAAATGATGACAGTGTATACCACATCCCAAGCAAGGAAATCCTTCCCAAAGTTAAGTCACCATCTCCCCCTTCACTTAAAGGTATATATGCTAAGCACTCTTATAACCACAGTAACCTTGTTCATGGTAGCTTGCCTCGGCTGGCCTCCAGCTCTCTTAGTGGCAAGCATAAAGCCAGGTATCTTGTCTTCCAGGTGTGCTCTAGGTATGGAGCTTGCTATCTTAATAACAAAAGCTAACATAGATATCATATTTTTCACTGAGCCTGCTTCTCGCCATAACCCTTTTTCTTGTCCACCCTACAGTACAAGAGTAGTAGGATGGTGAAAATATACACTGGATTAACATAAAGGCAAAGCCATTAAGAATAACTGCAAGGCAAACAAGATGGTCCATGCCTGTGAACTCTGCTCCTGGGGGAAGCTGAGGCTGGTGGGTCACTTGAGTTTGATGATCCTGTAATCTTCCACTTAACTATTGCTGCTTCCTGAGAAACTCCCATTTCTCAAAACTGTTCATTTTAAAGAAAAGTCCAGATAAGAATGGCATAGTTTTGCAGATATCCAAGACATTTTGAGAAAGTTATCATAAAACAAAACAAAAAAACAAAAAAAGATCAGCTTTTCTCACATTCATCAGTGTAGTGGAGGTGAATTATCAGGAGCCCACAAAAGTAACAGCACTGCTGAAGGCTCTGTTTTCCATTTTTATTAAAATTACTTGCACACGGCCTGATAAGTTTCTTTGAAGACCTAGTCCTGAGGGTGTATGATAATTGATACAACTTCTATAATGTGGTCTGAGAGGATCACTTCTTCAATCTCATACAGGTTGCTTGCAAGAAAGCACCAAAGTGTGTCCTCTCCCACCCAGGGTGTAGTATATGTATCAAGTCAGCTAGATGTGTGAGTATAGAACTATCCGTACACCATCATTTTTGTTGTCGTCCTGTCATTTTCATTCCTATCCAACTCTTCCTGAATCCATTTGGGGTTTCCTTGGCAAGGATACTGGACTGACCATCTCCTTCTTCAGCTGATTTTACAGATGAGGAGACTGACAACACTAAGGTTAAGTGACTTACCCTGAGTCACACAGCTAGCAAGGGTCTGAGACCAGATTTGAACTCAGGAAGATGTCTTCCGGGTTTCAGACCCAGCGCTGTGCACCGTGCCACCTAGCTGCCCTATGCTGTCATTACAGACTGAAAAATGCCAGAGTAAAAGACACACTGCAGAATTTCCTGCTCAAATTTAGCCATATTTCATGCAAAAATCTCCTTGCCTCACTAAGTAAACATAGTTATTGGATATCACACTATTATGTATTTTCTTGGTTGCCTGTAGGAGATAAAGGACTTTTTTTTTATATTTCCAAACTACAGGAGTAGTTACCTTTAACCTCCAGAAATTCCCCCATTGTCAGGGCCTCATGGGAATTTGTCTAGTCCCTTTGTAGGTTGACCTCCTACCTTCCTAGCTATCTGTCTACAGAAACAGCCACAAACCTCATTTATCACTATCATATGTTTGATAGTAACACTAAATAGCTTCAAGCTACCTCAGGGAAAGAACTTAGCATCCAGGAAAGCAAAGAGATTGAGGAAAAGCACTCTGATGGAAAATCTGCCCAAGTAAATCACAAAAGCACACAAATGAATACTGAGAGAAAGTAGGGTGGGAAGGGGGCTGAGGACACACATGGCACTTCTCCCCCATGGGGGAAGGACAAGGAGGCTCTTAAAGAACCTAAGCAAAGCAAAGTACAGTCACTAAAAGGGAAAGAGACTAGGTGGCAAAAATTGCTAGAAAGTTGAAGGGATGTCCAGTTATGAAAAGAAATTGAAAGTAAAAGAGGAGTCTAAAAGCATAGTGAACATATTTGGAGATTCACCTAAGGGATAGTTAATAGGACTTGAACCCACTTTTTATATGAGCTAAAACATTTTGAATGAATGGCTTATAATTTCACCTCAGAAATTTGATCACTTCAGGAAACACCCAAGGTCTGCTCCTCTTGTGTATGAACCCATAACTCAGTTGCCAATCATTTACTGTTATTTTATAATCTAGGTTGGAAACAGAGATCAGTATTATTGACTGCCAGGTAATTTTCAGTCTAATTTCTGAAATCCTTTAGTCAAACCTCTTCCTATCAACATGCAAATATTTCAAAACTTCATAAAAGGGTTAATAGGCATTAATTTAGTTAATTTAATGTTTTAGCACTCTCCCTTTACTAGTACTTCTTATTCTTAGTGGGGAAGGAGGGAATAAGCATTTATACAGGGCTTCAACACCGTGTCAGCACTTTTTACCAATATTAAACAGAATGTAAGTTCCTTGGGGACAAGGAATATATTATATTTGTCTTTCTGTTTTTAGCCTAGCCTTGGACCTGGCACATAAAAGGGGTTTAATAAATAATTGTTGAATTGATTACTAGCTGTTGAAATGATGGTTTTCCAATTAATTTTCAGGGGAAGGAAAAAAAGAAATGCACACATAATAGTTCTTTCAAAATCGTGGTACTAAATCTTGAAAAAACAGTTAGAAGCCTAAAAATGCTACTCCTTCCACATTGTAAACTATACTGAAAGAAGTATCTACATTTGCTTTTTTAAATATATGATATTCTGCTGTCATCATGATGGATATTTAAATTGTTTCAAAAGTAAATATATCTTAAGACTACTGAGCTTGTTAATAATAGGGTAAACAATATGTCAGTATTCAAGAATTTATGGTCTGTTTTCCACGTAGGAAAACAGATAGGTCTTTATACACCATAAAGACCATCAAGAACAGACCTGATGTCATCTACATTTACCAGTAATTTAAATGGATTCATATTCATTAGGAAAATAAAGGAGTCAGAGAGCAATAAATGACGGATACAACTGCGTGTATCAGAGTAAGCAGCGAGTTCAAACTAGCCAATTTCAGAACAGGTACTAACCACAAAGCAACTCAAGCCACTCACTCACCCTCTGACAGTAGGTCAACTATGAAACCCTAATGGGTATAGAAAGGTACATACTTGGGTGGAATTGAGAGAAAACTTGGGTAAAGCAGTTTTTCACATGTCAAAATATCCATACAGGAAAGAAATCTACTTAAGCCCGAATATGAACACAACTAATTTCAAATAACATTTTTAGAGACTGAATATCAACTATTTAATAAAACCAGACAGATTTATAGGAAAGATAACAATATTGAAATCACCACAAAACTATATATTTTACACCAGTTATCTTACTTTTCCTAGATCTGTGTGTCCCAACTGCACACACACACACACGTGCACACGCATACACAGACACACGCGCACACACACACAAACACAATGTAAGACAGAATCTCAGTGGTGATTGGTAATCTAGTAAGCATTGGGGCTTTTTTATGGCTCTTAAGTGAGTTTTATAGACCATGAAAACCTCCAGGCTACTTATTGTATCAGCATTGAAAATTGTAAATGTCAAATACACTAAGAGTCCTTAATAGAATCTTCTTTTGCATAGAATGCATAGAAGACTTCTATCTTGATGTCAAATTTCAATAGTAAGGAAAATTTCAGATTTCAGACACTATTTAATACTGTTTTCTAATCCACTAATACTTTTTTTTAATAGTATTGGGTCTGAGTAATATTTTTAGTGTGACTTTAGTGATGCTGTTATAGTTTGGGAAAGACAGAGTATAGCTCTTTTATTGTCATTCGGTTTAATCAAAAGTGATGTGCTTTTTCAACAATGGCTATTTTATTTACTCTTTTTCCAAGTGTGCAATCTGGAAGGTTGAGTCTCCTGTCTCTTGTAGGAGATATCACCAAGACTTCCAACACTCAAGTCTGTGCAGTCACCTCATACCTCTACTTTTCTTTTATTTACATGATGCTTCCATAAACTTTTTGTATGATTCAATTTAGCCCTTATCTTCATACCTCGATCTAGAGGATGTGGTTGTAGGATGTAGACATTTGAGTTGAAATTCTAGATGCGACATGAACTAAGTGATCATTGGTGAATTCTTTCATTTCCTTTGAGTCTCAGTTTCCTCCTTTGTAACTGGAGGGTACTTGGCACTACCTACCTCACAGGGTTGTTGTGAGGAAAAGTGCTTTGTAAATTGTAAAGTACTATATAAAAGTGGGGCTTCGGGGTTGGTTCAATTTATGGTCATGAAGGTTGCAAAAATATTCTTGGCCTAATATATACTATACTAATATACCTAATTAATGCCTAATATATACTATACCACACCTAAAGGAAATTGGGCAATAGTCCTTTGGGTTCCCTCTTGTTTGGGCTTCCACATCTATTTGTATTTGTGAGAAAAGACTGAGTGTATTTGTTATGTGTCACAGCTTACATGTTATTGGGGAAGAAATGACAAAAGTATTTATGGAAGACATAATTACAAACACTGAAAATTACTACACTTTTTTTTTCAAGGCCAAAGATGTCATTTAACCCATCTACATTTAATTGAATGAAGATACAATGTATATGGTTGCAGAAAACCAAAACCAAACTTAGATTTGTGTTATAGGCACTAAATTAGAACTTTTCATTTTCCTGTATGTCTTTGCATATCTTTATATTTTGTCATAGTAGTTCTGAGCTTAGATAATCTGACAATATGGAGCAACAAAGAAGAGAAGTCTTTCTCTTTCTCCTGTCTGCTGACGTCCTTACTTAACTCATTTCTGTGGAAACTAAAATCAGATCACCAAGAAAAAGAAAGAAAATGGTTAGTATTTTTTGTTAAAGAATCAACGATGACCTTTCCCGCTCTATCTCATTTAGTGGATATCTATACAAACAGAAGCAAGGTCAGGGACATAGGCTAACTTTTTTAACCAAGCCATCAATGCTAAGAAATAAAATGAAATAAAAAAAAAACAACAGAAAGACTGTGCAGTCCATAGTAGTCAGTATTACGAGGCTTCAAATAACTTGGAGAATTCATTTGTATTTTAACTGTCCATGTCTCATTCATTGAAAACTGAAAGAATTTTGTAGGAAGGAGCCCACAGTGGGGCTAATCTGTCTCCTGGAGTTTTGTTTTTCCCCATACATAGCATTACATATAAGCATAGGAGTAGGAAGGAAAGGGGGAGAACAATACTTGTGATTTCCTTGATACATGGAATTCCCAGTAAGGGAACTCCCTCTAGCAATGCAGATTGCCATCTTCTTTACATCTTAGAGTCTTCTCTAAGCCTAGGGAAATATGAGGTTAATTGATTTTCCAGTAGTCACATACATAGTGAGTATACATCAGAGGTAGGCTTTGAACACAAATCTTCCTGACGCTGACTAGATCTCTAACCACTATACAATACTGCCTCTCCACAAATATCAACATCTCTCCCCAAAAAAGAAATTTCCTAGAGATGATGGAAAGAAATTGAATGACTCCATTTCCAATAATTCATATTCAATTGTGAAGAAAAGGTTTCCAATATCAGTGAAGAATTATGTGTATTCATTTACATTTATAGGAATATATTTTATAAGAAATTACTTCACTTTAATTTCTGTAGAGAGACTCTTATTTCAACCTTTGGAAACTGGAGGAGTGGGAGAGTATTGTGTCACTTAAGCATTTAGTTTTATTAGGAACAGAAGAATGCTCCAGGTTCCCAAAGCAAAGTCATCAAGCACTTCCGAGCTGGGACACCATTTTTGACAGGAGAAAACTCTCTCAACTTCCCTCTTTTGTTCTTTCATAGACATTAAACCATGTAAATAACTTTTTAAATATGGGCTTTCTTCCTCTTAAGTGTCCTTACATTTGAGGAAATGTTTCAGAAAAGATGATCTTGCTACATCTTTCATGAGGTTCTTTCTTTCCATCCCTCTGATGGGGGAAAGTTGAATCTCTCTTTTATACTGTGTGCCTCATGGCATTTAGCTTTTGCTGGCATTCAGTACAGGAGATAGCCAGCTCTGTGTTGCTGCTGGGAAAGGTCAACAGGGTTTGGCCATAAAAAAATAAACTGTTTACCTCATTGCAGTGTGTTTTGATCTGTGTTCCATTCCTAGTTGGATGGTGAGGTGAAGAGAGGGTCAGGAAATTCTCCCTAAGTCCAAAGTCTCAGATTAGGATATTAAAGGGGGAAATCATTTTTATTTGGAAAATTTGAAACACTGCTGTCTAGATTTTTAAAAATGACAGAACAGTGAGGGGATGAGAAAATTATGATTCAAGTGAGCTACCTGGTTTTGCCAGATGGGTCGTTGAATAATCCAGTCAACCTCACTTCTCTTTCATGGAATAGGGTATTTAACTGACATGGCGTCACTTGGATAGAATTCTTCATTTCTAAGCGACTACCATCATCCACGTCAATATAAGGCTATCACCCTTTGGGTTGCGGAGCTTAAGGTAATGTGTTCATACATACCCATCCAAAGAAATTATAAAATCAAGTACAACTAATACTCATCTTTACAAAGTAGCCAGAGATGTCTAGACAACATGCTGGAGTATTCAATCAGCAAACATCAGAACCCAAGGAATTCATGAATATCAATTGTGTTTTTCATTACTGAATATGAAACATAAGAATTCTGTGACACTATTTGGGATAGAACCATTCTGTTTCTTACATTGGTCAAAAACACCATACCACCCTAGTACCACCTTAATAATGACAAATTGACCCTGAATAATAGCAATGATAACAGTAACGAACATTTAAATGTAACGCTTTGGGGTTTACAAAGCATTGTGCATATGTTTTCTCATTTGATAGGTATTGGGCCTTGCCAGTTGACCTTCTCTGGGTAATAATAATGAATTTTAGAATGACTGGGTACTGCTGAATAAATTCTATACACACACACATGCACACAAGTGCACATACACACACACACATACACAACCCAGTTTTTATATTAGGAATAGGAAGTATAATACTAGCAATTGGATGTTTTACATGAACATGAGATGGGACAATGGAAATGGAACCATGGAATGAAATCCAACTCATCATATCCATTTGCTTTGAATTTCTTTAGGGTTTGGGTTTTTTTTCCCCTTTTCATTGTTAAAGGTTGGGGGTTGGGGATCTGCAAAAGTACAAATATTTTAAGCATTGCATTTACTTGAATGTTTTCTTCCTAGAGAAGCCCTTCTCCACTCTCTTTTCCTTTGCTGTCTGTCACTTGTTTCAAGAAATCCCCAGACTTTGGCCAGTGTGGCTCAATGGCTCCCCAAATACACTTTTGCAATTGTAAGCACTCAGGGGTTCTACTAAAGGGTGGTTGGATACAGCTTCCGGACTCATTGTATCCTTCAAGTTATAGAATTATGCACCAACAGCTAAAGGACACAATTACAAGTTGAAATATTGTGACACACTGTGTAATGTCATACAATCAAATGCAATGTTTAGTAAACATAAACCTCTTTGTCATTTTGTATTTATTTATACAGATTTAAAAATAAAGCACACAATTAAAAAAATAAATCCATTTTGTGCATCATTTGACTACTGGAAAGGGGGGAGAAAGGGATTAGCAAATCTGTTGCACATGCCTCAACATATGTTGCAAACTAGTGCTTATATGAATACAGTGGAGAAACCCTTGAAGCATTCTCTGAAAAATGGGGTTTAAATTAGCATGTCCACTCTCATTATTTCTATTTAATATAGTTTTAGATATTTTAGCAATACTAACAAGGTATGATAAAGAAATTAAAGGAATATGTATCAACATTCAAAACTATAAATTTTCTACTACTTCCTTGACTCTTCAGAGTAATGGTCTATCAGCCAAGATTCTCGGTCCTGTCTTGTTCTTTCATCGATTGAAAACCACACCCTCTTAGCAAGGCAAGTCAGCATACTTCCATGATTCATGAGAACTCTGAGCAAAATCATTGTTACCTGGTGTACAATCATATAATGACGAACATCTCTGAAATTAGGTAGGCTGGCCCTTTTACGGTAGATAGATACATAGATACATAGACAGACAGATGGATAGACAGACCAACACAGACAGATAGAAACATTTATTTTCAGTTTTCAACATTCACTTCCACAAAATTTTGAATTTCAAATTTTCTCATCATTTCCGCCCTATGCCCACCCCAGGACAGTATGTATTCTGATTGCCCTTTCCTCAAATCTGACCTTCCTTCTCTCACACAACTCCTCACCCCCTTCTATTTTCCTGCAGGGTAAGATAAATTTCTATACCCCATTGCTTATATATCTCATTTCCTAGTTGCCTGTAAAAGCAACCCCTAACATTCATTTTT
Source organism: Bettongia penicillata ogilbyi (assembly GCA_023548195.1). NCBI lineage: Eukaryota > Metazoa > Chordata > Mammalia > Diprotodontia > Potoroidae > Bettongia > Bettongia penicillata. Next base: position 3,329,103 of record JAJHZJ010000678.1, on the reverse strand, counting down.
AAAGCATTGAGTCTCATATTCTCTACCTCCCTCCCCACCCACCATCACTGAGCAGGTAAGTAATTTGATAAAGGTTATACATGTGTGGTCATGCAAAACACCTCCATAACAGTGATATTATGAAAGACTATATTTCCCTCTATGCTGTTCCATCCTCCATTTATTTAATTCCCTCCTTTGACCTGTCCCTTTACTAACATATTTGCTTCCAATTATCCCTTCCCCCAATGTGCCATTCCTTCTATTATCCCCCCTCTTTTATCCCCTTTCCCCTTGCTTTCCTGTAAGGTAAGATAAACTTCCATACCCAATTGAGTATGTATGTTATTCTCTCCTGAAGTCAAATCTGATGAAAGGCTCACTTATTCCCTCTCACCTTCCACTTCTTCCCCTCCAATGTAAAAGCTTTTTCTTGCCTCTTTTATGTGAGATGATTTACTACAGTCTACCTCACCCTTTCCTTTTCTCCTAGTACATTCCTCTCAATACTTAATTTTCTTTTTTAGATATCATTCCTTCATATTCAGCTCACCCTGTGCTCCTCCCTCTGTTTCTCTCTGTCTCTCTTTTTCTCTCTCTGTCTCTCTGTCTATATATATGTATATATAAAATATATATTCCCTCCAACTATCCTAATACTGAGAAAGATTTCATGAGTTACAAATATCATTTTTCCATGTAGGAATGTAAACAGTTCAACTCTCATAAGTCCCTTATGGTTTCTTTTTCCTGTTTACCTTTTCATGCTTCTCTTGATTCTTGTATTTGTACATCAAACTTTCAGCTCTGGTCTTTTCAACAAGAATGCTTGGAAGTCCTCTATTTCACTGAAGTTCCATTTTTCCCCCTGAAGTATTATACTTAGTTTTGCTGAGTAGGTGATTCTTGGTTTTTAATCCTATATCCTTTGACCTCTGAAAAATTATATTCCAAACCCTTTGATCCTTTAGTGTAGAAGCTACTAAGTCCTGTGTTATCCTGATTGTGTTGCCACAGTACTTGAATTGTTTCTTTCTGACTGCTTGTAGTATTTTTTTTCTTAACCTGGGAACTCTGAAATTTGGCTACAATATTTCTAGGAGTTTTCCTGTTGGGATCTCTTTCAGGAGGTGATCAGTGGATTCTTTCCATTTCTATTTTGCCCTCTGGTTCTAGAATATCAGGGCAGTTCTCCTTGATAATTTCTTGAAAGATGCTGTCTAGGTATTTTTTTTATCATGGCTTTCAGGTGGTCCAATAACTTTTTAATTATCTCTCCTGGATCTGTTTTCCAGGCCAATTGTTTTTTCAGTGAGATACTTCACATTGTCTGCTATTTTTTTCATTCTTTTGGCTTTGTTTTATCATTTCTTGATTCCTCATAAAATCATTAGGTTCCATTTGCTCCATTCTAATTTTAAAAGAATTATTTTCTTAAGTGAGCTTTTAGACCTCCTTTTACATTTGGCTCATTTTGCTTTTTAAGGGTTTCTTCTCCGCATTGGCTTTTTGGACTTCTTTTGCCATTTGGATTAGTCTAATTTTAAAGGTATTATTTTCTTCAGCAAGCTGTTGACTCATTTTCCATGATTTTCTTGCATCTTATTTCTCTTCCCAATTTTTCCTCTACCTCTACTTGATTTTCAAAATCCTTTCCAAGCTCTTCCATGACCTGAGACCAATTCATATTTTTTATTAGAGGCTTTGGATGGAGGTTTGGTTGTTCTCTTCTGGTTGTATGTTTTGATCTTCCTTGTCACCAGTGATGTCAGAAAATACCTCTTCCCTGAGAAAGTAAGAATCTATAGTCTCTTTCTTTCTCCATTTGCTCATTTTCCCAGCCAGTTACTTGACATTTCAGCTTTGTTAAGTGGAGGGCTCCAGAAGCAGTCTCTGCTTCAGCAGTGGCTGCAGCCACCCTGGGACTTCCCTCTCAGCCAGGTGAGAGACTCTTCCCACTGACCTTTGAGATTGTCTTTAGTGTTTGTGGGATGAGAAGTCTGGAACCCATGGCAGCTGTCAGTGATTCAGTCCTCTAAGGCCTGCTCCCACTCAGTCCACACCAGCATGAGTGCCAATCTGTGCTCTGTTCCCAGCTCAGCAATAGAGCCTTCCTGTCAGCCTTCTAGATTGTCTTGGGCTGGAAATTTGTTTCAGTCTGTCATTTTGTGTTTAGAGTCATTTTACAGGTTTTTTGCAGGGGGTTGAGGGGAGAGCTGTAGCAGGTCCCTGTTTCTACTCCATCCTAGATAGAGAGAGAGAGAGAAAGAAAGAAAGATAGATAGATAGATAGATAGATAGATAGATAGATAGATAGATAGATAGATAGATAGATAGATAGATAGATAGATGATGCAGAGTCCAACACTCAATCCATACTTGAAACCTTTCAAGCATCAGTAAGACCATTGAGAGCTATTGCTCCACTGACATGGTTTTTGAAAACTCAGGGTCATCTGTACACACAGAGGGACATTAGATAATGAGAGGATTATTCAAGTGGCTACTCAAGAGTCAATTGAGCAGCACAATAAACATTTTCAATTCGACAAATATTTATTCACTTTATAAGCTGTGCTACCTGCTGGGGAAACTTACTGAAAAAGAAATTCCCTGGAGTCTCTAGTGTAGTAATCTGGGGACAGGGACATGATAGAGCTACCTCCTCTCATTTCAGCTTCTTCCTAGTCTTTTCCTTCAACCACCTGAAGTGAGGTTAACATCTTCTATCTTCTCTCTTCTATTCTTGCCAACTTCACTCCACCCTTCACATAAATGCAGAGCATAGATGTACTCCAATAAGGAAAGAGTCCCGTACCAATGGACTTGGGAATTAGGGTTACATTCCTCCTCTGGGCTGAAACTCTTTACAGTTCCTTGCAAAAACAAACCAGGTTAAGTCAAAACCTGTAAGTATATACTATAAACACAACCATCAGTGCTTTAAAACAACAAAGATGACTTTCCTGACATCCAAGGTAAACAATTTTCAGTACTGCTGAAACTGAAATAAAATAAATACATATGGTAACACAGTGACACCATGCCTAACTACATAAAGGACATAGCACATGTACATTCTGAAGGTACATGTATATGCATAGTACGCAGCAATCAACCAAAAGCAATAAGCTTTACTAGCAAAGCAAAGCTAGCTGTAACAGTAACACTATCAAAAAGCAGTTATATGTACATGCCAACAACCACAGATGACATGTATGTATATCTCACAAGTTACCTGTAAACAAAGGCATACATGCACAATTAACAAAGTGATGTTGCTACAGTATGAACATAATATAAAATACAGTGAAGATTAATAGCAAAATTAAAAATATGCATATCCAAATGTGAAATATTTCACAGATACCACAGTAAACATGTAGTTACATTTGAGGCACTTTTCACATAGGCAATCTCTGATATTGTTGCCTGGATATTTGTACAACCATATCTTCAGATTTACCTATGGCATCCTAACTTGAACTAGTGACTGGTCTAATAGATCTGTTACTGACTGATCTCTCTGTTCCTATACCAGAGCTCACAGTTGGTATAGGCTAATCACCAAAATCATTACAGACTCATATGTTTACACCTGGGATAGCAACCATTCCAGGTTGACTATCAATATTTTTAAACTCTTGTTGCTTGAATCTCCACTCTAGGAGTCTCTGTAGCAGTTTTGGGCAGGAAAAGAGTTGCCTTTGGGTTTAGTTCTCCTATCCTGTAATAATACACAGTTTTCTTCACTGAATGCATCACCATATCTGGGTCCAAAAGTTTTTGTACAGCTGGTGGACGGTCTCTTTTTTTCTCAAGCTTTTTCTGTGTGATTTTTAATCAGTTTTCTCTTCCTGTTCACTAGAAAGCCTAACTAATTCTCCTATGGGACAGAGGTGGTTGTAAATAATTAATGCTGATGGGGTCTACTCCTTTCTGTGGAGTTATTTTGTAAACAGGAAAGTTGCACAGTCTCTCAATGACTTTGTGTACATTAGCTTTCCATGGGTTAGCTAACTGATGAGTCCCTAGACAGATGAAAACAGTCTTTTTCTTCTTTTCCTCAGGTTCAAATTGAGAGCCACTGGGTCTGTACTACTTTATATGGTAATCTCATCTGTGCCTCTGTATTCAGTTAGCATGTCTAGGCTTATGATTTTCGAATCTACTGATTCAGCCCTAACGTCTCTGTTGACCTCCAGTCTTATATCTCCAACTGCCTATTGGACATCTTGAACTGGATGTCATATAGTCATCGTAAACTCAACATGTACAAAACTGAATTCACTATTTTTCCAGTCTTCTTATAACTTATACCCACTTCCCTCACATACTCTGCAGTCCTGTGACATTGGCCCCCTTGCTCTTCCTCAAACAAAAAGGTCCATCTTCTGATTCTGGGTCTTTTCACTGGCTGTCCCCCATGCCTAGAATGTTCTCTCGCCTTATCTCTACCTCCTGGCTTCCCCAGCTTCCTTCAAGTCCTAGCTAAAATCCCACCTTCTACAGGAAACCTCTCTTAATCCCTCTTAATGCTAATGCCTTCCCTCTATTAATTATTTCCAATTTGTCCCGTAATAAGGTTTATTTGTATGTAGTTGTTTAAACGTTGTTTTCCCCATTAGACTGTGAAGTCCTTGAGAACAGAGACTATCTTTGACCTTTCTTTGAATGCCTAGCACATAACAGGGGTTAATATTTATCGACCAGCTGAAAAACAGTCTTGGCTCAGAAGGTCCAAACATTCTCCTGGGAATATACATTAGCACTGATAAGTAAATACAATATAACTTGAGAAAGGAGAAAGTACTAACACATAAGGAATTCAAGAAAGTCTTCCTTTAGGAAGTAGCTGCTGAGACAAGTCTTGAAGAAAACTAAGGACTCTAGGAAGTTAAGGCGAGGAAGAAGGGCATTTCCACAACAATTTGTACTAAAATATAAAAGTAGGGCATCGAATGTCAGGTCTGAGGTATAGCAAATAGGCAAATTGGGCCAGAATGCAGAGTGTTTGAAAGAGTACTGTGAATCAGTTTGGAAGAGCAGAATGTAAACAGGTTATAAAGGGCTTTAAATGCCAGGCAAAAGAGTTTGCATTCTATCTTAGAGGCAAAACCACTTAAGCTTCTTGGGCAGAGGAGAGACACGGTGAGACCTGTATTTATCAAGCTGATTTTGGTACCTAAATGAAAATCGAGTAGGAAGCTATCTATGATAACAGTCCAGGTGATAAGGACTTAAACTAAAATGGACATGTGAGTGGACAGAGGCAGACGGAGGCAGAGTTGACTAATACATCCCCAGTCGGTATACTTCTAAGGTCTTTCAAATCTTAAGATTGAATTGGTTCTATAACCATCTATGTATATTCCTTAGAGGTATATGGTTGCTCAAGGAGTACTAGCACCTCTGGTATGAGGGCTTCTTATCTATGTTTGGTGTCCACCTGGCACTCGACTCTCATCTGTGGCTTCAAGAAGCTATAGCATGTGCAGTCATCCTGCCCCAGTAAACTCTCTCAGCAGACTGGCTAAACCTAGTTGAGGGAAACCAACCATGGACCACAAACTAGGTCTGTGAGTTTGCAGGGTATTCACCCCAAGCTTATAAAGAATTCCCCTAGTGGAATGGGTGGAGAAGGACAATTTGTTCCAATAGCCATGAAGCGGATGAAGCAGGCACTGTGAAGTGCTTAGACCTTGGTCAGACACTGAAGAAGTCAAGGTCATCCACTGCATCCTGGGCCAGCACAAGTTGTCCTGACATGTCCCTTCACTGGACTTGGATAATCCTGGAGGAGTGAGGCTGCCAACTCTGTGCAGCTCTGCCTCATTTAAATCCAATTCATGCACAAGTCAAGATATCAGCCTGAGATGCCATTGATCCTCTTCTAAAATGAAGGTCAAAGGTTTGTATGTACCCAAATCTTGGTGCCTGGACCTCCAAAAGTAGGCAGGAGGTAAAAAGACAGTGTCTTAATGAAGCCTAGAAGGGTTTGTCTAATATCCAAATGAATCCAAAAAAAGTAGAGTTGGTGATGGGGGTAGACGGAAGATGATGGAGGAGGAGGGAGACAAGTGGCGGGGCTTGTGCTCTGCAGTTCACACAGCAGACTAGTTCACTTCTTTTCATAGCACTCCCTTTGCTGCCAGTCTCTGGTACAGCTTTGGTCTCAGTGAGAGTAACTAGGACTATGATTACAGCTCCTTTACACCATTTGCTAATGTATTAAAGCCAGCAAACATTTATTTAGCACCTTCCATGCTAGGTGTTGTGTGTGATACAATGAGATGAGGTCCCTGTTCTTAATATATTTAAAATTCAGAGAAGGTGAGACGGAGGGACAAATAGCTGTAATGCAAAAATAGACTCTGAGAAGTGGATAAACCAGAAGGATCCAAAAGGTAGCAAGATCAGTTCTAGCTAGGAGAATCTGGAAAGGCTTCATGGGGGAGATCTTAAAGGGGTGGGGGATTACAAATGGTGAAAATAGCAGTAAAGTACATCCCAGGCTTAGTGGACATTGTAAGCAAGACACAGAGTCAGGAAAGGGTGGGAAAACTTTTGGGAATGGTGATTAGCCCAGTTTGGCTGAAGCACAGAGTATATGAAAGGAAGTAATATGAGAGCAGACCGAGTAAAAGGACAAAAAATAGAAACAGGCAAACAAGAACAATTCAATAGATTCTCAACACTTCCTCTCATATTCAAATGGAATCATTTCCTTGGCTGTTCTCTAACTGGCTTCCCTTAGGAGAAAATTGTGAATTTCAAGAGATTATATTCTTTAACACATAAATCTTATCTTTTCATCTACTGTTGCCAGATGGTACTACCTATTAGCTAGCAAGGAGAATGGGTTTGAAAAACTCATTTTTAGAAAATTAAGAATATTGCCTGATGAATTTTCAGAGAACTCAATCTTGGCTCCTAATTCTATCTTCCAGGAACATCTATCAACATTGACTTTTCTCAGCAACTTATTTATAAGATAGAGAGCATTTCTGAAAGCTGGCTCACCTTAAAAGTGAAGGTGAACTCTAGGGACAGTGCTAGGTGAGCCTTTCTACAGAACCAGAGAAACTAGGCAGACAATAGGTGACTAGAGGAGGCTCTTAATTTGAAGTAAATGAGTAGAGAATAAGGAACACATGCTTCATGTGAAAAAGATTTGGACGATTTACTGGAATGGAAACTCAAATGAGTCAACCACATGGCATGGAAACCAACAAAGTTAACCTGATATTAGGGCTATTAGTAGAAACTGTGTCCATAACAAAGGAGACAGTCATTTCTTGTACCATTTCTGATCCCCATTAATGCTAGTTCTGTTTCTGTGTAGTTGTATGTTGTCTCTCCCATTAGACTATGATCTCCTTGAAAGCAGAAACTGGTTTGGGGATGGGGAGCTTGCCCTTTTTTGAGTATCCCTAGCACTTAACACAATGTCTGTCGAATATAGGCACTTAATAAATGCTTCCAGCCAGACCACATCTATTCAGTGCTGGACAACACATTTTGGAAGAACTCTGACAAGTTTTAGCACAAAAGAACTAGTTGTCCTCCACCTGTCTCTCTTTTCCCCAATCCTTCATGAATATAGTAATCTTAAGACATAGATATTCTTTTTTTACTTTTAATTTTTAATTTTTTCTTAATTACCTACAAACAAAAAAATTTTATCTCATTTTTAAAATAGTGGGTTCCATGTTCTTTTCCTCTCTCCTTTCCCTCACCTCTCACTGAGAAGGCAGATAATTTGATATAGATTAGACAAGCAGTTATACACAGTTATAATTTATATATAATATATATATATTAACTGTTACAAAAGAAAATGAAGACCACAAAAAACCCCAATTATAGTAAAGTTTTTAAAAAGTATGCTTTGGTATCCATTTACACTCCACCAGTCCTTTTTCTCTAGAAGTACATAGCATTTGTCATCATAAGTCTTTCAGAACTGTTCTGGGTCACCGCACTGCTGAAAATCACTGAGTAATTCACAGCTGATCAACGCTGCTGTTACTGTGTACAGCGTTCTCCTGGTTCTGCTCATTTTCCTTTGCATCAGTTCATCTAAATTTTTCAAGGCTTTTTTTCTGAAATCATCTTTTTTCTGAAACCATCCTTCATTTTCTATAGCACAATAGCATTTCAACACAATTATATATCACAACTTGTCTGGTCTTTCCCCAATTGATGGACATCCCCTAAATTGAAACATAGATATACTATAGATATAATCCTTACTTGGAAAGCTTCATTACCTTCCTATTTTGTGTCAAAATGAAAAATCCTTTGGCATTTACAGCCATTCCAATCTATCTTTTTATGCTGATTACATATATCGGCCCTCATGTATTTTAGGACTTCTTGTTGTTTCCCATGAACATTTCATCTCTACCTTTGTGCCTTTGAATATGTCTCCCATTTCTATATTACTTTCCTGTCCTCATCTCCCCCTTTTGTCACCTCCTTTAAGAAGCCTTTCTTGATTAGTACACTTCCCAAAAAAAATTGCTTCACATATCTCCCATCTGTCATTGTTACCGTTGAGGCATTTCCATTGTGTCTGACTCTCTGTGGCCCCGTCTGGGATTTTCTTGGCAAAGATACTGGAATGGTTTGACCATTTCCTTCTCCAGCTCATTTTACATATGAGGAAGTGAGACAAACATGGTTAAGTGACTTTCCCAGGGTCATACAGTTAGCACATTTCTGTGGCTGGATTTAAACTCACAAAGTTGAGTCTTCCTGACTCCAGGTCAGACCCTCTATCCAGTGTGCCATCTAACTATGCATATATCCTATCATTACTTATCAGTAAATAGGTTATATACTACTTTCTTCCTTATTCCCCATAGAATGTAAAACATTGAGGGCAGGGGCTAGTCCTTAATAAAAACTTCTCAAATTATTGATTTTGTATTTTTAGTACCTGAAATTGTATGTCACTTAACTAATGCTTACTGATTAATTACTTGATCGAGATAAATAAAAGTTGAAAACAAGAAAAAAACAGGTGATATTTTTAAAGACCAAAAAGAGTAAAGAGTAACTAATTTGAGACACAGAGAGAAAATAACTTAACAAAATTAAAATTACAGATAGAGAATGTATAATATAAGAAGATAAGATGAAGGAAATTGTTGGAGCCTATTATTTTGAATAAAATAGAAAAAAAGAAAATTTAAATGAAATAGGTGAATAGCTATAAAAATGTAAAATATTCGTATTTAACAGAACAATAGAGATTTTAAATAACTTGATCTCCAAAAAAGAAATCAAATAAGCCGCAAATGAGCTTTTTTTAATTGTGGGCCAAATAGAATTATAAATTCTATTAAACTTTTAAAAACCATCTGATCTCTGATTGAATAATTTTTAAAAATTGAGATAAAAATCCCTTACCAAACTTCTGTTCAACGAATATGGTATTTATAACCAGAGAGAGAGAGAGAGAGAGAGAACTATAGATCAATATTACTAATGAATGTTGTTGAAAAATATTGAATAAAATATTAGTAACATGGATATAACAAATTTGTGTGTGTTTGTGTATATATTCTCTATGATTAGGCTAGATTTATTATAAAAATACAGTACTAGTTTAGATTTAGGAAAACAGTAAACCTTATAGATCATATTAATAGTAAAAAGAATACAAATTGAATGATTTTATCAATAAATAAAGAAAACTTCTTCAACAAAATATAGCACTAATTTATGTTTACAGTATTAAATGGCATGGAAATAAGTGACACTTTCTTTAATGTGCAAATATTATCTATCTAAAACCAAAAGCAAGCACTGCAGTGTAATGGAGAAATATTTGAAGCTTTTCCAATAAGATCATGAGTAAAGAAATGATGTATATTGTCATCAATATGTCATGGGGCAGATAGGTTTTTCAGTGGATAGAGCACCAGCGCAAGAGTCAGGAGGACCTGAGTTCAAATCTCACCTCAGACACTTGACACTCACTAGCTGTGTGACCTTGGGCAAGTCACTTAACCCCAATTGCCTCATCCTGGGTCCTCTCCGGACATGCTGATGAATATCTGGTCACTAGATTCAGTTGGCTCTGGAGGAGAAGTGAGGCTGATGACCTCCCTCACTCAAAAAAAAGTCAAGTGCAAGTCATGTCATTCACGGTCTTCTTTGGCAACGAAGGACAAACACACACACACACACACACACACACACATTCTCACCATCAGTGACAGTTAAATCATCCCATTTAGACTGTGCTACCTTAGTGCCTAATTCATGGCATTAGGATATTACAATGGTATTTAAGATGAAGTTGAAAAAAAAGAGGCTAGATGAGACCATACATATACATAGGAAATCCACAATAAAGGAAACGCAAATTTAAAGGTTCTCGGGAATTGATCTTCAGAATATCTTAAAATTATTCCCCCAAACTGGAGAACAAAAATCTCCATCTTGGGGGATAAAAGATTATAAAGAAAATATCAAAAATTATTAGTCTACATGGCTACTTCCTCACTTTTATAAAAGTTTTATGAAGATGAATAATCTATGTAATAAGGCTTAATCCTTCTGTTTTGGTGACATAAATATACATTAATTGTAAAACTCCAAGGGTCTCTGGTTTTATTGGTGTATTGTGTGCTAATGGAGATCACAATCTCTCCCTTCCTTGAGAGAGCCACAATATTTGTCACACTACAGACAATCAGATGACTAACATCCTAAGCTTAGCTAAGCTTTAAGTTAGATATTCTTGGAGTCTCTCCAGCTTAGTTTGAACTAACCAGAGTTTGTATTCCAATGGAATATCCTTGAGATCCCAGGGTCACCTCCACATCACATTGAGACATCAGAAGAGAAGTTTAATAACATTAAATTGCAGTTAAACTATGCTGCTAGCTTTTTGCCATAGGAGACATTCCATCATCTCTTTCCATGCATCTGAATAAAGGTTCATTTTATCCAAGTTTATAACCCAATTCAGATCCTGGCAACTATTATCTACTGACCTCCCCTCCCTAACCCCTACCTCAACTCTGGATATTCTTCCTCGTTTCTTAATGGGTTCAGGGCCTGGGCTACAATTTTCCTCTTAACTCAGACTTCTGACTTCGTACTAGCAATTTCAACATATATATTGTAATTTTCCAGTTTTTTGAATTATTTAACTCTCATAATCTACTTCTCTATTCCATTTCGATAACACACAAAGATGATCATTTCCTTGATCTTGCCATCATTCACAATTCTATTTCTGTATTAAAAAATTCTAAAATTTTCTAAATATTTCTATATTGCTAAATAAAAAATTCTAAAATATTCCTTTACCAACCATTTTTTTTTGTCATTACGTCTCTTCATATGTCTTACTATTCTTAAACAAATTCTTCTCTATTAGGAGGTCTTCCAAAGTCCCTTCAGGACTTTACTAAGTCCCTGCTCTGACTATACATCCTTCCAAATATTGAACTTTTAGGGAACCAGATCAACCCTCCACTATCCCCCACCCTCACATCCCTTACTCCTTTGTCCCATTACCATTCATGCTTCCCAAATTCCAACACTGGATTACTCCCCACCACCTGTCTTCTTTGTTCCACTTAAATTTTGCTGAACAGAGTTAGAGGAAGTCACAATGCTTTGTTGACTGTACCCATTATAAATTTATATTTTTTCTACTGTTTTCCAGTTGATTCATTATCTGCTTCGCCTCAACAGCTATTACTGACTTTATCTTCTCTCCTAATGCTTTCCATAGTACTCCTTCATTTTCAGCTGAGAACCTCACCTCAAACTTGACCTCCAAAAATTGAGGCCATTTACCACAAACCTCCCTTTTTCCTCTTCTCATTTCACATTCCCTTAATATTCATCTACTCCACTTGTAAATTTCACTAATTCCATCCTACTAGTCACCCAAATTTACAACTTCAATTTCATACTTGAGTCTTCACTCATATATATATATATGATATATATATATATATATATATATATATATATATATATATATATATATATATATCTTGCCAAATTGTGCCATTTCTATTTCCACAGCATTTCTCCTAAATGTCCTCTTCTTTCTGTTCACACAACTAACATTCTAATTCAGGATTTCTGTACATCTTGCCCAGATTGTAAGAGCATTCTAACTGGTCTCCTTGCATTGTTTCTGCCGACTCCAATCTATCCTCCATACAGTCAACAAGGTGATTTTCTTAAAAGCACAGGGCTGACCATGCCGTCCTCCTATTCCATAAGTTTCAATGGAATTATCTCTTGAATCAAATATAAACTCCTTTGTTTGAAACTTAAAAATGTTCATAGGCTGCCCCTTCCTCTCTTCTAACCTTCTTATATATTTCTCCCCTACATTTATTCTATGTTCAAACCAGACTGGCCTTTCTACTTTTCCTCATATGAATCTATGAATTTGCACTGACCATCCACCATGCTACGAATGCTCTCTCTTCATCTCCAACTCTTAAAATTTCTAGCTTCCTTTAAGACTCAAGTGCTACTTTTTGAAGAACATGTTTCCCCATTTTAGAGCCTTCCCACGAAGGTTACCTTGTTTCTCCTTTGTTTGCATATTGAATATATTTATGTGTATCTTGTCTCCCTCATTAAAGTATAAGCTCCTTAAGGGAAAGAACTTTACAGCCACAGAGCTTAGCATAATACTTGGCACATAATAAAGACTTAAATGCTTGTTCAGTTGGTTGATTTGATTTCTTCTGTACGTAATTTCCTCTGGGAACCTCAAACTATAGCTTGTGGTCTAGATTTCCGCTAAAGCTAAAAAAGATTCTCAGTTTCCATGCAAAAATCCAAAATAACAATGCATGTCAAATATAGGACAGTTCTCAGAAAATGGAAAACAACATAAAGGAGACACAGAAACTTCTAAATATTCACTATAATTCTCCCCCTCTGTTGAATGCTTCCTCAACCCAAGGATTCTTATGTTATGGCCAGGTCAATTGTGATTTCCACAATACATTCCACAAAGTCTTATCTTTGGCTACTATAACCCTTTCCATAATGTATATTAAAAGAATATAGCATAATGGATAGAGCCCTGAACTTTGAATCAGGAAGATCTGGCTTCAAATCCTGCCTCAGGTAGTTACTGAACAAGTCACATAACCTTTCTGTACCTCAGTTATTGCATTTTAGCATATAATTGTCATACCATAGTTTTTGAGTTCAAAAATTGGTTTATAATCAAGTAATTGTCACATGGTATAATTCCATTTGTCATGCAACTCAAAAGGGAGACAGAGCAGCAGTGTGGTCACTGGAGGGATATGGATACACATTTATCTCTTGCCCATGGCAAACTGCAAACCTAGAATTCTCAGCACGTGTGCACTGTCAGCATATTTCTGAAAGCAAATTTGCGTGGTTTGTTTAGAGAACTGTAGTACTAATGATATTGTCACTCAACCCATAGAGCCATAGGTGCAAGGGGAGCAGGCAGCAGGCAAAGCTACCCTGAGTAAGTCATGTGATATGGTAAGACTTGAATATTCTCAGGCTAGCGAAACTGTACAGTTCACCTGCCAAGCAATACAGTTTAGTAACAAATGATTTTAAGTAATATTGGCGCATTTTTTAAACAAAAGCTTCATATAATGATCACAACCCATTTTTTTGCAAAATAGAAAAGTGGCGTAAAATATGTAGTGATTACATGGTGAAATGCAGTATCTTGTCTGTAAAATAAGATGATTAGAGTCAATGAGTTCTTAAGATCCCTTAACGGTTCTAAATCTATGATCCAGTACAAGGAATCTGTTCCTTACTGAACATTTTTGTAACTCCAATTACCATCTTTCCTTAGTCAGGCACCTCACAGTCAATAAACGACTACCATATGCCAGGCACTATGCTAAGCTCTGGGGACACCAGAGCCACAAGACACTGGCATTGATTACACGGAGGAAGGAGGAATGATATGGTCAGTACTGTGCTTTAGGAAGGCCAGTTTGACAACTGAGTGAAGGACAGCCTGGAAGAGCACATTTAGGGTTAAGTAACAGGGAAAAGACCACTTAGAAGGCCATTTCAAGAGGTAAAAGAAGTCTTGGTTCTCAAGGAGTTCACAGTCTTGGAAGAAGCAATATTCAAACAACTGTTTACAAACAAGCTGTGCACAGTATTTCTCAGAGATAATCAACAGAGGGAAAGCACTGGAATTAAGAAGCATCGGAAAAGGCTTCTCATGGAGGTGAATTTCAGTTGGAAGTAAGTCAGAGGAGCCAGGAAGTGGAGACGAGGAGGAAGAAAATTCCAGGCAGGGATGACAATCGGTGAAAATACATGGAGTCAGGAAATGGAACATTTTGTTCAAAGAATTAAGGAGGCCAGTGTTGCCAGATGCAAGAATACCTGGGGGTGAGCTAAGTGTAAGAAGGTTAAAAGGGTGTGGGTGCAGTTATGAGGGGTTTTGAATGCCAAACAGCAAAGAATTTTATATTTAATTGTGGAGGTAATAGGACAGCAGTGGGGAACCTGCGGTGTTAAGGCCATTTGTGGCAGCCTTAGTTACTGAAGATGTTTGTAACTCCAATTAATATTCTTCCTTAGTCAGGCAGACACATAACGGCTAATAAACAATTACCATATGTCAGGCACTGTACTAAGCTTTGGGGATACCAGCGTGTGGCCTTACCCAACAACTGTCTAGGCCCCCTAAGGGCCTAGAAGGTCACATGTGGCCTTAAGGCTGCAGGTTCCCTACCCCTATGAGAGGGAGTTACTAATGTTGATTACATGAGGAGAGGGATAGTGATATGATCAGATGTGATTTAGGGGCATCAAGTTGACAGCTAGGCAAAGGATGACCTGGAGTGGACAGAGAAGTGGAAGGCAGAACAACCGGCGCACCATTGCAATAGGCTGGTCATGAGACAAGGAGAACCTGAACCAGGGTGGTGCCTGTGTAAGAAAAGAGAAGGGGCATTTAAGAGAGACGTTAGGGAGGTCAAATCAACAAAGACTAACAACCGAATATTGAAAGAGGAAGGATGAGAGCTCAGAACGACACCTAATTCATGAGGTACAGTAAGTGGGGAGATGTCACAAAGTAGTAAATACCTGAGGATGGATGCAAACTCAGGTTGGTACACAATCTACTGTGGCACCTCACTGCCCCTAAGCTGCTGTGGCTAAGCTAACCTCTTTTTGTTCATTGTGGAATGACCTAGGAATTCCTCACGTTCCAACAGGGAACCTGAATTAACAAGGTATCAGCCTGAGTCTGGCCTTTCAGATCATAGTGAAAAGCTGAGAAAGACAGAACTCAAGTTTGCAAACTCCAAAATTTGCAATACCACTTGTTTCCACTATAAAAAATATTTTGGTTTTTGGTTTTTTTTTTTGTTTTTTGGTTTGTTTTTTTTTTCAGAAACATCCTTAAGATATCTAACTTTCATGCATGGACTATGTTTTTTTCTTTGAGATGAATTCTGATTTATAACAAAATCACTTATTTAGGAAGTATTAGATGCTAAATGATAAAGGAAAATGGCAAAAAAAAGAGATGGGTCATTCCTCCTAATTTTCTCTATGAGTGTCAGAATAAAACTAAAGGAGAATGATAAATTCCTCCAGACACACAGTACTATCCAGTAATTTTAAGTCCCCTTGAAAAAGAAATGAATTTGATCTTAATAGAGGTAACTCCCCCAAAATATTTTAGTGAGTCCAACCTCTGCCCCAGGGACTCATACAATCCTTTACCTTAAGGGCCTTGATTCTCCTTGAAAGAAAAACTAAGCTTCTAGAAAGGCAACTCCCTTCCCCATTGGATCTACACTGCCCAAACAACTCACAATGGCAACAGGAAGCCATGTCTGGGGTTTTTCACTCTTCCACTTGATTCAGTTCCTTACTAATATTCCACCTCTAGGGACATATGCCAGATCCTCAGTCCAAGAGCTCTTGGTATTCATCCAGAAACCTCAGGTACAGGAAATCCCACCACTTGTCCATGTGGTTCTCCCCTTCAAAACTGTCATTTCTGAGATTTAAGAGATTATGTCATTGCATCTACATGGCCAGATCTCTTAGGCTGGCCTCTTCCTCCTTGTGCATTGGACTCTCTGCATTTCAGGGACAGACCATTGCATTACCCTCAAGTCTCTTCATCTGTCACATTCTTGTCTTCAGGGAACAGGGAAAGATGCCATCCCGTCCTGTTCCCTCTGCCTACCTCCTGACCTAGACCACTCCTATCTGTCTCGATGGAGAAAAATGCCATTCCATACTGCTTACCTGGCCTGGCCTAGTCTAGTATGAGTACATGAAAAAGAGAGAAATGTTCCCTGAAGTGGTTTCCTGGCCAAAATTTAAAATCATAAGACTTCACTAAGAGTCCAGACTCCCGGGATGTTGATAATTCACCTGAGTAAATTAGTCAATAAATAACCCATCCAGTCATACCCTCCTCATCCCAGGATTCTGAACCCCTTCCTGCCATTCTTCAAATCCCCTTCTCAACCCCCTTTTGTCCTCTCCCTTATTTCTATTGCTCTTGAATCTACTGCCCCCTGCCATCCCTCATTCTAAGGCTAACTACCTTAAAAAAAAAAAAAAAAAGCTGGTTTCAACTTAATTTCTTTCCTTTCGCACCGCTTCCATCATCTAGCTCTCACTGAGACTTGATACTACTAACTAAAAACCCGAATACTGAAAATCCAGAGAGAAGATAGTAGCAAGGAGAAGTTGGTTATCCACAGGGTCAAGGGCTGGAGCAAGAAGAGTGAGGACTGAGAAAAGGGTAACTTTGGGGAGAAGTCTCAGTTGAAAGTCATGGAAGGAGTGGGAAAGGAAAGAATTTAAGATAAAACCAGCTGGTTACCTAAGGAGCAAGCATTCCAGAGAGCACAGTGGAAGGGCTGGGCAGCTTCAGAGAGGAGCATGGGGAGTATTGTAGGTTTAATGGGAATAAGGGAGTGGGCAGTGGACGTTTGCAGAATGACAAGAGTGGAATTTGCAGAATGACAAGAAGGGGTCCAGAGTTACTGGGATAAGGAGCATATGACTGGATGAGAGTTTCTTATTCATTGAATAATGAGCTCAGGTGAATTATCAATGTCGGAGGAGTTTGGCCTCAGAGGGAAGTATTGTCATGACTTTAGGCAGCTTTGACTAAGAGACCAGGGCAGGAAATGCGTATTTCTTTTCCCTGAGTCTGACACCATCAGAGCTCCTAATACTACAGCCTACCTGATCCTTACTAGTTGCACTTTCACTCGTTCCTCTAATTCATTAAACGAGGTGGGGGAGTTAGGCTATGCCTTCCTCCTCACTTACACTCCAGGCTAACTCTCTACCACCACCACTCAGTAACCTCTCCTCCTTTGAGGTTCACTCAACCTACCACTCAATAAAAATCCAGGTAGCTTTTATCAACTAATCTTTAGGATGCTCCTTTCCACAATGAATTCAGTATCTGCCTCACAGCCCTTCTCCTCTGCCCTCATAATAAGGGACTTCAACCTGTATATTAATAACCCCTTAAACATTCTAACCTTATCCTCAATCCATATGACCTGCTCTTTCACCCGACCTCAGTCACATACAAAGATGGTTCTGTAGCAACCATACTAGCACACAGGGTGGGCTGCTAGCACAGGTTCTTTGATCTGCTTTTCTAAAGGAAAGACAACTTTGAAGGAGTCAACAATCTTACTTTTAATTACAGAGAAATAGAAAGAAATGAGTACAGGAAATATAAGCAGAAAAATTAGCGCAGAGATTCAACAGACCGGACTCCCAACTGTCTGAACAAAACAATACAACCACCTATATACACCAAAAGAACAGGAGAGCATCAGCATGTTAGTTGTTAGGGGGCACTTAACAAATGACTACTCAGAGTCCTTCCAAGGAATCCAACGGTCCTCCTCATAAGCAAGCCCCCAAAGCAAAATGTCAGCCCCCAAAATATATAACAAAGACTCAGTCCCTGATTGACTCGGAGTCAGAAGGCATGAAAACTACATGACTCAGCGCAGCTGTGAATTATCAGGGTTCAAAGGAGATTAATCTTTCAGGTGTTTACAATTTAGCCTAAGCCTAGGAAACTGAATTCCAAAAGAAAACAATAAAAATACCACCTTGCTTCTGCTTACAGATATACACTTATTCTTACAACCACCCACAAATACAACACTTCCATGTTCATAAACTCTGAAATTCCCATATCTAAATACAATCTGTTATCATTCCACTTCCCTGTCTACCTTGTAATCTGAAACCCTGTTCTTAACCCTCACCATAATCTCCAGCACCTTGTCCCTTCCATTTATTCCCAGGGCATCAGTCCTTTGCACTGTATACATTATTTTCCCTTTCCCATCTTGATCCCTTGGTGACCCTCTTCTCTCCCATCCTTTGCCCCGTTGTCTTCTTACTAACCTTGTCCTGTACGTATTTTTTTTAACCCATTACAAATTTATTTGAGGTAATCTCAACTGAGCAAATTTTTATTGAAGCAAAATTATTCATTGTAGCTCCCTGATTAGAGTCTCTTCAGCTACTTTGAATTAAATTATCACCTCTATATTAATGCTTCTCAGATCTTCTTATCCAGCCCTAACCTCTTTCCTGACCTCCAGTCTTGCATCACCAAAGGGCTGTTGGACATCTCTAACTAGATATCTTATAGGCATCTTAAATGCAATATGTCCCAAATGAATCTCAAAATCCCTGAAAACCCTTCCCCTTTCAAACATCTCTATTAATATAAAAAACTCCATCACCCTCCCAATCCCTGGCTTGCAAACTAGGTATCATCCTTGACTCATCACTCTCTCTCATCCCCTATATCCATTCTGTTACCAAATCTTGATTTTACCTTTATAACATCTCTCTTTTATGGCCCCTTCTTTTCCCTGACACTGCTACCACGCTGGTATAGACGCTCATCATCCCATGCCTCAACTATTGCTATAACCTGCTGGTTGGTCTACCTTCCTCAAATTTCTCTCCACTTCAATTCATTTTCTGCTCAGTGGCCAAACTGATCTCCCTAAAACATAATTCTAACAATATCACTCTCCTCCCCTTCCCCGTATTCAGTCAGCACTATTGGCTCCCTATTGCTTCCATGATCAAATATAAAATGTTTTGTTTGATGTTCACAGCCCTTCATAACCCCTCTTCCAACATCTTTTCAGACTTCGCATAACTTACACTCTCACTTGAGTCCTATGGGCAAGAGCACATGAAAACTCAACATGCTTCTACCCCAGTCAACCACTAATGACTCTGTAGCTCCAAATATTCCTTCCCTTCCCCATGTTACCTTTTAACTTTCTCATGTCTTGTCCATGCTCACCTCTGTGAGCTCTATAGCAAGCCTGCTGAAGTTCTATCTAAAAGGAACAGTCACATATGCTTCAGCTAAAGTTAAAACAAAACAAAACAAAAAGGCAGGAGTAACCATCACGATCTCAGACTAAGTAAGCAAAAGCAAAAATGGAGCTAGTTAAAAGAGATAATCAAGAAAACTATATTTTGCTAAAAGATACCAAAGATAATGCAGAAATATCAGTATTAAGCATATATTACCAAATGGCAGAGCATTTAGATTCTTACAGGAAAAATTCAATAAATGAGTTACAGGAAAAAAATAAGTAACAAATCTATAGTACTGGGAAACCTCAACATTTCCTTTTCAGAATTAAATAAATCTAACCATAAAAATAAATTAGAAAGAAGGTAAGAAGATGAATAGAATCACTAAAAAGTTAGATATGGTAAACCTCTGGAGAAAAATGAAGGGGAATCGAAAGTAGTGTACATTTTCTCAGCTCTACATGGCACTTTCACAAAAAAAATGACTACATATTAAGGCATAAAAACTTCACAACCAAATACAGAAAAGCATAAATATTAGGTGCATACCCAATAAAATTACATACAGTAAAAGGTTTTGAAAGCATAGATTAAAATTTAATTGCAAAGCCAATAATCTAATCCTAAAGAATGAATGGTTCAAAGTTGTGATATGTGATTGTGATGTAATGCTGTTGTGCTGTGGGAAATGATGAGCAGGACGCTCTCAGAAAAGCATGGGCAAACTTGCATGGACTGATAACTGTGTACAAAGTAACGGCAATATTGTAAGATGATCAGCTATGAATGACTTAGCTATTCTCAGCAATACAATGATCTAAGACAACTCTGAAGGGCTCATGATGAAAAATGTTATCCATCCCCACAGAAAGAACTGATCATGTCTGAATACAGATTAAAGCATTTTTTTTTTGCTTTCTTTACTTTTCTTGAGATTTTTTTTGGGGGAAGAGGGGTCTGGGTTTTCTTTCACAGCATGACTATTATGAAGAGATTTTGCATGACTACACATGTATAACCTATATCAAATTACTTGCCTTCTAATGAGTGGAGGGGAGGGCAGAATTTAGAACTCAAAGTCTTAAAAATGAGTGTGAAAAAATGGTTTTTACATCTAATTGGGAAAAATAAAATACCAAATAAGAATGAATGGTTCAAAGGACAAATCATAAAATTAATAAATTCGTTGAAGATAATGACAAGCATGAGATGACATACCAAAGTCTGGGGAATGCAAACAGTACTAAGGGAAAATTCATATCTCTAAACATTACATCAATTAAAAATGAGAGAAAAAAGAGTAGACCAATGAATTGGGCATACAATTTTTAAAATTAGAGAAAGAACAAACTGAAAATCCCCAATTAAACACCAAAATAGAAATCCTGAAAATCAAAGAAGATATTAATAAAATTAAAAGGAAAGAAATGAAAATAGTTTTTTCTCTTTTTCTAATGTTTGAATTTGTTGCTTTTGTTTCTAAACCTTCTCCTTGAACTTTGTACACTGCAACAAACACAGTGTGTGAGGAATTTTTCTGGTACTTTAGTACTTCATTGCAATGCAAGCACTTAAAAAATTCGCAGTGGATTCTTGAGGCAAAACGCCTTCCACATCCAGAGAAAGAACTGTGGAATTGGATCGCAGAATGAAGCAGACCATTTTCTTTTGTATTATGTTTTGCTTTGTTTTATGGTTTCTCCAATTCATTTTAATTCTTCTATGCAACATGACTAAGGTGAAAATGTGTTTAATAGGAATGTATGTGTAGAACCTATAAAAGATTGTACACCATCTCAGGGAGGGAGTGGGGAGGGAGGGGGGAAAATCTAAGATATATGGAAGTGATTGTAGAACACTGGAAACTAATAAAATAATTTAATAAAAAATAAATTTAAAAAGCCTCATCCTGATTGAACTAATAAATAAAACTAGGAGATGGTTTTATTGGGGGGGGGACAATAAAGTAGATAAAGTATTGGTTAATTGATTTTTTAAAAAAAGAAAGATGGTTACAAGTACAAAATTACAAGTGCCAAAACTGAAAAAGGTGAATGTACCACCAATGAAGATGAAATTAAAGCAATTACTAGTTGTTTTGCCCAATTGCATGCCAATAAATGTGACAATCTAAATGAAATGGATGAATATTTACAAATATAAAAACTGACCAGATTAACAAAAGAGGAAATAGACTACTTAAATAACCGTGTCTCAGAAAAGAAATTGAACAAGTCATAAATGAGTTCCCTAAGAAAAAACCAGACAGATTTACAAGTGAATTCAAAAAAATCACTTAAAGAATGATTGATTCCAGTACTCTATAAATTATTTGGAAAAACAGGTAAAAAAGAAGTTCTTCCAGATTCCTTTTATGACACAAATGTGTTGCTGATACCTAAATCAGGAAGAGCAAAAATAGAGAAAGAAAACTATAGGCTAATTTCCCTAAATAATATTAATGCAAAAGTTTTAAATAAAATACAACAAGGAGATTACAGCAATATTTAACAAAAATCACATACTATGACCAGGTGATAACACCAGGAATGCAAGGTAAGTTTGATATTTAGGGAAACTATAGACAAAACAAACCATATCAATTTTTTTTTAAATATATGATTGTTGCAATAGATGCAGAAAAATTGTTTTGGCAAAATGCAACATTTGTTCCCAGAACACTAGAAATCATAGGAACAAATTTGAACTTTCCTTAAAATGATAAGTAGTGTCAATCTAATCTGCCAGGAATGGATGACTTGAGACAACCTATTCATCCTCAACTATTCTCCAACTATTCCTCCACTGAAGCCCGGGAGATGTCTTCTTTTTCTTCAACAAAGAGTCAGTGAGCATATCCATGACCTCCACTGGAAGGTACAGTCAGGATCTCCCAAAAATGACTCAACTTGCTTTATATTCATGAAGTTTATCTGAATTCTCTTTATCTGTGGAACCACAATTAAGTCACTTTACCTGTATGGACTTCAATAATGCCAGATCTCATAATTTTGTTGGGAGTAAAGTTCTTTGGAAATGATAAAACACTATCTAACTGTGAGTTATTGTTATTACTCACAAAAATAGATCTATTGGTCCTGGTTTATGATAAGAATGAATTATGGTGGGCACGAGAAGTGTGAATAACTCATTGTGACACAACAGACTGCAAGGGAAACATTTCAAAGTCTGCATCCTCTTGATAACGGGTCTGTAGTGTCAGGCTTCCATATATAAGAACAACACATTTTGTTTATTCATTGGTTTCTAAGGAAAATGCAAGTGCCCTGACACACTTATGGAAACTTCAGTCCATAATGCAAGTGGCGCTGAAAGGTACATAGTTAACGTGGCTTGAGAAACAGACGAAGAGAGCAAGATCACCATATAAGCAAAGTCTTTGCAAAGCAGTCGTGCAACAATAAAAGTTTAATGTATGTCGACAAGATACATCAAAATCCTATCCATGCTTCGTTGCCTAGTACAAATGCCATTCTCTCTCTGAAGCTCTACCTCATCCACGCACCTAACCCTGCTTCACCCCCAGTCCAAAGCAATCTCTCCCTAAATCCACGAATGTTCCATGGTAGTCTAAAAGTTTATTTACACAGAGACAGATTGAAAGAAAGATTTATCTCTAGGTCTCAGAAATGTTGTCATTTCTTCCTGTTTTTTCCATAGTGGCATCCACTGTGAAATATACACTTGCTAAGCCAGGCTCCCAGACAACCAACCCAATTTCACATAAAAATAATTGTTCTGACATAATTCAGTACGGCTTCTACCCAGATGAAACCCATAATTCTCAGAGCTCGTCATACAGCTAATGCACTCTTTGGAGATGTTATCAGAGTGAAATATTAAAGGTATAAAGTTTTCCTTATTTATTTTTTTTCTATCAATTTACTAAGTGCCTACTATGTGCCAGGCACTGGGCACTGTGCTAAGGACTCGGGACCAAAAAAATAGCAAAAGACAATCCCTGCCCTCAAGGAACTTACAGTCTAATGGAGAAGACAACAGGCAAACAAATATGTACCAACAAGATATACATGGGATAAACTGGAGATATTAGAAGGAAGGCACTTTTAGAATTAAAGGGGATTGGGAAAGGCTTCTTGTTGAAGAAGATTTGAAGGAAGCCAAGGAAGCTAGGAGGCAAAGATAAAAAAAGGAGAACATGGGGGACAGCCAGGGGAAATGAATTATCTTTGCTACTACACCATGGCTTTCATTGTCGTGGTATTGCCAATGTTCTTTGAACTTAGACCCTCTATAGCTAACATTTGGCACAGCAAACAACATGGTGGGAACCCCAGCAGATACTGCCTAGTTGGGCAAAGCAAAAAGAGGAAAAGACAAAGAAGAATTAATGATTCCAGTAATAAATAGGCATATATATGTACACATGTGTATGTGTATTTGTAGGTATGTATATATGTATACATGTGTATGTATGTATATGTGTGTGCATATATATGTGTATATATATATTCACTATAGGTGATCAGAAATAGGTAGATAGATAGACAGATAGATATAGATAGATAGAAAGATAAATAGACAGACAGAAAGAGAGACAGATGATTGAGCAAACAGATGAACTGGCCTTAATAAGAAGGAAGCATTGCCCTATAGATAGCTAGGTTTCCATAGGAGTTAGGGGTTGAGGTTGAGCAAAGCAGATGGCAGTTGGTGATTAAGATGGATCCTGGATATATGTCCTGATATCCAGTGGAGGACTTGTTTCAAATACAAGTTAAAAGTAAGCAAATAAAGAGGGTATTGAGGGGCTTAGACATCAACAGAGAACGAAGAAAGGATAGAAATCATATCAGAGACTTGCAGAAAGGTTTTTCATGTTAAAAACAATCTTTCCCAGTCCTTTTGCAATTGAGTTTAACCGTTCTGTAACAGAAGTAGTTTCCACCTTTCTCCAGAAGGAGAGAAGTTTGCATAGCAGCATATTGTTTTGTTTATGCAGTGAATGCCGTCTGAAGTATTGCCTTTTTCCCCACACTGAATCTTATTGCAAACCAAGAGAAGTAGACCCTTTTAATGAGAAGAAGAGAGGGTCCCTAATATGTAGAAAGTCACTTTAAGGAAGCCTTTATTTTCAGTAAGTAAACTTCTCTGAATTCATCTCACTGGATTCTGTGAAAAGATTTTTTTCCCTCTCTCTTCCTTCTCTGGCCAAGGTGAACAAGGAAGATAGATCTCTCTTTTCCATTGTGAGGATTCATCCTATTCCAAATATTAAAACATGGTCTTTTTTGAACATGGATTTCCAAACTGTGATGGAAATTAGTTTTGACTGTTTTGTATGTTGAAATATTCCAGTGGAGTTCTTCTAGGTACATCCTGTGAGGAAAGTATCTTATTGTTTATTAACATTATCTGAACCTGACTTTATGTGCCTGAAAACTATCTAACCTTAAATTCATAATAGACATCAACAACACTCCAGAAAAGCTGGAGATCACCGAAAGAAATGTTTAGGTCCGCCCAAAATACTTGTGTCTTGAAGTCAACTCACCCAGGACTTATTTTAGTTGTATCTAGAGACTGTGTTTTGGGTTCCTGAATTATATTGAATGTCTATACTTAACTTGATGATATTACATCTCAAGCAAATTTGCCTGGGAATGGCCTACACTTCATTCATGTGCTAATATTCATGCCTGAATTCAATATAGTATAAACCTCACAGAGACTAAAGGAATTAGCCAGCTCTTTTTTCAGCTCTTTCTTTTGCCATAATGACCTAATAAAATTCTTTCAAAAAACATTTCAAGTTTTAAGGTTTGTTTTCAACTGACAATCCACTTAGCAATATCAAAGAGTTTTATATAACTGAACAAATATATCCAGACTGAAAAGCATGATCACTCACCTCTCCTCCTCACCTCCCAATACCTCTCAGAAGGGCCTAGCATAGGGATGAAGCTGTGCTGACTCTACCTGTATTCTATGTGATCTTGCGTCAATAAACATTTGTCAAGTGCCTACAATATTCCAACCACCATGCTAAGTCCTGGGGATACACAGAAAGGCAAAAGGCCATCCCTGTCCTCAAGCAACTCAATCTAATGGGGAGACAACATACAAATAATGGGTGCAAATAAGATATATATATATATGAGAAATCTGAAATATCAACAGAGGGAAGACACAAGAATTAAGAGGAGCTGGCAAAAGTTTCCTGTAGGATCCCTCTCCAGAAAACAGCATTATGTTTTAAGTGTGTTAATCCTATACTGTAAGCTGAGTGGAAATATTTTTTTTTTGTTTTAAGTGTGTGAGGGTGTGATTTATGATCAGATGCCTTGTCTATAAGCCTCAAGCAATCCTTGCCAAAGAAACACACATAGAGACCTGAGACATTTCAAAGGTAGCAATTAAGAAACTGTCTTTGGGATTTTTATAGTTTATACATAAGACACACACACATTCTAAAAGGCTTAGTGCCATTCAAAATGGCACCAAGACTTTTCAGACACTGTGTGTGTGTGTGTGTGTGTGTGTGTGTGTGTGTAAGGACAACATAGATTTTATAATTTGATGTGTTTAAATACAGAGTACAGCTAGATATGCAGTGATAAAGTACAGGGCTGGGAGTCAGGAAGACTCATCTTCCTAAGTTCAAATTTGGCCTCAGACACTAACTAGCTGTGTGACTTGGGGCAAGTCACTTAACACTCTTTGCCTCAGTTTCCTCTTCTGTAAAATGAGCTGGAGAAGGAAATGGAAAACTACTCCAGTATCTTTGTCAAGAAAATCCCAAATGGGATCACAAAGAGACAGATATGACTAAAACTACTGAACAACAACACATTTAGGTGATGCTATCTAAACAATTTTTCACTATAAACAGTATCTAAGGAGAAGGAAGATATGGAATCTTGAGCATGCTCAGAACCTCCCCTTATATTCCCTTGCCAACTGGAAGGATAATAATTCCAAAGAAGTTGATTAATTTCATATATTGAATGAAATGGGGCCTATAAAGTATATGAAATATCAAGACTGTCATAAAAGGTTACTTATCCGGTATTGACTACTGCAGAATCTGTAGACAACAGTTAAAAACTGATTGTTATACTTTGAATGATTTTATTTGCCCATCTGATAATGTTGAGAAATTGAGAAAAATAATGAAACAGCAGACTACTTTTACACTTTTGTGAAGTTGCAATTCTACATAGATGTTAAAACTTTCATTCCCCAGACCTGAAATCTCTACTCCAGGCCATCAAGAAAAAAGATTGCCTTGAATCTTGCTTTGAAAGATCTCACTAGGAACCCCCAGACCACTTACACTGCTGCTGGATTCAGTCCTGGATTTGGAGACCAAGATACTGTGCCCTTGAGAGGTTGATGTGCAATCCCTAAAACCTTACAAATGTTAAACCATATTTCTACCTTAACAAGAATGTTGCTGGTTTTAAGCAAGGTCTTATAACTTCTTTGCAAACTGTCATGAATCCTTTTTCTGCATAAAATCCCAGAATATGATTGTTTTATTTTAATGACTTTCAATTTATGTTGTTGCTATTTGTATGACCTTACCTCTCCAATATTTTTTATACCATTTTAACAAAATTCTTTTTGCAAGTCAGTCAATCAATCAAGAAGCATTTAATAAGCTCTTTCTAAGTTCTGGGTATGGAAAAAATGACTACCCTGGCCCTTGAGGAACTCATGCAGCTTTTGTTGCCATGGTGTTCCCCAGGAACCCCAAACTTGGACTATCAATGGTCAACACTTCAACCTTGAAATGTAAAAAGTTTAATCCATTCATCTATTCAACAAATAGGTAAGTACCCACGAGTAACTGGGAAAATACAGTTTATAAAAGACATGATTCTTATAAAAATTGGATCATAGATTCAAAGTCAAGCCAATGAGCAGTTTCTAAGCTCTCACTATGTGTAAGACACTGTGCTAAGTGACAGTGATAGAAAGAAAAACAGAAAATAGTTCTTATCCTCAAGGGCAGAGGGGGACAACTCAGTGGGGGATACAGAATACAAGCAACTGTTTCCATACAAGATATAAGCAGGGTAAATTGAAGCTAATCTCCGAGGGAAGGTGCTGGCAGAAAAGGGGGCCAGGAAAGGCCTCTTGCAGGAGATAGGATTTTAGTTAAATCTTTAAAGAAGCCAGAGAAGCTAAGAGACAGAAGTGAGGAGGAAGAGTATGTGGTGGAATGAATAGCCAGTGAAAACACATAGAATTGGGACCCTCCTCACTTTACAAGGAAAGGAACAGTTAAATGACTAGCCCAGGGTCCCTCAAGTAATATGTGACAAAGTTGGGGTTCAAGTCTTGCTCTTTTGATTACAAATCCAGGACTCTTTCTATTACACAATCCTCCTAGGACTTGTGCCACAAAACAAACAGAAATTCAATTTGACTTGATCTTAGAGTACAAGAATTTACATTGGATATTTCCACTGGACTAGAACAAATTATGATATTTTGAATAATTGTAACTTTGAATAGTGTGAATTTGAATAAATGCAATGGTAGGATGCATTATTCACCCTAACTGGGACCTAACTATTGAGTATGAACAAACTGTGGACAATTTTTTTAAAAACCAAATAGAAGATTTTATATTTTATCCTAGAAGCAATAGGGAACTTTTGGAATATATTAAATGAGTTGAGGGAAGGCAGAGGGTTGTTTCAGAGAAATATGGGAAGACTTATGTGAACAGATAAAGAGTAAAGGAAGCAGAACCAAGGGAATAATTTATACAATAACAATATTGTAAAAACAACCTTGAAAGACTTGGCACTGTGATTAACACATTGACTGACCACAGTTCCAGAAGACTCAAGATGAAACATGCTACCCACCTCCTAAGAGAGAGGCTGTGGACTCAGAGTACCGATTGAGTCTTTTTTTTTTTGGACATAATCAATGAAAGAATTTATATTCCTTGACCTAGAGTGGTTTTTCCAAACTCTCCCTTCCCTCCTCAAGTTCCCTATATCATCCCTCTTTCTTTTGCTTTCAGCAAAGGCTCACACCTCCTAGGAGAAAATCAAAGCCATCAACCATAACTTCCTTTTTCTTTGTTATTCCACACCTCAAACCCCTCATTTCCTCTTCCTTTATTCCAGTCTCTGAGGAAGAGGGAGTGATTCTCCTTGATAAAATCATTCCTTTCTTCCTACTCTTCATCCTCTCCCTTCTCAATTCTGCTGGGATTCTGTCCCATTGATCATTCCTTCCCTCTCTCACATTTAGTCTCTCCCTTTCTGTTATCTACTTCCCTGCTATATGTAAAAATGCCCAGGCTTTCCCAACCCTAAAAAAAAAAAAACTTTTCAATTCACCCTGTCATCCTCTCAAGCTACCATCCTACTTCTCTCCTTCCTTTCACTGCCAAGACCCTAGGAATTGTCAGTCATCTACTTTCAATTCCTTCACTTCACATATACCCACTTTCACTTCTACACTCCATTGCATCTGCTTTTTCCAGAGCTATCAATGATCTCTTAGCTGCTAAATTAAAGAAATAGTTGTCTTCTTCTCAGTTTTATTCTCTTTACCTCTCCTCAGTTTTTAATATGGTTGACCTTCCCATAGCTCTACTTTATTCCCTTGGATTCCATGTCATCACTCTCTTCTGACTCTGTTTCTAACTAATCTTCCTTACCCTTTTGCTGTAACACCATCTACCTCCCATTTCTGTCCTTTGTTCTCTTCTCTTTCTTTACACTTTCTTGCCATGTTCTCGGTTCCCATTGGTTTAGTTATCATCTTTACGTGGATGACTTCAAAATTTATATATTCAGTCCTAATCTCTTGCCAGAACTTGTCCCAGTCCATAAGGATTATTTGAGAAGTTAGAGGGAGTTTGTGTAAAAGAATGATAGGCTATTAGTGAATACAGTAATAGACCTTTATCATGGCCACTTTTCACTCAAGTTTAAGAACTAAAATGAAGCATTCAGGGGCTATTCAGAAATAGCCTAAGAAGAAAAAAGAGATTTGAAACAAGGGAAACTACAAGGTCTCAATCAAGATAGAGGTCAGTTGGGTATAGCAGTCTTGGAAGGTCACTACAGGAAATCAAATAAGGGTCACTGATACCTTAGAAGAGTGAATTAAATAGTTTACCAAAGTGGCTACCTTCTCCTTGCCATGTCCAGGCGCAGCCAAGCTCTCCACCTTATCTCCTTTTATTGTTTTTGTTTTGAGGTGGGGGGAAGGCAAGGCAATTGGGGTTAAGTGACTTTCCAAGGTCACACAACTAGTAAGTGTCAAGTGTCTGAGGTCACATTTGAACTCAGGTCCTCCTGACTTCAGGACCAGGACTCTATTCACTGTACCACCTAGCTTCACCTCCACCTATCTTCTTCATCAGTGCGTGGGACATAGGAATCTTTTGTCTCCTCAACACCATTGCAGCTCAAGAAAAAAAAAAGCCTAGTTTATTCATTACATATGGCACGGAGACCACCTAGGGATCTTGAAGATTATGCCAGCACAGCCTCACCTTTTGCTAAGTTGTATCCTTCTGGGAAGGCTTCAAGTACAGTCTTATTGGTAGACTGAATCTGATATTCAAGGACCAACTTAACAAGGATGGAGAAGCTTGTTACCAAAAGATTGGCCACAAAATGATGAATTGTTTATCTATGACAATCCATGAAACAAAGAAAAATTAAAATAGCCCAAAGTCTCCTGCAGCCCCCTTTCTATTTCTACAGTGACAGGAGCAAATTGAAGAAAAGGGGTTAGAGGGTATTATGAATCAGTTTTTAATCCATCTATAAATATTAAACTGTAAAGATTTCAAATGCAAGATATATTTCCAATGACAAGCGAAGTGACATACTATCAGAAAAAATGAACATCAATATTATTGCCCTGGTGATAAATGGCCTGAAGACAAAAAAATTGTAGCTAAATGAAAAAAATGCCTAATAGATTCTCTTTAGAGAGGAAAACAAAGAAGACTGTGTAACTGGCATCATCATGAACCTCAAAGAAAGCAAGAAACATAATTTCATGGAATACTTGGTCATCAAAAGTACAAGAAAAAAAGACTCACCATCAATGCATTTGTAATTTACGTGTCTTTCATTGGTTCTTGATCAAATATTGAACACTTCTACGTGTTGACAGAAGCTAAAATAAAATTTATCTATAAAATGAATGTTTTTAAGAAAAGATTCAAATGTCTCCATTAATGGGTCTGTGTTCATGAGGCACCTGCATGTGACAATGGAATTCCTTTTGCATGTCATCCTCTTGATGACATTTTTCTGGTAATTGGTCATGGAAAGAGATAATCTTTGTTTATCTTTGAATCTCCCCTTAAGATATAGGAAAGTCCCTCTACAAGAATCTTCCTTTTTGAACTTTGAGTTGTTTATCTCAACTGGTGTAACAGTAAACACCTCAACATATATAGGGGGACTTGCTACTACAAGTTCTTAGATCTGCATTCGTAAAAGGAAAGCAGCTTTCAAGGGGTTAACAATCACTTTAATCAAGCACAGGTATCAGAGATAATCAAAATCAAAATTTCAGAGAAAATACAGAGAAATAAAAAGTCAGCAGACATGCTTCCAAAATGTCTGACCATCACATACATACAACAGCTACCAGAGAGGGAAATAGCAATTTCTGGGTTTTAGTGAGGGTGTGGGGGATGTTCTTTAGTAGCTTCCCAGAGTCTCTCTGGCCAAAGAAACACTTCCAGCCAGTAAGCCTCAAAGTAAAACCTCACCCTCAGAGTATTTATACACTTTATCAAAAAAAAAAAAAAAGGTATTTGGGACCCTCCTACAAAACCAACAGCCCTAAACAAGCTTTCCACAATGGGCAAGTCCATCAATGGGTGGGAAAGATCCTGCCCAATCAGAGTCATTTTTACTAAAACAAAAACAGTAAAAGATTCTAATTTGATTGCCATTACAACTGGTAAGCCTAATTCATTCCATTTCTGGAAGTTTGGAGAGACCATTAAGAATGTAGATCTCTCTCTCATCTAGACCTTACTGGTTTGAAACCATTTTTCTAGCCACGTACCTCTTTGATGCTTACTACCTGGGTAGGGGGCTGTTCGGGGCGCGCTCGACCCCCGAACCTTCGGGCGAGATCCCGACCCCTTCTCTCCAACCCTCGTGGCTTCGGACGTCTCCGGACCTTCCCCTGGGGGAGGGGAAGGCTCTTAACCAGGCAGGACGCGGAGTGCAGTTGAGAAGCAGTTTATTCTTATCAGTTACACCAGAAGATCCCCCGAGCCCTTCCTGCCTGTGCCTTTTATCCCTAGTGTCTTGCCCTCCTCTTCCGAGTAGGCTCCTCCCCAGTTCCTCCCTGAGGGCGGGGCTTTCATCTCATTGGAGCAAGCCCCTCCAGACCAAACCAAAAAAGGGCACGATTCCCAATCCCGGGTTGTGTCCCCTTCTGGTTGGTTGGTGGTTATTTAGCTTCAGACCAGGAAGTCTTTCTAGTGTTGAGCTGGCAGAGGTCAGGTCTTCCTAGTACTCTCTTCCCCCCAGGAAGGGCGTTGGTCCATTGTGCCCCTGACAACTCCCCCTTTTTGTTTTACAAGGGCAGGTGAAGGGCCTGTCTTAGGCTATGTGGCCTGACTCCATGCCTGGTACCGAAAGTGGGCAGGGCCCCTGTCTTAGGCTATGTGGGTGGCTCCCACCTCCAGCATTTCTGGTAGGTGGACCCACAATAATCCCGTCATTGGGTACCTCTGCAGCCAATGGCATGATTATCCAGGTCATGGGGCCACAATATTCCCGTCATTGGCACAGTCACAGCGAAAGCCCATTATGAATCTTAGCGGGGTGATAGTAGTCAGCAAGCCTTAACTTAGCCCCAGCCCTCATTAGTCAGGTAATCAGGATCGACCCCCGGCAACGACCCCTTTGTGTTTTTGCAGAAATATATCA
Organism: Bettongia penicillata ogilbyi; assembly: GCA_023548195.1. NCBI lineage: Eukaryota > Metazoa > Chordata > Mammalia > Diprotodontia > Potoroidae > Bettongia > Bettongia penicillata. The sequence continues at coordinate 3,296,821 of JAJHZJ010000678.1, read as the reverse complement.
GCCCTCAGCTGTTCCAGGGTACTCATCCACAATTTCATAATACATGACAATAAGCAAGGTAGGCAGAGACAAATCACACATAACAGGGCAATTCCCAATCCAGTAACAAAGAGGTATGAAGCCATTGTGTAACAGTAAGATTTTTCAACAAATCTGGGAAAAGTCCATGCTGATTTTTTATATCCCTCTTATAATGGTCTGTGGCATTTTGTATGCCTTTAATTATCTCACCTAACTTTAATATATAAGTATCTAAACTTTGGAAGTCATCAAGTCTGGCAATAGCATCTTCAAGCTCTGTGCTAGCGTTAAGCATGAGGGCAGTCATGCATGCAGGTCGTAACAGCTGCGTATCGCACGATAGCCCTTGAAGCATTGATTCTACCTGTACCATCGTGGCCAATGCTTTTACCGCAGAGGTCAGCGCGGCTAGCTCGAGTGCCACCTGTCTATTTATCTGTTGTTGCTCCACCCATGCCGCTTCCGAATAGACCATAAAGTCGGACAGATCATGTGCCATACCTTTAACCTCATTCTGCAGTGCCGCAAGTTCTATTTGTTGTAAAACACTCACGGCTAGTCCAATGATATCCATTGTAGAAATGTCCAGTCCCCGTCTCACTCGTGCCACTCGGGCAGTGATCATTTCAAAATAGTCCGAGTCCGCGAAGGGTCTATAAGATCCTACCGGCAAAAAGGTTACCAGGGGTATTTTCAGCAATATTACAAAGGTGCCATTCCCTGTTAAGTTCTTACTCTGAAGGGTGTTTGATAGGGACCCATTATGGCAAATAATGTTAAAATCATGGGTGCCAGTGATGCTCCCGTCCCTACAAATCAGAAACATTTCGGTGTCTGTAGTTGTCTGTGTCACTACCTCAAAAGAGTTGCAATGTCCTGAGCTAGAAGATTCATCGCAGTGGTACCCAAGTTCTGTAAGAAGGTTAAACCACTGTTTGTTCAGTGTGGCATTGTCTGTGAGGGGCGCGCTATTGTCCGTCATGTGTATGGCCTTTCCGAACGCCGCTGCGGCCTTCCATAGGTGTGCCTGCAATACCACCGTGGTATTGATCTGGTTGCCGGATACCGCATGAGGGACAGGTGCAGTGAAGTAGGGTCCTGGGATGCCATCCATGAAATACAGCTGGGTGTTGTTTATCATCTCTCCTATCACCGGATAACCTGTAGAGCAAACTTGGACAACATCAAACATATTCGGGGTAGGTATACATGCGGGTAAGTGTGATTTTGGGAATCCTGATAGGTAAAACATATAAAGGGTGTTTCCGATCTACAAGTGTTTGTTGTAACTGCACCAACATCGGTAAGATAGCCGAAGAGGACTGTGAAAGATCTGCAGTGGCGATGTGAGTAAGGAGGTGGTAACAAAAAGGCTATCTGTAATTAGATTAAAAGGTTCAGAGGGGCATAATTGTAAAGCTTGTAAAACAGCATATAGTTCGTTTTTCTGGGCAGAGGTATATAGTGTTTGTAAGATCTGCAAAATTTTCTTGGCTGGGATATAAACTGAGGCCTTATTTTTCTTTGTCGCATCTGTAAATATGTTAAGGCCATCAACCGGCATCGATTGCACTGGGTTTTTTGGAATCGACAAGGACAATGAAGCCCACCCCCTGAGCGATGGAGGCAGATGACCTTGAACAGTCTGGTGGGTAGTTAAGACCACCGCCCAAGTTTCTGATTCATGTGCTAATTGTGTGAATATCTCTACAGAATCCTCTATTAATATGATAGGAACCTTACCGGTAATGCCTTGAGCCAATACTGAGGCTTTCATTAGCAGCAGTCCCCGTGTCTCTAGCTTAGAGGGGACACTTTTGTTGGGTTTGGAAGGATAGACCCACGCCAAAGGGCCAGCCTGTTGAAATATTGAGGCAGCTATACCTAATGACGGGTTTGACACAACAGTTATATAGACCGGCTGTAGTGGATCTATGCGTTGGACAATGGATTCGTTAGCTATGCGCTCTATAGGATCCATAGCCTGCATAGCCTCTTTGGTCCAGTCTCTAGGGGAATTAAGTGCAGAGGGTCCTTTCAAAATTTGGTAAAGCGGTTGCATTAACTCATTGGATATAGGTGCAGTGTTCCTTAACCATTGTATGGACCCTATTAATTTCTGGAAGTCGTTTAATGTCTTAACCGCTGTTCTATCTATAGAGGGTTTTTTTTTTTTTTTTTTTTTTTTTTAACCTCCGTTTGTGTGACCTGGTGACCTAAATACTGATAAGGCAGTTGTGTCTGTACTTTCTCAGGTGCTACGTATAGTCCATGCTCAGCCAGGGCACTCATGACTCGCTTTAACAAGAGACTTGTAGTGGCTGACGAAGGCGTGGCTATTAAAATATCATCCATATAATGGATAAGCATGGCTGCTGAGTTGGTCTGTCTGATGGGATTTAGAATAGCATCAACATATAATTGACACATGGTAGGACTATTAGCCATCCCCTGGGGTAAGACCTTAAATTGGAACCTTTGACTGGGACGCTGATAATTAGTGTTCGGGATGCTAAATGCAAAATGCTTTCTATCCTTTTCCTGTAGGGGAATGCCGTAGAAACAATCTTTAATATCTATGACGGCTATGGGCCATTCCTTAGGAACCGCAGTTGGTGAGGGCAGTCCGGGTTGAGCTGCTCCCATGGGTTCCAATGCACTATTAACTGCTCTGAGATCTACGAGCATTCTCCACTGCCCAGATTTCTTTTTTATTACAAACACTGGGGAATTCCAAGGGCTTGTGGAGGGCTCAATGAGTCCTGCTTTAAGAAGATCATCCACTATACCTTTAAGGGCCTGTAATTTCTCTGTGGTGAGGGGCCACTGTTCCACCCAGATAGATTGTTGGGACTTCCACGTCAGTGGTAAGGGTGAAGGCCCATCAGTAACCCCTAGTGGTTTAACTGAATATCAGTAGTCACAACCACTCCCATCTGGCCCAGAACATCCCTCCCCCAAAGGCTGGATTTTTTGGAATTTTTATTCTCATCGTGCCACATTACTTTACTGGCTGCTTTCAGGGCACTTGTTATTGCTGATTCATTCTTTGCAGGCTCCTTATTAGGAAATGTTAAGAATTTCATAGCAGCCAATAAGCCATCATTATCGAATTTTAAATAATTTAGAGTATAAACAGCCAAAGGCCAATTGTAATTTATCATCAATTTGGAGTATAAACAGCCAATTGCGAATTTATCATCAACTCCTGGTCCAACTACTCCCCTTTTTTGTTTTTGCAAGAGGGCCAGATGTAGAGGACGCCCCTGCGTCCCTACATGGCTCAGTGATGTGGTTGAAAGAAAAGAGTCGGGGGAGGTAGGAATAGACCAGTTCCTTTTATTGATCTGAGGGTTTGGGTTTATATAGACAAGGTACTGAAAGTCTACCTGACATTCTGCTATTGTGTCCCAGTGATTAAATCAATCAGGATGATTAAATCAGTCTTCTGATAAATCAGACCACAAGCCTAGGAACATCTATTCTACATATCCCTTGTTTTCTGTAACTCTCTTGTTTGTCTCACAGAGACAACATCTGGGGGGCATGGAGAACCATTCTGGATGATAATGAGCACAGTCTCAAAGATCAGTTTCCCCAAAGGTCTATCCTGATCTTGTCAACTGCACTCCACCCTGGCCCTCAACAATTCCCCCTTTCTTTTGTGCGAGTAGGTGTCCAGGGAGTGATTTGCTAGTTCCACTATAGCTTGACCAGTGGGATTATGGGGGATTCCAGTGACATGTAAAATGGAAAATTCCACCATGAACTGTTCATCCCAACCCCTACCCTCGGGAAGGGAAAATTAAATTCCCTACTATTCTTAAGCATTCTCTTCCCTTGATCTAATCTGGGATGATAAAAGTTACAATTGACTGTAGTCCTAGCTGGTTGATGAGTTGGGACTGCAGGGCAAAAAATCTTAATGATTCTAACATTTACTCAAGTAAATTTTACTTCCGTATCCACTCCTTAAGAACATCTTTGAAAGAGAGGGCTTTTGAATCTATCAGCTGAAGTGAGGGAGATTTCTGGACAAATATCCAGTGGCGCCAAGTCCCCTCCGTTCTACTGGAGAGTTTCAAAAGCTTTATCTCTTCTGAGGTGTCTCTTTAAGATTTATGCATATTTCCAATTTGCCTAGTGCCAAATAATATAACAAATCCTGATCTGTTTTAAACATCCAATTAGGAGTGACACATTTCACTTAAGATGTGAACAGAATAACTACCTTTTGGTTACTTCTTATTATACAAAATACTTTTCTTTTAGGTGAGATTTAGGTGAAAATGTTGATCAGCCTGCCCCAGATCTCGTCTCGTCTCGTCTCTCTCCACCCTCACAATCTGGCCAGGATTGGAGGGAAGAGGGTAAAGCGAGAGAGAGTTTAACCAAAAACTTTCAAATAATTTCCGAAACTTTTATGCTTTCCTTAAACTTCATATCCATGTTGTTTTCCTAATGGGCTTTGATTAAAGCCCCCTTTAAAACTGCACAGACACTATGTTCCTGCATTTCCCATCCAAGACTACACTTTGCAATCACATAAACTAAATAATATAAGATTAGTTCCTCTCTTTCTCTCTCCCATACTTCTCCCCGATGCTGCAGTCATCAGAGAGAAGGGAGGAGGGGGAGGAAAAGAGATAACTTTCCAAGGTCCAGCTACCATGGAGCTGACCGTAATAACTCACAAACACACGCACACAGAACATGTAAAGACAGAACACATATACAGACAATAAAAGAATCCAAAAAAACTGAGAAAAATTGTCAGAAATCCTCTGTACACATTATAACTCTGGCTTAATTTCTATCACTGTGTCCGGGCTGCTGAATTCGCCACTGTGCCACAAATCCTGGGCAAATTTTTTGCTGTGCCACAAAACCAGGCCCTGGGCCAACTCTGGATGTATTTCCTGGTTGAATTTCTGACTGCACCAACTCCCTCTTTCCTCTCTGTCCTATCTGGTCATGATTGTCTCCTGAGCTCCCAGACCGCCAAGATTGTATGACTGTCTGTACATAAACAGAGCCGGGACCGTATTTTGCGGCGGTCTCTTTAAGATCTCTTAGGAATTTATAGAACAGCGGTTTATGCACCCTTTGAGGCTGTCCGCCCTGTTCTGGCTGAACAAACACGGGGAATAGGTTGGCCCCTTTCCAATCTACTTCCTCTCTATTTTCCTGCTGCTCTATTAATTGCCAACGGGTCGGATCAATTCCTGTATGCTCTATCCAAGGGCTGACTATCAGTATTTTTTCGACCCAGTCCCTACATGTTCTAATATGAATTTTTACTCCATTTTTCTTGCACAGCTTGTACAGCTGGCAGGCTAGCACTCCCTTATCCTCTGGTTTTACATGGGCGGAGCCCATTCTGCCTTCTAGGCGTCTCTGAAGCGGGCGGCGTTCGTTCTCCGGCTCGAAAAGCGGCCGGGGTTTTTACTTTCGTTTCGCCGCTCGCTTTCGCCTAGGCTGCCTGGTCCTTCTACTCCGTCCAGCGGAGTAGGCAAGGGGTCCCCCTTCACTTACCTCACCCGGATCCACTTGCGGTGTCGCCCCACGTTGGGCGCCAGCTGTTCGGGGCGCGCTTGACCCCCGAACCTTCGGGCGAGATCCCGACCCCTTCTCTCCAACCCTCGTGGCTTCGGACGTCTCCGGACCTTCCCCTGGGGGAGGGGAAGGCTCTTAACCAGGCAGGACGCGGAGTGCAGTTGAGAAGCAGTTTATTCTTATCAGTTACACCAGAAGATCCCCCGAGCCCTTCCTGTGTGTGCCTTTTATCCCTAGTGTCTTGCCCTCCTCTTCCGAGTAGGCTCCTCCCCAGTTCCTCCCTGAGGGCGGGGCTTTCATCTCATTGGAGCAAGCCCCTCCAGACCAAACCAAAAAAGGGCACGATTCCCAATCCCGGGTTGTGTCCCCTTCTGGTTGGTTGGTGGTTATTTAGCTTCAGACCAGGAAGTCTTTCTAGTGCTGAGCTGGCAGAGCCACATCAGCAGGTCAGGTCTTCCTAGTACTCTCTTCCCCCCAGGAAGGGCGTTGGTCCATTGTGCCCCTGACAGGGGGCTTTTTTCAGATTTATGGCTTGGGATTGATATCTGGTCTACCTCTTCTCAAGGAAAGGTTATGCGGGTCTCTACAGACTCTGCAGTCTGACAGGCTGTAACCTAATCTGCCATCTGCCCCTCCTCCGAGACTTTGGTATCTTCTTTAATGGACTCACTATTCCCAGCTCTCTGGTGGTGACTGTAATAACAGACTAGCCCTGGACCCAGTGAACAATGTACAGTTTTCCTTGACCATCCTTTTTGCTCAAGCAGGGTTTAATCATATGTATCATTACTACGCCATCCTAAGAAAAACAACTGGCCCAACCAGATCAACTTCAGAAACACAGCCTTGATTAACAAATGGCCAAGCATGTAATTGCTTGATTATTTGATTGAGAGAAATACCTATTCTGAAAGAACTTAGCTAAAGGCAGGAGTTATTATATACAGCAATTGCCATATTTCATATCTGTAAATCTAAATCAATTCCTCAAAAAAACATGGGCATTACACCCACTCTCGTAGGTCAGGGGCTTCATTCACCTCCTGGACTGAGAACTCAGAGAAATTCACCTGCTGAGTCCATTAAAGTTTTCTTCCTCTCAGGGCATATTTTGAGGTGTTATTGTCTAAGTGAAACCACGAGTTTTCTCTTGCCTTACAGGTTAACAAAGTGAGTGATTCCCAGAGAATTACCCACTATCAGTAAAGCTTAACATAGCACAGATTTGTAGGAAACAGCAAACTTCATTAAATGCCGATGGTCTGAATCATTCACCTGCAAAGTAGAAGTGGGATTTGGCAGCTGAGGTGTAATTCTGCTCCTGATCCAGCCTTACTTGGTGTGAAGAAATTCATATGCAAGAACTATTCTGAAGCCAAGTGAGATCTGTAGTAGAGAAGCCCAAAACATCATGTATTGATTTGCTCCTTTTCTGATATATATAATTTCTCAAACTCTGAGAGCAACAGTCACCTACGGACTTGCTCTTCTGCAGTTTTTAGTGGGGTTTTGATTAAAAGAAAAAAACTTCCCCAATTTCATCTTTACTTAAAGAGTCACTAAGGCCCCTAAGTCACTAAAGCTCAGGAACTCATACATGAGTCATGCAACTAAAGCAAGGGACACACACTGCAGAGGTGGAATTATGGCTAAAGCCATTCTCCTTTAAAAATTTAAAGGGGAAAGGAAATAAAAGCTTAAACCAGAATTATTATATATTATTGCTCTTTCTGAACACTCCAGTTGGGCCAAACTGGACTTCCTGCTGTATTCATCATCCATTGTACCCCATATTTTACCTATCCTCCATGCCCGGAATACACTCCTTTATCGTTTCCACCTTCAGCAATTTCTTCCTTTCTGCAAGATGCAGCTCAAGCACCACCTTCTTCACAAATTCTTGCTCTATCTTGCACAATTGCTAGTGTCTTCCTTCCCTAATAATTTTGTATTAACTATATCATATCTATTTTATATATATTTGTATATTTTGTTTCCTGCAGTTGAATTTGAGCACCTCGAGAAAAGGAATTCTTTCATTTTTTGATGCACTTGGTATCCCTAGTGCCTAACATGTCATTCCTGTCGTGGTGGTGGTGTTTTCTAGTTGTGTTTAACATTTCTTGACCCTATTTGGTTGTTTTCGTTTCTGTTTTTTGGCAAAGACACTGGAGTGGTTTGCAATTCCTTCCCCAACTCTTTTCACAGATGAGAAAACTGCTGCAAACAAGGTTAAATGACTTTCCCAGGGTCATACTACAGTGTCTGAGGCCAGATTTGAATTCACAAAGATAAGTCTCCCTGACTCCAGGCCCAGCACACTATGCAGCTGCCCCTAGCATATTATGGATTCTCAACAAATACTTGCTCACTGATTGACTTTTGAAATTATTAATCAATGACAAAACCAACATGCATTTTGAATAGTAGACCCCACATCTTCAGAACTGTACCACCTACTTTTTGTTTGAAAGGTGTTGTAAAGAAGATGTTGTACTTTACAGTCATATTAGCTCCCTCTAAGTATCTGAAAAGCTATCACATAGAAGATGACTTGTGTTCAGATGTCCACAGTCCTTAAAAAGCCTTCACTAATATTTGTCATTCCCCTCACCTATCATTTTCTATGTCTTCTTATTTTTACTTTCAAATTCCAAGACAGAGTTGTCTAATCTTGAGTCCTCTCCTTCTACACTGAATCATGGCTCAGCTCTTTGAAATCTGACCAATATTTCCCAATTGTTAAATATTTCCTTCCTTTCTTCCAGCTAGGTGTCAAGCCATCATTTCATCAGGAGTCTTAACCCATTACCTCTTAACCCTAACCCATTCTCATTTAAATCCCAGCTCAAATCATTCTTTGGACTCTTCTACCTCCTTGCCAGCCACCTGACGTTCCAGTTTTTTTTTTATCTTCCTCTATTTGAACATAAGCTCCTTGAGGGTAGAAATTATCTTATTTGCTTATATTTGTGTTCCTAGTGCTTACCACAGTGCCTGGTACAGAGTAAGTGCATAATAAATGGTCTATCTATCCATCTGTCTATTCTCTATCCTTTCTAATCTTTCCTCACTACCAAAGAAATTTTTCTAAGGCACATATATGAACCACATGTGTGAACATGTCACCTCCACTTACCCACTCCCACTGAAAACCTTCAATGTTTCCCTATTGCCTCTAGGCTAAAATGCAAATTCATTTATTTAATTTTTTAAATATTTATATTTTATAGTTTTAAAAAAATATTTATCAGTTCTATCAATTATTTAAATATTATTCACATACTCCACAAAATGGCTATAATCTACTTTTTTGGACTTACATCACATTATTCTGCTTCGTACAGTCTACTGTTCAACAAAACTAAACGACTCATCATTTCCTAGATTCGATATTTCATCTCTCATCATTGTGTATTTGCACAACCTATCCCCCACACCTGAAATGCATTCACTCCTTAACCCAGTCCCTCAGAATCCTTATTATACAAAAAAATGTCCTTTCCTTTGTAGAATTTTCTTTGATTCTTCCCAATTGTTAGGTCCCTCTCCATTCTCAAATGCCCATTAATTTATTTACTGACATCAATTTTGTATTTCCCCCTAAAATATAAGCTTCTTGAGGGCAGAAACTGTTGGATTTTGGGTTTTGTATCGCCACGATCTAACCTAGTATCTCACACATAGTAAGAACTTGATAAATATTTGCTGAATTATTGATTTGAATTAATTTTATAATCACGGGCAACCAATCATTCTCTTAAGTAAATCTGACTATGACTATGTTGTCTCCAACTTATATTCACCTAAAATCACTGGCTTGATGTTTCAAATCCAAGAATTAGGTAATCTAATTATGGTTATTGCTTAATTTAGAATAGAAAATTCCATAGATATAAGAATATTACTTGAAGTTTTTATGTGCTCAAGTAAAGATTCATCAATTCTTTTAGACTGTCAATAACTTAACAAATTGAAAAGTGAAAATTTAGCCAATTGCTTGCTCTCTTTACATCAAACCAATTGACTTTTTCCTTTAAAATGATTGGGGTTTTTGACTGCTTCAGAAAGCTAAGCAGTTTTTTATTATTACAAAGTTATCTATGAATCTCAGAATTGAAAGGGATCTCAAAGGTTATCTAGTCCAATGAATATCTGAATTATAATGCTCTACCAAACTGTCATCCAACCTAAGCATGAATACTTCAAGGAATGGGAAATTCACTATATACCCAGGAAGCTTTTTCCACTTGGGGACAGTTCAATGAGAAAAATTTTCCTCTTATCAAGTTGAAATCTGCCTCTAGACAACTTCATATATTGTTTCTATTTCTGCCTTGCCTTCTGCCAAGCAGAACAAGTCTAATCCCATTAATATGACAGACCTTAGAGGACTTGAAAACAGCTATCATATCCCTCCTAAGTCTTCCTTTCCAACTTAAAAATCTCAAGAGAATATGCATTTGTACAGGATGTTCTGAGTGTGTAAGGTGTGCCAAGCAAAACCTAATATCTTTGGTCTTTTATGTCTCATTTTTAAAAATTTGTACCTGTAAATTCAGGTATAATTGCTCATTTAAAAGTAGTAAGCTTGGCTGAATTTTCATTTATTTGATGATTAAAATTAATTTCCTTTATGAGTAAGTTTTCACTAAGGATTTGCCATTAAAATTTTTTAAATGACATTTCCCAAGTGTGCCTACACCTGTACCAAGGAGAAAGACAGTGTAGAAGAGAAAGGAGGAAGAAGATAGAGAGTGCTCACATCTTTAGATTTGCCTTTCAAATTTCACAGACTCAGGTTCAAAGAGATAGCTGCAAGAAGCCTTCCCTGATAATCAATGCTTTTAACAAGATGGTAGAATATTAAATACTAATAGTTTAATTCACGGATACGCACTTAAACTCTAGCAAGCATATATTTTTAAATACCTCATATATAAAATATAAAGGCACAATTCCCATCTTCATAAAATTTAATATTTAGTAGGGAGACCGAAAACACACATGCATAAGGAGTGATTTGGGGGTGGGGGGGAGGAGGAAGGTGGCACAGGAACAGGGGCTGGAGAGAGGAGAAATGACAAATAATATTTTAAAATAGCAAGGTGACAGGACTGACCAATCTCACTAGTAGGTTATCTGTCAAGTCTGCTGCTTTGCTCCTTGACATATTTATTCTCATCATTCTGAATGGCCTGGAATCCCTATCCCAAGTGGAGCAACCTTTTTTCCCCCATATGCTCATATTTCTCTATATTCCAAAATTCCTAATCTCCTAGGACTCACATAACATTAAAGTTACTGGCTATACAATTTCTTAGCAATGTAATCAATAATAAACAAAGACATAAATAACAATTCATAATATTTTAGCTATGGGAAAGATCATAGCCAGTCACCTCTAACCATCACTATAACTGTATTTGATTTCTCCTTACCTCTGGTAACATCATTTCACTAAGTTTATTCAAGATACATAATAAAGTCTCATTTGAAGAATCTGTTTTAATCAATCAATAAGCATTTATTAAATGCCTACTATGCCAGGTACTATGCTAAGCACTGAGGATACAAAAGAGGCAAAAGATAATCCCAGCTCTTATGGAGCTTACAATCTAATTCTTCACAAATAAATATTAAAAATAGGCACCAAGGATGAAGATCCATCAGGATTCTTTCTCTTTCCTTTCTCCAGCCAGTTATGATAGGAAAACAGTCTCTAGCTTGTCTTACTGATCTCTCAATGACCTTTCATTCTCTCTCTGATCAGCCTCTCCAAACTGAAAAACTGCCTTTTCCACAACATTCCATTTGGCTCTTAAAGATGTAATAATATTGTCACTTTTATGGAAGAACCTAACGAAACTGGTATGTCACATCATTAATATTAAACTAAAACAACACATAAGAGCTGAGGGCATAATATGTAAGCATGGCAAGAGTGGGGGGTACAATTAATAGGTACAAGTGGGTCCAGTCTTGAACCACATTTAATGGAGTCTCTGCAGACTTGTGGGGGCGTTGAAGGAAAAGAGACGTTTATCTATAAGCACACACCCAGTCTTTAGCAATAAGATGGAACATAGATTAGGAGTAACTGGAAGAAAGAGAAATGACATGCACTGCCCACTACTGTTCTATAGGCTTCAGCTTGAGAATCCTCAAGAAGAGACCCTGAGGAATCATGTTCCTTCAGTCCTGAGCTGATAGATTGACCACACAGGCTAGTGAATGAGAATCCCTGAGGGAAAGTTTACCTTTTTGCCTAAACTTTGGGAAGGTGGGAGAAGGATCCTTCGTTAGTGTGTAACTTAGGGTTTCTTATAGGAATTGAATGGATTGAAGTCAGGAGAAGGCACTTGGTGGGTGTAGGAACAGTAACTTGCTTTCATTTATTTCGACTCTTCTTATTAAAGTCCTGTGGAATAAATAGTGTCAGTGACATTGAACTAAGTGCAATGGGACAAAGGGAGGAGGTGTCAAGTAGGATGGAAGCACAAGAGCCCTAAGATTTGATTAGATAATTCAGACACAGCCCTTCGACTAATCTAGAATCCCATTCACAACTAGGCCAGATAAAGAAAGAAAGTAAGAAAAGTAAGAAAGAACAGCTTCCACAGAATGTAAGAAAGGCCTTGGGAGCTACAGCTTATGTTACATAAAGCCATCTGATGTCAAATCCTGTAAACTACATGTGATTTTTTAAAAGTACCACAGAAACCATGAAAAAATGGCAGCCAAAGAGCAGCATCCCCTGTATATGATATATGTAAAGCTTTAGCAAATCATGTATGTAAGAGGAAACTGGCTGTTATGAAGAGGAAACAAAAGATGAGTTTAGAAAAAGAGACGGAGCCTGAAGTGGGAAAGTGAAAATCATAATAAATACAAGGAAAACCCAAAAATGTAAATGATGATGACAATTATGATAGTAGCTTATATTTGTGTGGGACAGCTAGGTGGTGCTATAGAGTGCTGGGCTTGGAGTCAAGAAGACCTGAGCTCAAATCCAGCCACAGATATGTACTAGCTGGGTGACGTTGGACTAGTGTATTGTTAATGTATTTTTGCTTAATGGGAAGATCTTTCCCATCCATTCATAGGCCCATGTGACCTGCTTGAGTCATCACATGAGTCTGTGGTGGAAGGAGCTTGCCACATGGATGGAGCAGGAAGCAGTGGGGCAGGAAGCACAGAGCAGAGCTGAGAGAAAATTGCTGAGAGCAGTTAAAGCTGAGGGAGAGAGAGGAAGCCTAAAACAAGCTGTGAGTGCTCATTTGCGGAAAGTCCCTAGAAGAGGGAAGGCTTAAAGATGGTGTTACCTCTGCATTGTTATTGTGTATAGATTTCTTTGTTGTTATGATGAATTTGGCTTTCTTGTGTTGGGATTCAACTTTGTGGTGTTTGAATAAATATTTTGGTTCTGTCTTCCATGTGGAGAATCTGTTATATTTTGTGATTCAGAATTATTCCCAGCAAATTCATAGCTACCACAGGCACTGTGAATATTGCGTTGGTGCTACAACAAGTTACTTAACCCTGCATGTTTCAGTTTCCTCTTCTATAAAACGAGCTAGAGAAGGAAATGGTAAATCACTACAGTGTCTGATGACAAGAAAATCCCAAACAGGGTCACAAAGAGTCAGACACAACTGAAATGACTAAAATACTTTTCAAGTGTCAGCTTTTAAAGTTTTCTCACATATCTTCTTCACTGCATTCCTCGGAGGTCCCATGGATAAATGAGATTAGAATCCCTCCAGAGATATTGATGCTACCAGAAGCTACAAGAAATTTTCTCAAATGTAGATGTTCTTTCCCTTAGCTCAGATTTCTCTCAACTCAGTCTAAGACCCAAAATGTAAAATCATTCCTGTATAATATTTCATAAATTTATTAAAAATCAGCTGGCTATGCCCCTACCCAAACTGTACACTAGAAAAATCTCTAACTATAGTTTGTGTCTCATTTCTCATTAAGATTCTTATCTCCTTTCCAATTTCACTGAAAAAAACCCACTCATAATACAGTTTGAAGTACATTTTTCACTAGAAGCCAAAATTTGAAAGGTATAGTATTAAATTCCTGCTTATTTTGTGGCTCTAGCAAAACTCTAGAAAAATTTCACTTCTATAATAATAGTTAATATATATAACCCTTCCTATGTGCCAGGCATTGTGCTAAACATTTTACAATTATTATCTCATTTGCTCATCACATCAAGCTTGTTATTATTCCCATTTTAAATATGCAAACAGAGGTTTAGTGACTTGCCCAGAGTCCCAAAGCTAGTAAATCTCTGAGATCAGATCTGAACTCAGGTCTATCCTGACTTCAGGCACAATACTCTATCCACTGCACCACTAAGCTGCCTAATTTTTATCTGGATGTTCCTCATATACCCATGACTTTTTAGAACAGTGGTGCTAAACTCAAAAATGGAAGCCACTAATCCCTACATAAGGATCCCTACAGGGCACGTGCTGACAGTTTCAAAATGTAATGATATCATATTTTATTTTTATCTATTTTGTTAAATATATCCCAATTTCATTTTAGTCTAGTTACTGCACTCCTGAAGCCAAGGAAATGCTCTCCTCCTTAAAAAGAATGCTTGCTTCATTTTCATGATCAGTGGAAGAAAGGGGGTACAGGGGAGAGAATTGTACCACCAATGTAATCTTGAATTCTAGTGCTTTGGTAAAGAATTATCCATGGGTTCTCATAGAAACATCTTAGGGAGCATCCCATCATGCCACTTTTGCTTTATTCTCTGGCTGAACTCTGGGCAGGTCTCATTGGTGCTCCCAATGTACTTATAGTTGTAGCTTCTGACTCCCAGACATGCAAAAGAGATGGGGAGCTCCCCTCTGTGTTACAGGCAAAGCAACGCCCACAAACTTTAAGAATGTCTCCAAAATCTGGATTGTGAGATATATCTAATCCTGTTGAAAGCAACCATGATTTTTAGATAGAATGGAAAAATAATTTCAGTAATAATAACTCTGATAGTTCTTCAAGATTTATTAAGTCCTTAAATAATTCTTAGTATGTCAAATTTAAAAATGTATCAATTTTTAATAATTAGGATTATAAACTTTTAATAATTAATATATTCTACTTTTAGGAGAGTTTAGCAGCTATGTAGAAAATGGATGGTTCCCCTCACCACTATATCCTGCCATCAGGCCAAGTTTATGTTTTGACTCTCAAATTCATTATCCATATCTTCCTTCTGATCATATGGTCTTATTACAATATCACTTCTGCTTCTCTCTCCATTACTCCTCCTATAACTAAATTCTTCCCTTTTCTAGTTCATAGACTTCCTCTCATGAATGTATCATCTTCATATATAATGCTACTCCACCACCATTTTTAAATTATCTAATCTATTCCTTTTGAATAAAGTTTATTTGTATATAGTCAAATACTCATCATAAGCCAAAGCCTAATGAGTCCTGACAATACATATAAGGTAGAACTTGCCACTTTACATCAAGATCTTCAGTTCAAGGTGTTTGTTACCTGTACAGTTTTTTAAATAGAAACCTGAGGATGTGCTTTACTCTTGCCCTTCTTCTAGGATAGTTTCTTTTGACTTGTTTCTTGTGGGGGAGCTAAGAGCATGGAGTCAAGAAAAGCTGAGTTCAATCTGCTTCAGACACTTACTATCTGTGTGACCCTGAAAAAGTCAGTTAGGTACTCTGTGCCTCAATTTCCTCATCTACAAATGGGACTAATAATAGCATCTATCTTACCAGGTTGTTGTCAGGATCAAAGGAGTAAACATATATAAAGCATTTTACATCTTCTTCCTGAGATGAATTGGTTGATTATAGGAAAATGATAATAACATTAGAAGAAAGTGATCAAGCTATCTAGAACTAACAATAGCTAAGAAAAGGAATGCTGGGCACATGCCTATATTTACCCTATATTTTAGGAAATAGATTTTCAAAAATTGAGAAAATTAATGACATCGATGGAAGACTTCAACTACTTTGCAGCATCAGAGAAGAAAGTTGTTTGTCCATCTCATATGGGCCTTGGTCACACGTTCCCTACATGTATGCTCCTGTACACATGTAGCCTGGCTACACCTGCTCCTCAGCTGTGTGCCTCTCCACATGTGTTCTTTCAATGTTTTCTCAATTCCTGTTGCTGTGTATTTGTGAGAGACCATGTTAACAATTTACAAGGGAAATATTTAATTGCTACTTTCCTTGCTGTGCTATTTCATCTGATGCCTTTGCTTTGAACTAATTATGTCCTTTAGGTAATTATTAAAGGTAGGTATATGAATAAGGCATCACAAGCTATATTTTAAAGCAATATTAATAACCAAAGTTCCTTGAATCTGGGGTAAGTGTTGCGAAACTTCTTTTGGAAGTTATAGCACTACACACACATACATACAGAGAGACAGAGAGACACAGACATACACACATACACCCCATAGAGACAGAGAAAGAGACCCCTTAATAGGATAGAATGTTGAGACAAGATCAATTTATTCATGATAAACATGAAATCTTAAAAATTAGATTTTTTTTTAAAAATTAGCAGCACAAATACAGGAAAGGAAGCTATGCCTAGTAGAGGTTTTAGTTGATTGCTAATTCAATATGAGATAATTTTCTGATGAGGCATTCCTAAAAGTTAATGCAATCTTGGGCCCCAATGGTAAGTCACACAACATCTAGAACCTAAGGAATAATCATCCTGCTGCATTTTTTCCTGTCGGGGCATCTCTAGAGTCTTGTGTCCATTCTTGTGTCCAGTGTGTTTAGGTGACGCATTTTAAGGATTCTTATAAATTGGTTGGTTGGTTGGTGGTTGCTGTCTTTCATTTTGGAAAAGGATTAAAATGTCAACACCATGATAAAGTCAAGTTTCAGTGTGTTCAACTGTGACTGATCAGACCAATATGAGCTCGGAATGCTCTACCATAGGTTGGGCACAGATAGTCCCTGTGAGCATTTGGGGTGGATGATCCAAATTTGCACATCCTACATTCCTTTGTGCTGTCTCAATCCTGTTTTGCTCACAGAGCACAGCCCCCTTTCTCATGTGGGCATGCCATGCTGAGCAGTCTTGTGCCAGCATCTCCCATGTCACACACTCAAATCCAAAGTTCTTGAGAGAGACCTTGAGGGTGTTCTTGGATCACTTCTTCTGACCACCATACGATCTTCTGCCCCATGTGAGTTGTCCATAAAATAGTCTTTTGGGCAAGCACACATTTTGCATTTGAACAACATGGCCAGCCCATTGGAATTACATTCTCTGAAGCACAGTTTAAATGCTTAGCAATTTAGTTCAAGTAAGGACCTCAGTATCTGGTACCTTATCATGCCACATGATCTTCAGAATCTTCCTAAGACAGTTCAAATGGGAGAGATTCAGTTTCCTGGCATGGCATTTGTAGACTCTCCATGTTTCACAGGCATAAAACAATGAGGTCAGCACGATGGCTCTGTAGACCTTCAGATGAGAAAGTCAAAACCATGCCATCCAACGCTCAGTTGAAGGAAACATGGATGTTTACTATGAAGTATTATTTTGATGTGGTAGAAGGAGCACTGGACTGGAGTCCAGAGGGACTTGTGTCTATAGTCCAGTTCTGATACTTAACTAGCTATGTCACCACAGGCAAGTCATTTACACTTGTAAGTCCCATATTCCTCATCTGTAAAAGGGAGAAAGTAATACTTACAGGACATACTTCATAGAGTTGTTTCAAAAATTAAATATTAGTTATGCCTATCATCTTGTAAACTTTAAAAGTAATAAATAAATCTCAATTATTCTTGTTCTTATGATGAAAAAACAACACAAGAGAGTATAATAGATGCTTTGAAACATTTGAAAGCTATCATTTCATAGGACAAAATTTTTCCTTCTTTGTCCTTAAAGAGCAGAATTAGGCAGAAACCACAGGAAGGCAAGTTTCAACTCAACAGAAGAAAACATTTACAAATAATTAAAGCAGTTCAAATTAGGAATATTTGTCTCAGTCAGGAATAAATTCTGTGTTATTGGAGGACAAAATATCGAAGTGCAGGAGCTTGAATAGACTATAGAGGCCAACATTCTTATTTTATAGATGGAAAAACTGAGGCCCAGAAAGGTGATGATAGTAAGTGGTAGTGGGAATTTTAATCCTGGCCCTATGACTCAAGGTTCAGTACATTTTTTACTATACCACACCATCTCCCCATGAAAGTGAAAATTGGCTAATTACTTGTGAATACTCTAGAAAGGATAGCTACATTAAATAGGGATGAGATTATGATTTTTTTTTCAATTTAACACTTATGAATTACTGAGGCTCTAGTGAAGGCATATAAGAAACAATGTCTGTTCTACCCTTGCACAAACAAGAGTATTGGAGTAAATGATGGCAAAAGTCCCTTCCAATCCTATCATTTTATAATTCCATAAAACTGGATGGATACACTATCCAGATCACTACTCAGATTTTCATGATAAACAATGACAAACCTCAATACAATGTACCTTAAGGAATACAAAGCCCTTTTCACATATTATCTCATTAGATCCTTACTTGCAACCCACCTTGTAATTTCTATCTGGTTTTACATAGATGTCTCTGCACAGCTATCTTTCTGTCTATAGAAGCTACCTATAGGTCTATCTATAAAATGCAGCAAAATCCAAATAGTCCCTGAAAAAGTGGGAGATTGTCTCATATATCTCCCTATGTTTGGTTTGTTCTTTAACTAAAGCCCTCCTTCAGGGTTTCCATAAGAAGTGTGGTTTGAATGTATCAAATTTAGGTTTAATTGAAATGGAAATGGCCACACAAGATATTATGTGACCTTGAATATCAAAAACCCCTCACTTCTCATAACATGCTCTGGGATCAGAATAAGATATTGTTTGCTCAAATACAAAGAAAATTACTGTTTTCAGAGCCCCAGTAAAAGAAGACAATTTTTAAAAAAATTATACAGAAAGGGAGGCAGAGATCTCTAACCACAGAAATGATCTAGAATCCCAGCTCCCATTGAAGATGGGTAGTATATATTTTTCTAATCACTGTGTGACAATTTTCATAATTTGATCTTAATAACTAAAAATATATTCATTATATATTTAACACCTAAACCAGATAAAATTGTTAAAGAAAACATGCCTTTCTTGCAGATAAAGATTCCTTGAAAAGTATTTCCAGGGAATGATACAGAAACTTCCAAAGATCATCTTAAATTAATCTTCCTGCTGAGACCTAGAAATACAACAAGGTTTTAATTTTCTAGTTTCTTGTCTCTTCCATGGCATTTAATTTTTTTTCCTATCTATAGTTAGATTAGCCATATGGCATAATTGAAAGAGTTCTGGACTATGTATTGGAAGACCTGGGTTTGAATCCTGGCTCTGGTACTAAGTAGTTATATGACTAAAGGCAAGTGACTTAACTTGTTTGAGCCTCAGTTTCCTCATCTGTAAAATAGGCATAATACGATGTGTGCTTCTGCCTTCTAGGATTGTTTTGAGTAAGGTGCCTCTTAACCTGCCAGAAGCTAGCAGAGAATCTCCTTCATTGTAAACAATAAATGTTTGTTGAATTGTTGTAAATCTGAGATTTTATTATGACTACAGCTCTAAAGTCAGGAACATTATTCTATTATACAGAATTAGAGAAAACAATGTAATTTTTATAAACATTCCTAAGAAGTAACTGCATGATGTCATACACCCAGGAATAAGCAGGGATCCCCCTGAGAACACATAATTCCTCTTTCAAGGAAACACAAAGAAATGTTGGGAGAAGTTATGAGAAACCAGTTATTCAAAATGATCTATCTTAAAGTTGTTTTTAAATGAAAGTAACTGTTATTTCCCCAAAATAAGCCAGACTTTTTTCCATAAGAATAACTCCCTTAATAATAATAACAACACATATTTTGGAACTGCCTTGGTGGTGAAATCATTTCTGCATTACAGGTTCAAAAGTTTTGGGGGTGTTGTTTTTTAATCTACTTGTTATTCTTTCAGGTTCATTTTTATTTTTTTAATTTATTAAATTTATTTTTAGTTTTTAACATTCATTTCCATAAGACTTTGAGTTTTAAATTTAAATTTTCTCCCCCTCCCTTTTCTCCTCCCTCACTAACACAGTGTATGATCTAATATAGGCTCTACTTATACATTCATATTAAACATGTTTTCACATTAGTCATGATGTAAAGAAGAATCAAAGGAACCACAAGAAAGAAGAAACAAAACAAAACACAAAAGAAAAGAACTAAAAGTACACCTCCATCTACACTCAGACTCCAAAGTTCTTTCTCTGCATGTGGATGGCATTTTCCATTGTGAATCTTCTGGTGTTGTTTTAGATTTAGATTCACTTTGAAATGGCCTCAGGATTATTTTGTTTAGTTGGACCTCATTATCCTTTCTTTAAACTATGTTTTCCTCCTATTTTTTTATTATTTTGAAAGGCAATACTGCTTATAATGAGCATGACTCAGTGACTGTGGGAAACAGGAAGTGTTGGGTTCAAATTCCAGTTAATACACTCACTAAGCTGTGTGACTCCAGTCAAATCATTTAACTTTGTTGTCCTTTCGTTTCCTCATCTGTAAAATAAGAAGACTGGACTTCTCTAAATTCCCTCACAGTTCTAAACCTAAAATTCAATGATTCTTCTTTCCTTCTCTCTTTTTTATAAATTTATATATTTTATAAACAAGTTGATTTTCTAAAGAGATTGCTACATTTTGCTGCCAGTTGCCTGTCAAGTAAGTAAAGTATTTGCAGACTCTGTTGGCTATTAGATTCTTTTTGTCTCTTCATAAAAATTATATTTGACTTACATTAGTTAAACTTCTTTTTCTTTTTCCAGAGCCAATTAGGGTTAAGTAACTTGCCCAAGGCCATGTAGCTAGTAAGTATTTGAGGCCAGATTTTAACTCAGGTCCTCCTGACTCTGGTGCTCTGTCCACTGTACCATCAACCTGCTCCAATTAAATTTCTTTATAAAATTCTTAGAGTCAGCATTAATGTCCCTTCCTCCTTTTTTTCATTTTTGTCATGAATAACATCTAAATATAGGTCAGGCTGAAGTTGTTTTTATTGCATGTCCTATTTTTTTCTCATTCTTATTTCCTTAATATTTTGTGTTAGCTTTGATTTTGCATTAATAAATTGGTCATCAGATTGAATAAATGCAACTAATTCAGGAATGATTCCCATATCCATCTTTTGTCTATAAAAAACATTTTGGGGATATTATTCCATTTTCAGAATGTTCAGTGCTCAGACCTTTTCATTTAAGAGACGACAGTTTCCTTCAAAAATATAATAGAGACAGGCAAGCATGAAACAAACCAAAAAAAAAAACTATACAAGTGAAAAATCTTCTCCACTAATTGTGAATTAGTCTAATAACTCTGTTGGGCAATTTGGAACTCTGCCTCAAAAGTCACTAAACTGTGAATACCCTTTAACTCAGTGATATTGCAATTAGGAAAATACTCCAAAACAGAACAGGAAAAGAGGGAGGCAGTATCTATACATACAAAGATGTTTATAGCTGCTTTTTTGTGGTGGCAAAGAACTGGAAACTAAATATATAATAAAGTTATGATGTAAATGTATATTTTCTTTTTTATGTCATATTTCTGCCTTACTTTGTTCACCCACTCACTCTTGTTCTTTCTCTCTCTTGCTTTCTCTCTCCCTTTCAATATTTATTAAGTACATACCATGTGTCAGGCACTGTGCTTTAAAAAGAGGCAAAAGAGCATCTCTGCCCTAGAAAAACTCACAATGTAAGCAGGGAGACAACAACCCACAAACATGTACAAATAAGCCATATTCAAGATAAACAGAAAATAGTTAGAAGAGGTAAGGCACTAGAATGAAAAGAGACTGGGAAAGCTTCTGGAAAAAGATGAAATTTTAGTTAGGATTTAAAGGATGCCAGTAGGCTGAAATGAGGATAGAGAGCATTTCTTGCATAGGGGACAGAAAGAGAAAATGCCTAAAGATGAGAGATGGTATGGAACAGCAGAGTCCAGTGTCACCAGATTGAAGAGTATATGGCAGAGAATTGAGGGGGCATGTTCTAAAGGGCTTTGAATGCCAAATAGAGCATCTTGTATTTGATCCTGGAGGCAATAGTTACCGGGATTCATGGGAGTGGGGAATTGGAGTGACATGATTGGATAGGCACTGTAGAAAAATCTCATTAGTGATTAAATTCAGGTTGGATTGGAGTGGGGAGAGACTCAAGGCAAGCAGACTACCAACAAGCTACTTTAATAATCCAGGTATGAGGGGATGAAGGTCTGCAGTGTCAAAGAAGGGAAGGGTGGGTATATTCAAAAGATGCTGCAAAGATGAAATCAACAGGTCTTGGCATTAGATTGGATATAAGGGGTACAGGATAGTGAGGAGCAAAGAATGACTTATATGTTGGGAGCCTGAGGGGATCAGGTGTTTGGTGATGTCCTCCACAGTAATAGGAAATGCAGGCAGAGGGAGGGTTTGGGGATAGATAATGAGTTCCCCTTCGGACACGTTGAGTTTAAGATGTCTACTGGACATCCAGTTTGAGATGTGTAAGAGACAATTGGAGATGCGAGACTGGAGGTCAGCAGAGAGGATTGAGCAGGAATGTTAGACTTGAGAATTATTAGCATAGAGATGGTAATTTAATCCTTGGGAGCTGATGAGAATACAAAGTAAAGTAGAATAGAGGGAAATGAGAAGAGGGCTAAGGACAAAATTGGAGGACACCTTTGGTTGCAGGGAATGATCTGGATGAGGGCCCAGAAGAGGAGCCTGGGAAAGAGAGGTCAGATAGATAGAAGGAGAGAATTTTGTCCTGAAAACAGAGAGAAGAGATTATCAAGGAGGACAGAGAGAACAGTAGTGTCAAAACCTGAAAAGAAATCAAGAACGAGGATTGAGAAAAGGCTATTGGGTCTGGTAACTGAGAGATCATTGGTAACTTTGAAGAGCAGTTGTAATAGAGTGATAAGGTCCGAAACTGGATTATGAGGGAGTAAGAATAGAGTGAGAGGAGAGAAAGTAGAGACATCTAGTGGAAATAGCCTTTGCAAGGAGTTTAGTCACTAAGAGCAGATGAGATAAAGAACAATAGTTACTGGGGAGGAAAGATCACGTTGAGTATCTTTTCAGGATGAAGGAGGCATGGGAATGTTTAGAGGCAGTAGGGAATGACTCAGTAGACAGTGAAAGATTGGAAACTGGCGATACACTGAGGATGACAGAGGGGCCAGTCTGTTGAAGCAAACGAGAAAGAATGAGATCACTTGAGTAGGTAAAAAGATTAGCCTTCTCAAAAGAATAAGACTATGTCATCGTGTGAGACAGGGATGAAGGAGGAGATAGTAACAGGAGGTGTAAAAGTAATATAACATGAGAAAGAGAGAAGATGCAAATTACCTTCATTTTCTTCAATAAAATATGAGGCAAAATTCTCAGCTGAGAAAATCACAAGGGGAGCTCATGATAGGTTTGAGGAACGATGAAAAGTTTTGGAAGAGCCACTATGGAGAGAAGAGTAGTTGAATTGTTAAGACAAGCACAAGAAATTTGTCTGACAGCAATGAAGCCCCAGTTTGCATTTTGTGACATAAATTTATAGTAGTCCAGTTAGAAAAATTGCATGATTTTCTCCACCCTCATTCAACAGCATATATAGAACGAAATGCAGCAAATAGTAGGGGGGCGGGATTTAAAGCTGAAGACTGACATGGCATAATTGGTGAAATGATAAGGAGGGAAGTAATTCTAGAGAAAAGGATAGTGTAGAGTTGAATTGGTTTACTGACGGATCAAGATGAGGTAAAGAAGGGAGAGTGGCTAGTGCAACGAAGATGGCCTGGGAGAGAATTGAGGGGCCAAGGAATTGGAAGTCGTGGTATAGACAAAGAGTAGAGCTTTGTAACAGAAGGAAGGAGGAGAGGTGAAAAGCCAATGGACTGTGGTCAGGTAAGGGGGTTTTAGAATTCTTGGATATGGAGGTGGTACTTTTGTGGGTGATGGCAAGATCAAAGGTATTTCCATTTTTATATGTGGTTGAGGTAGGAGGATTTGGTCTTGGGAAGTGAGTAGGCTAAGTGATTGGGTATCATATAAACGTATATATGCAATACACATATATCTTCTATATATAGTATGTGTATACATATACACAGGTACATGTATAAAAATATAGAGCAGAACAAATTTCTGCACTATGTTATTCCTATATTGAAATGTCTAGAAAGAGAGTCAATGCTAAAATCTGTTTTGCTTTACTATATGTGTGTGTGTGTGTGTGTGTGTGTGTGTGTGTGGAGAGAGAGAGAGGGAGGGAGGGAGGGATTACATACAATACATCTCATTTTGCACTATGAGTCGTTTTCACCAGGAAAGCGTGCTTAATTACTAGTTCTCTGGAATTATGATTGGACCCTGTGCTCATGAGAGTCACTCCCTAAGTTTTTCATACTTGCTCATCTTTACAATATTGTCAATGTAGAAATCGTTCTTATTTTTTTCACTTCACTCTTTATCAATTCATACAAGTCTTCTCAGGTTTCTCTGAAATCATCCTTCTCATCATTTCTAATAGCACAATAGTATTTACCACATTTATATATCATAACTTGTTCAGTCATTCCCCAGTTGATGGGCACTCCCTCAGATTCCCATTCTTTGCTACTGAAAAAAGAGCTGCTATAAATATTTTTGTACATCCTGAATTAGAATGTGAAGCTCCTTTGTACAGTTGCTTGAACTCTTTCTTTCTGGCTGAGTACAGTTTTTTTTCTTGGATCCAGAAAGCTCTGGTATTTGGCTATAATGCCCTTGGGAGTTTCCATTTTAAGGTTCCTTTCAGGAAGAATATTCTTTCTTTTCCCTCTGGTTCTAAAAGACTTTGGCAAATTTCTTTTATGCTTTCTTGAAATATGATGGATAGGCTCTTTTTTTGGTCATGACTTTCAGGTAGTGCAACGATTCTTAAATTTTTTTACCTTGATCTGTTTTCCAGGTCAGTTGTCTTTGCTGTGAAGTATCTTATGTTTTCTAAAGAATTGAAATGGAAACATCTGATAAAAGGCAATGGAGTGGACATGAATAAGCTGTAACACATAGAGGACAATGAGCAAGGAAAGAAAAAGTAGTGGAAGGATGTCATCAAAGACATGTATGAGCAAAAGATGGGTTGGTCTTATGAGGTTTCCATTGCACAACTCATGTATTTAGTGGGTATCCTCATGACATTAAAAGAAAGTGAGGAAGGCTCTCACTACATTAATTGAACCTATACTGAATTTCTGGTGGGACATGGACAAGAGTTGCCCCTGGATGGGCAAGTATGGATGGGTTAAGCTCTGAATCTTCAGAGGAAATACCCACATCAATGACATCACAAGTCCATTGAGGGTATTTGAAAAAATTATCATTTGGATTGTGAGTTTCTTGAGGGGCCTCTTTTTGTGTCTCTAGACGTAGAAAGTCTGGTACATAGGAGGCACTTAATAAATGCTTGGCTGAATGACTGATAAGAATATAATTCATGCAAGAGTTTTAAGTTTTATGAAGCACAAGACCCCATGGGGTAATCATGCAAGACACAGACTCTCCATTTTACAAATGAAAACACTTAAGACTCAGAGAGGTACAAAGGGTACACAGCTATAAAATATGGGAGCCAGCACATGAATCCACATCTGTCTCTAAGCTCAATGCTCTTTCTATTACACCATCCTGCTTCTCTTTTGCAAGTAGTAATAATAAAAATGTTTAAATGCCGGATGGTTCAAACTAATGCTGGCCAATATCCTTTCTTTCTGGCAATAAGAGAAAGGAACCATTTCCAAGATACTGTGACAATTGTCTTTCATGACATTATCCTCCCAAGCAGATGATAAACCTGAACATCCCTGTTATCTTTAGTAACTAGTTTATGCCTATCATTCATCAACATTCATCTGAGCCTTTTTAAACTTGCTTGAGGATGGTGCTTAAGCGACCTCTTAGAAGCTATTCTTATGGTTTTTTAAGCATTTTTTGGCTTGAGGTATTAATCAGGTCTTTAACTGCAATATAACAAATGGTGGGGAGGGAGCATATTAAGTTGGTGAGGATGTATCAGTGATCCAGTGACTGTCTATGACAGAGCTTCTTAACTTTTTTGCTGCCATGGACCTCTTGGGCAGCCTGGTGAAGGTTATGGACCATTCATCAGAAAGATTTTAAATGTGTAAAATAAAATACAAAGGATAAGACAGTAAACTATTAGAATGAACTACAGTTGAACTATTGAACATAGTTCGTATTGAACTACAGCTCTCAAAAAAAATGTTTAAGTTCATAGATCTCAAGTTATTATTACAAGGGGTCTGGTGACTATTTGCCATGACTGACTTTCTAGAAAAACTTTATTGAATCCTATAATTCTCATTCCATATGCCTTTTCCCTATCATCTCAATCTACCACACTCCAGATCAATAATTCCTCAGCTCTGAGAGACAAACAATGAATATATTAAGGAAAATTTACTCAATATCTCCTGTGTGCAGAGTGCCAGGCATTATCAGGGAAATCCCACCTTCTACAGAAAACCCTTCCTGATCACACTTAACGTTAACTCCTTTCCTCTGTTGATTATCTCCAATTAATTCCACAAATACCTTGTTTTTACATGGTTATTTGAATATTGTCTCTACTATTAGATTGTGAACTCTTCAAAGTCAAGAACTGCTTTTTGCCTTTCTTTGTATCCCCAGCACATAGAAGGTACTAAATAAATTAATAAATGATATCAAGATGTATAACAATAGAATCCTAATCCTTGTGGAATTTATAACCTAATTGGAGATACAAGCTGTATGGGAAGGTCGCATGAAAAGGGGAAGGAAGTAGGGAACTAGGAGTCAGAAGATCGGTGTTCTAGATCTGACTGCTATCAGCCAATATTCTTGGGCAGATCAGATGACCACTTTGGCCCCTGTTACCCCATCTGCAAAATAAAGAGATTAATCTAAATTACCACAAAGGTCCCATTCATCTCTAAAGCAAATCCATGATAACCCAAAGAACAATGAAAACATATAGGTGACAACTGGCAAAAAAAAAAAAAAGAGCAGTAGTTGTATTGAGTATAACAGAATATCATGGTAGCCTGCCATAGAAATGGGGTATATATCCCCATGAAAAACTAGCTACTAGTATAAAGCAATACCTGACTCTGTGTTACCTTGAATAAAGCCACTTCCCTCACTTTCCTCAGCTATAAAATGAAGAGGTAGATGAGGGATAGGTATGGCTCCTTCTAGTTCCAAATCTGATGCAAAAAAAATACTGCTGGATTTGTTGTCAAAAGATGTGGTCAAAGTCAGTGGTGTGCTGATAAATGTTCAACAACCACTTTCTTCTCCCCCATCAAAAAAAAATCTGGTAATGCAGAACATATTTTTAAATTAATCTGTATCATTAACATTTTCCTTCATTTTCTTAAGTCTAGACTTAATCAACAAAGCAATAAATCAAGACCTGATCTGTAGCATTTGCTGATTTCCAACTGTAAAAACTCACACTGAAAATTTAACAATTGACTCTCATAAGCTAATTTGAGCTGGCTCTCATATACCTGTGGTCCAAGTCCTGATTCACTTACTTACTTCTTTACCTTCTTTATCTTGGGCAACTCATTTAACTGTTGGTAGTAAAAATGGTAGTAAAGTGGTTGCATCAGTTGGGAAATGGATAAACAAGCTGTGGTATATGATTGTGATGGAATATTATGGCACTATGAGAAATGATGGTGGATGGTTTCAGAAAAACCTGGGAAGACTTAAATGAATTGATGCAGTGAAGTAAACAGAACCCGGAGAGCACTGTATATAGTAACAGCAATATTGTAACAATGAACAACTGGAGAAAAACTTAGCTACTCTGATCAACACAATGATTCTAGACAATTCCAAAGACTCATGATGACTGATGCTATACATCTCCAGAGACACGAGTGAAGTCTGAGTGCAAACTGAAGCAAAATTTTCTTCACTTTCTTTTTCTTACTTCTTTTATGACATGGTTAATATGAAAATATGTTTTGCAAAATTTCACATGTATAATTGAGACCATGTTGCCTGCCTTCTCAGTGGATGGGGGAAAGGCTAGAGGAAAAGAGAGAATTTGGAACTCAGATTTTTTAAAAATTTAAAAATTTTAAAAAATTTAAAAACAAGTTTGTTGGATTGGGGTATCTCAAGGTCCCTTCAAGGTTCTGAGGTCCTGTAAAAATAATGAATACAATATTAATATATTAGATGCTACAAAGTGACCTGCAGGGCTCTATTTGGTCCTCAAGCTTTATAGAATCTGCTTCCATAGGTACACTTACATAGAGCTTAGACCCAGATATAAGTACAGGGCAACCAGATGAATTTCTCACTAAACAGTCACCTTTTCCTGTCTTCCTCTCTCTAATAACATCCAATCAAGGCCATTCACAAGGTTCCCCTAGCCCAGAAGCAGGCATGTGTAGAGACTACCCACATGCATTTTAAATGAGACTTGGGAAGATGCCAAGCACTTTCATTTGAAGTTTTGGGTTGGATTTGTAGGGTTGTTTTGTTTTATTTTTTGAGAGAGCTTGCCCCCTTGAATTATAAAATCATCTGGTTTTGTTTTGAGATCCGTAAGGAAAAGCCCCCAAGTTTCTGTTCAACATTATAGTGAACCATCTTACATGGTAGAAAGGGAAAATTGGAATAAAAGAGAGTGACAAGTAGGAAGAATTGAACAGTACAAGCCTGACTGTTGGAAGGCGTGTTCACAGCATTGCCACTTGCTCTGGACAATGCTTTAGTCTTTGCCTTTCACGACTGCCAAATTCAGACAAGTTTGCTTCTTCCGCCTCCCTCCTCCCTCTTGCAAAGAAAACTATTCAGGCCTAGCTGGGCGATTTACATGAATTAAGGCAATGCCAAGAAGAAGTAAATAGACCCCAAAGGAGTAAAAAAAGACCTAGCATTTCACAAAAAAATACCTTTCCTGTATTTAAAAATAGACTCTTTATCACTGAAAGCCACCTTTGGGTAACTCAAACATTTTGCATTAGAAATGCTTTTTACCTCTTTCTTTTAGACATGTAGCTCACACTGCTTCCTTACCCCAAGTAAAGGGGATGGAAACTAAGGACCTCAATCCATCCCACACTGAATTCTGCAGATGTAGATGGTCTTATTACATAATCCATTTGTACCAGGTAATGCTCAGTCCACAATCCACTCAACTGGTTTTCATACAGCTCTGAAAATATACATTGATGCTGGAAACAACTGCAGTGTTCAACTTCCTATCTTTAAAATTCTAGGACTAACATTGGCCTTCGCATGCTTTTTTACTGAATGCTTTCCATACCAACATGTGGCATTTCACAAGACAATATGCAAAACAAGTCAGCATGTTTCACGGCAAGATCTGACCAAAGAAAATGTCAAAGACCAAGTGATGTTTGGGGAATTTACAAGTGACTAGAATATATTCAGAGTGCCAGATAAAATAGGTCCTTGAACAAAAAGTCATGAAAAAATTACTGTTCTTTTTTAAAGTCTTTTTTTTTAACCTGGATCTGTCAAGGTAATAAAATTATTCTCTATCTCTTCTATAGCCAATTTACAACATTGCCCAAGAAGACAAGATAATGGTGCTCTGCCTTATTGCTGGTTCATGGGGTTAATTCCATACTGATCTGTACTATAAACAATTACATTACTTCAAAAAATTGTTTTTCTTATAGACCAGGAGTTAATTTTGCATCGTGGACCCCTTTGGCATTCTGATAAAGCCTATGAATCCCTTATCAGAAAAACATTTTAAAATAGATAAAATAAAATATGCAGGAATTGCAATGGAAACCAACTGAATTAAAATAAAAAGATAACTTTTTTCAGGATTCCCTGGAATCTATACATGAAGAAGTCTATGAACCTTAAATTAAGAACTCTTGTCTTAGACCATTGAATTTCAAGAGTTGTTGGTTGTGAACGGGGAATACCTTTGAATGCAGTTTCAGCTTCAGAATTTCTCACCAATAGTATTGATAAAAAAAAAAAAACTGCAGAGGGGCAACTAGGTGGTGCAGTGAATAGAGCACCTGCTCTGGAGTCGGGAGGACCTGAGTTCAAATTTGACCTCAGACACTTGATACCTGCTAGCTGTGTGACCTTGGGCAAGTCCCTTAACCCCAGTTGCTTTGTCTTCCCTTCTCAAAAAAAAAAATACTTTAGAGTGACTGGTTTCTGACCCTGAACTCTTTTATCTCAGACCTCAGGGAGAACTAAGATATGAAGGTAAAGGTGAGATGGGCCATTTCTACGCCTTGTCTCTCAGACTGCAAACAGCTGCAAGTCCTTTAAACTTCTTGTGTTTAATAAGATCATCAAATGACATGAGTTCTCTTGTATCCCACAAAAAAAACTTTCCTGATTTGTAAAACAACAGGAAAGAGGTACCATTAAGTCACACTTTAGGTGGCAGCCAAATCTCAAGGAACAATCAACTTGCTGGTCTGTGGAATCATGTCAAAAGATGAGTTAATTGAAAGTTCTGCAACTAGATTATAAGCTCCTTGTGGGCAAGAACCTTTTTCTATAGTTCTCTTATATTTCTAAAAAGCTATTTTGGGGATAGATATAATAAGCAATTTGGATCCAATTCTGATGGACCACCCTAGGTACCCACCAACAATAGAGCATATCATTGAATTGTGTGTTGAATATTAGTGAAGTTTATAATTAAACAGAACCATAGGGCTCATCTAATACAATTTGCCATCTCATGCAAGGATTATTTCTAAATATGTTTGCTTATTTGTAAGATTAAAAACTCAGGCTATATTAGACTAGATTTTTATCTTAATATTTAAGGTCCTTTTCAGTGCTAAAGTGCTATAATATGTCAGCTCTTATCTCTTTCATGGCCATCTTGCCCCTGTTTGAGCATCTTTAGTAAAGAAAATAGGATAACACAGTGGACAGAGTACCAGGCTTGGAGTCAGGAAGACCCATCTTCCTAAGTTCAAATCTGGCCTCAGATACTTACTGGCTGTGTGACCCTGGGCAAGTCATTTAACCCTGTTTGCCTCAGTTTCCCTCATCTATAAAATGAGATAGTGAAGAAAATGTCAAAATACTCCAGTATCTTTACTAAGAAAACATCACATGGGGTCATGAGGAGTCAGACATAACTAAAAAAAGACTGAACCCCAACAACACTAAAGTACACTATTTCCTAAGGCTATGCAGGCCATTGCTCTTTCACATGCTGAGACATAATCTGTCTCCCTGATGACTCATCCATTGCTCTTTAGTATACTCTCAGAAGAAACATGGAAGGGAAGAGTCAAAATGTCAGTGATCGCATTTTTGCCATAGCACCTTCACAGCCTCTTTTACTGGTTGCTTGGTTGTTGGCCTTCTTCTTCCAAGGGGACCAAAATGTCATCACCATGATAAAGTCAAGTTTCCGACTGTGGTTGATCAGACCAATACGAGTTCAGAATGCTCTACCACAGGTTGGGCACAGATAGTCCGTGAGAACATTTGGAGTGAATACTCCAAATTTATGCATCCTATGTTTACTTTGTGCTGTGCCAATTCTGCTTTGCTCATAGAGCACATTCCCCTTTCTGATGTGGGCATACACCATGCTGAGCAGTCTCCCATGTGCCAGTATCTCCCATGTTGCACAGTCAAATCCAAAGTTCTTGAGAGAGACCTTGAGAGTGTCCTTGGATCACTTCCTCTGGCCACCATGTTGATCACCTGCCCCATGTGAGTTCTCCATAAAATCATCTTTTTGGCAAGCATACAGTTTGCATTCGAACATTGTGGCCAGCCCATTGGAGTTGTGCTCTCTGAAGCATAGTCTGAATACTTGGTAGTTCAGCTCCAACAAGGGCTTCAGTGTCTGATACTTTATCCTGCCAGGTGATCCTCAGAATCTTCCTAAGATAGTTCAAATGGAAACAATTCAGTTTCCTGGCATGGCGCTGGTAGACTGTCCATGTTCCACAAGTACATTGTTATGCTTTACAACCTCACTGTTATGAGGTCAGCACAACAGCTCTGCAGACCTTCAGTTTGGTAGTCAGTCTAATACCTCTTCTCTCCCAAACTTTTCTTCAGAGCCTCCCGAACACTGAGCTAGCTCTGGCAATGTGTGCATCAACCTCATTGTCAATGTGTACATCCCTGGAAAGTACACTACCAAGGTAAGTGAACTTGGATTCAAACTTCTTCATTTGTTGTAACTGATGGTTCCATATATGGATGGTGTGGTGGTGGCTGATGGAGCACCTGTGTTTTCTTGGTGTTAATTATTAGGCCAAAATTAGCACAGGCAGCAGAGAATTGATCCATCCTTGGTTGCATCTCAGCTTCAGAGGCTGCATTGGGTGCACAATCATCTGCAAACAGAAAGTCATGCACCAACACTCCCTCCACTTTGATGTTGGCTTGTAGCCTTTTCAAACTGAAGAATTGTGTGTTCAGGGAGGACCAGTATCTTTGATGTGATGACTGCCAAACCCTTGTGGGGGCTCTTTTCACCTTTGATGTTCACCTGTTCCACCCAACGCTCATCTATGACTCCAAGAAGCTGCAGCATGTGCAGTGGTCATACCTTGGTAAACCATTTCAGCAGATGGGCTAAACCAGGTTGAGGAAAACCAAGGGGTCTCAAACTCATTGGTGAGTTAGGGGAGCGTCTACCTCAAGAATGTGTGAAGACAACCTCTTTGATAACAACCTAGAAAATGTACCAAACTGGATTCTGATCAGGCAAGCCAAGAAAAACGTACAGTGAGTCATTTTGTCAGCCCAGGACAACTTAGAAAGCTAGACAGAGAGGTGTGTAGACACTGGGCTAGGGGAATAGGGGTGGCAATAGCAGGCATGGCAACAGTAGCAGCAGAGCATCACAATGCCCAGGGACAATAAAGATTCTGTGCACTAGGGCAGGAAACACCTAGGCAAAAAGAGATCCTAAGGGACCCTTGCACAAGGGCTGAGAATAAGAACAGGTACCATTGGGCACCTCTGTTGCCTATTACCCAGTTCTAGGTCATAGTTCTAGGGCAAAAAGGAGTGGTAATGAGGAAACAGGGGTTCTACTTATGTAAGGAGCAAGGAACAAGCTCCAGAATCACAGCTGTGTAACTCTGAGCCCAAGAGCAGAGTGGGAACTCTGTTCTAACCTTGACTTTATTTTAACTATGTTCTAAACTTTAGCCCTGCATATAAGCCTGCACTAGAATAAATCAGGGCAGGAAATCAATGACAAGGCTGAGTCACTCAGAACTTGCAAAACCTTGCAGTAGGCTAACAGTGATTGAGTCCAGTAGCAGGCTACTAAAACTTCACCACATACAAACCAACAGACCCAAATCTGGGTCAGAAATATGATGACTGCTAAACCAGGAGGGTCGTAAACAGACCTCTCCTGAGATCACAGAACTTTGGAAGCACCAAAAACTTACAGAAATTACCCACCTCCAAATGGGCTGTGAAAGGAGTAAAAGTACCTAAATGGACAGAAGTTCAGTCCAGACATCACACCCCACCCCCACCCCCCTGAAATGAGTAGATCCCAATATTAACATAAATTCCAAAATCAAGAACTAGTCTGGAGACATGAATAAAAAAGAACCAGATCATAAAAAGCTACTATGGTGACTGGGAAGCTCAAAACATCAATGCAGAAGATAATGACTTGAAAACATCTACAAACAAAGCCACAGAGAAAAGTGTAGTTTGGACAAGAGACCAATAAAAATTCCTAAAAGAGTTGAAAGAGCCAAAAAAAATTTTTTTAAACTAAATAATAATGGTAGAGGGAAACTGTGAAAGGAATGAGTTAAACAAGAAAATTATGAAAATAGAATTCACAGCTTGGCAGAAAAAAAGGTATAAAATTACAGAATAGATGAAAAATTGATTGGAAACCAAATCGTGTAATCCTGGACAATAAGTAGATTAAAGAAAAAAGCAAACATACAATTTCACTAAAGATAATGACAACAATGAGACAGCATAACAAAATCGGTGGATGTAGCTAAACGATATTAGGAAAATTTTTATATCTATAAATGTTTCTGGCAATAAAAGGAAAAAAAGTAGATCAACAAGTTGGTCATGCAACTTAACAAACTAGGAAAAGAACAAATTAAAAACTTTCAAGTATACAAAAAATAAAACTCCTAAAAATCAAAAGAGAGATTAATAAAGTTGAAAGAAAAAAACATCAAAAAATTAAACTAATAAATACAAAGAGATCTTTGGGGAGGGAAGTTAAAAAGATAAACTATTAAAAAAAAATTTATTTTTTTAAAGGAGAAAAAAGCCAAACTGTTAGCAACAAAAATGAAAAGGATGAAGTCACCAACAGTGAAGATAAAATAAAATATTTTGCCCATCTAAAAGCAGTAAATTTACAAGACATAAAATAAACTCACACAAATCATTAGCATTTCTATATATTACCAAGAAAAATTTGTGTACAAGCAATATACAGGATACATAGAAAACAGTTAAAAGTGGGAGATATCAGAATTAAGAAGGGTTCAGAAAGGTATCCTGTAAAAGATTAGATCTTAGTTGGAGCTTAAAGGAAGTCAGGGAAATCAGCAGGCAAAGATGAGGAGAGAGAACATTCCAGGCATGAGGAACAGCCAGAGGAAATGCTTGGAGATGAGAGATGGAGTGTTTTATTCATGGAACATCAGGAAGCCAGTGTCCCTGGATCAAAGAGTACATGGTAGGAGGTAAAGCATAAGAAAATTGAAAAGGTAGGAGGGGGTAGGTTATGAAGAACTTTGTATAACAAACACAGCATTATTTATTTGATCTTAGACACAGTAGGGAGTCTCTGGAATTTATTGAGTAAGGGGGGAGGGACAAAGAGTGATATAACTGGACCTGAGTTTTAGAAAAATCATGTTAGTAGCTAAATAGAAGACAACTTGGAATGGGGAGAGAGTTTGTGCTATTAGCAGATTTGGAAGAGAATCTATGTAGGTCTATTTCTCATGGAACCTAGTTTCTAATCTCTTCTCTTTCCTGCTCCCTACACTTTTTGAGTGGAATTCTCATTTGCTACACTCATAAACCATAAGCTGTTCAATCATTCTTCCATTAATGGGTACCCCTTAGTTTCTAGTCTTTTGCCATCACTCAAAAAAGCTGTCCTAAATATTTTTATTATTATAGGTCTTTTCATATTTCTTTGAGTGGAACCCTAGAAAATGTATAGTTGGTTAAAAGAGCATGCACTTCTTAGTAAATGTTCGTGGTCATTCCAAATTGCTTTCTAGAATGGTTATACCCATTCTCATGTCTACAAACAATATATTAATGTTCCTGGTTTCCCATACTCCCTCCAACATTTATAATTTTCCTTTTTGTCAATTCTGCCAATCTGATGGATCTGAGGCAGAACCTCAGAATTGCTTTAATTTTCATTTCTCTAATAGTAGTGATATGGAGCATTTTTTCATGTAGTTAACAATAGCCTGTTTTGTTTTGCTTCTTGCTCCCACCCCATTCCTTCAAGAAGGGAATGGTTCTCATTATTGAATCAGTTGCATATTTAAATAGCCATATCATAGTATTGGGTCATATTTAACTTGTCTCCTATATCTCCTTTACTTTTACAACTTCAAATATAGAATTTTACATCATCCTAATTAAATTTCATTGTCCAAATTATAACTATTACTAAGACTTATTACCATGGCATGCAAATGGGAGGACAATGAGTATGTACCTGGAGATATATACCTGTATATACCTGGAAATATACCTGGAAATGTCACTACAGCTAGATAGTGAATTAGGCTCAGGTGTGAATTAGAGAAGGAAAACAGACTAGATTGTAACTGAGAAATTGTACAGTTCACTCAGTGATCCTAAGTTGTGCATACCTCTTCTTTAATCACATTATTTTTCTATTGATACTATTTGACAATGAAATATGGAACACCACAACCTCCGAACATTCAAAATTGTAAGTGAACAATAAAGAACTAGAAGCTAAGGGAGTGTCAGATGAGGGAATGCTTAAACAAAATAAGGTATATAAATGTAATAGAGTAGTAATTGTGCCATAAAAATGATGAAAAGGAAAGTTTCAGAGAAACCTAGGAAGACTTGGATGAACTGATGCAGAATGCAATGAGCAGAACCAGGAGAACAAGTTATATAGTAACAACACTGTAAAACAACTTTGAAAACCATTAGGACTCTGATCCATGTGATGACTAACCATGATTCCAAAGGCCTGACAATGAATCATGTTAACCACCTACTGACAGAGAAGCGAAGCACTCAAGGTGCAAAATGTGACATTTATTTTTTAAGACACAGGCAACATGGGAATTTGTTTTGCTTAACTCTATACATTTGCTATGGTAATTGTCTTTTTCTTTGGACTTTTCCCTCCAATGGTGGAGTAGGGTGAGAGGAAAATTCCAGAAAAAAGCAAGGACAGATAAAGTTTCCCGAAATGAGCAATGCAAAAAAGAAGAAAATAACAGAATGGGAAAGGTAAGAGAACTTTTCAAGAAAATTAGAGATATAAAGGGAAAGTTTTATGCAAAAATGGGCAAATTACTGAACAACTGTGCTCATTTCACCACTAGCAAGGTTATGCTTAAGATTCTGCAAACGAGGCTTCAGCAATAAGTGAACCAAGAATTACCAGATGATCCGGCTGGTTTTTGAAGAAGCAGAAAAACTAGAGGCCAAATTGCCAAACATTTGCTGGATTATGGAGAAAGCACCTACTTCTGCTTCATTGACTACACCAAAGGCTTTAACTGTGTGGATCACAACAAAATGTGGTAAGTCCTCAAATAGATGAGAGAACCAGATCATTTTATTTTATTTTCTGGGGAACCTGTATGTAGGCCAAGAAGCAAAGTTAGAACTGAACATGGAATAACTAACTGGTTTAAGATTGGAAAAGGAGCATGACAAAGTGGTATTTATTTATTTAAACTTAAGTGCTGAGTATTTAATGCAGAATACCAGGCTGGATGAATCAAAGCCAGAATTAAGGTTGTTGGAAGAAATATCAACAATCTCAGTTATATAGATGCTGCCATTCTGATGGCAGAAAGTGAAAAGGAATTAAGAAGCCTCTTGATGAAGGTGAAAGAAAAGAGTGCAAAATCTGGCTTAAAGTTTAACATTAAAAAAAACTATGATCCTGGCAACTAGTGCCTTTACTTCCTGGCAAATAGAAAGGGGAAAATAGAAGCAGTGTCAGATTTTGTATTCTTGGGCTCAAAGATCACTGCACATGGCAACTGCAACCATGAAATTAAAAGACACTTGCTCCTTGAAAGGAAAACTATGGCAAATCTGGACCACAGACTGAAAAGCTTTGATATCACTTCGGTGACAAATGTCCATAGAGTCAAAGTTATCATTTTTCCAGTAGCAATGTATGATTATGAGAGTTGGACAAGAAGGAAAGCTGCATAATCAACACTTTTGAATTGTGGTGCTAGAGAAGACTTTTGAGAGTCCCTTGGACAGCAAGGAGGTCAAATCTGTCAATACTTAAAGAAGTTCATTCAGGTTGTTTACTGGAAGTTCAAATGCTAAAGCTGAAGCTTTAGCCACAAAATGAGAAGACAAAACTCACTGGAAAAAGATCCTGATGTTGGGAAATATTGAAAGCAGAAGGAAAAGAGTAGGGCAGAGTATGAAACGAATAGAAAAAAATCATGGGAACAATGAATATTAATTTGGACAGACTTTGAGAGATAGTGGCCCAGCATGCTATGGTCCTTGGGTTCATGAAGAGCTAGACACAACTGAATGACTAAACAACAAGTGTAAGTGGGAGAGAAATTGATTTTCATAAATTTTAAAAAAATAAAATTTAATTTTTAAAAAGAGGAAATTGAGAAATGTTTCACGGGAATAATAAGCTGTAGCATATTAACAATAATGACTTCAACTAAGGAGTACAAAAAAATGCCATCAAATAAATGCAGGATCATAAAAAAGGTGTTCTCTTCTTGTGGGGAAAGAGAGGGATATGAGATGTACAGTGACAGTGTTGTCCCGGTACCCATTTCAGTAGCCTCTAATGCACTGAGTAATAATAAGTATTGACATTTATATTTCACTCATGGCCGGGAAGTATCAGATCATAATTCACTGTCTGCCTTCAACAGTTTTCGAAACCATGTGCTTCTCTATAGAGGATTTATGTGGACACAAACAACCCAAAATGAAAACTCTTCTTGGTTTGCTCTCTCTGTTGTTCTTCTTTGTCCTTTGAACTTAGAAAAGATCGACGACATCGTTAAGGTAAAGTATGTTCTACTGGCTTGCCCAATACAAACTTAGAAGGCTGTACCACAGATTGGGCACAAATCGTTCATTTGAACAAATAGGATAGAGATTATCTCTAGATTTGTGCATCTCACATTTCCTCTGTGCTATCGTGACTCTACTTTGTATATCGAACACTGCCTTATCAGATGTAGACACATCATACTGGGCAGTCCTGTATCAGCATCTCCCACGCCTTATAATTGATGCTAAAGGTCTTCAGAGAGATCACCTACCCAGCTAAACTGAGTATAATACTTCAGGGGAAAATATGGTCTTTCAATGAAACAGAGGACTTTCAATCATTCTTGATGAAAAGACCAGAGCTGAAAAGAAAATTTGACTTTCAAACACAAGAATGAGAAGAAGCATGAAAAAGTAAACAGCAAAGAGAAGACTTAAGGGACTTACCAGAAGTGAACTGTTTACTTTCCCACATGGAAAGACAATATTTGTAACTCTTAAAACTTTTCAGTATCTGGCTAGTTGGTGGGTCCATACACACACATGTACATGCATGCACGCACACACACATACACACATGCACACACATACAGAGACAGAGAGCACAGATTGAACTGAATAGGATGGGACCATACCTTAAAAGAAATTAAGGTAAATGGTGAGAGAGAAATGTAGTGGGAGGAAAGAGGGTGAAATGGAATGGGGTAATTATATGTCATTTAAGAGGCAAGTAGGAGACTTTTTAGTGGAGGGAAAAAGAGGAGAGCTGAGAAAAAAAAAAACAAGAAGTTTACCCTCATCACATTTGACTAAAGGAAGGAATAAAATGCACACTCATTTTGGTATGAAAACCTATCTTACAGTATAAGAAAGTGGGGAAGAAGGAGATAAGCAAGGGTGGGGATGATGGAAGGGAGGGCAAAGGGAGGAGGGAGCAATTTGAAGTCAACACTCAGGGAGGGACAGGATCAAAAGACAGAAGAGAAACAATGAGGGGCAGGTTAGGATGGAGGGTAATTCAATTAGTCTTACACAACACGACTATCAGGGAAGTCATTTGCAAAACTACACAGATATGGCCTATATTGAATTGCCTGCCTTCCCAAAGGGAATGGGTAGGGAGGAGGGATGGGGAGAATTTGGAACTCAAAGTTTTAGGAACAACTGTTTAGTATTGCTGTTGCTACTAGGAAAGAAGACATACAGTTAATGAGGAATAGAAAGTCATCTGGCCCTACAGGAGAAAAGAGATGATGGAGACAAGACAAGGGAGGGATGACAGAAGAGAGGGCAGATTGGAGATAGGGAAAATTAGATTGCTTGGGGCATTAGGGTGGGGGGAGGGGAAAAAAGGGGAGAAAATTTGGAACCCAAAATTTTGTGAAAATGAATGTAAAAAGTTAAATAAATAAATAGATAGATAGATGGATAGATAGATAAATAAATAAATAAATGGATGAATAAATAAATGGATGAATAAATAAATAAATGCTTCAAAATGGAAAAAAAAATTTTTCTTTGACCTGCATTAGTAAGGACCCTGGCATACACAGGAGAGCCAGCTGTACAAGTTCTTAGATCTGCTTTTCTAAAATGAGAGCAGTTTTTGAGGGGCCAACAATCTATTTTAATCAAGTACATATGTCATTGCCTTAGTTCAAGGGAAAAGACAGCACCCTGAACTTCAGAGAAAACACAAGCAGAAATTACAGATAGAATGACCAACAGACAGGGCTTCCAACTGTCTGACCATAGACAATACATACATCATTACTAGAGAGAGAAGCATCAAAATCTGGGTTTTCAAA
Source organism: Bettongia penicillata ogilbyi (assembly GCA_023548195.1). NCBI lineage: Eukaryota > Metazoa > Chordata > Mammalia > Diprotodontia > Potoroidae > Bettongia > Bettongia penicillata. Next base: position 3,257,057 of record JAJHZJ010000678.1, on the reverse strand, counting down.
GCCATGGAGGTGGGGGCTTCTCAAAATGTCTGGCCAGAGTCTCATCGGGCACACAAACCTTCTTCCAAAAAATAAATCCCAAAGTAAAACCTCACCTCAGAGTATAAATACACTTTTCAGAGTTGGAGGGAATAACCCTCATGACCCAGTACCTCATTAGAAATTAATAAAAGGTGTCCGAGGCCTGTTAATAGGTGAGGAAGATATTTAACTCTTCTTCCCACCCACCGTTAACCTTACATTAACCTTACAGACCTCATCAGGGTTCATCATGGTGGGAACATACACATGGATGATGGTGTTGTGGCACTTTTCTGCAAGTAGCAGCCATGTTGTCATGAGCACGCCATTCACTTCCTTTGGTAGGTATGCAAACTTGCTGACTAGATCAGATCTGCTTGCAAAACCTACACTTTACAGAGCTCCTTATCTCAGTGACGATTCCAGAAAAACTAGGTATTCAGATGTGACTTCAGTAAACTGGCCTTCATTTGCCAGCCTTGTTTCACTCAGTGCTGCTATTTAGATGTTAATCTCTCACAATAAGAGCTGTTTGCCTTTCAGGTCTACTGTACTCTGTGTGGTCCATGAGCGTTCACATATTCCAGGTACTAACAGTGAGTGAAATCATCTTCACAAAAATGTTTGTATATTTTTTTTACCACAGGGTAGGATCCCTACCTGCTGCAGTAAGCAGACAAGGGTTGAGTGAAGCAGACAATTTTGAGGGCACCTTTTCCAACCCTTTCCCCATGCCATGAAGTGAACGGTGTGATAGTTTAAAAGAAATTGCCCAGACACTCAGATGGCTGCTTCAGTCCAATGAGAAGATGACTCTATGCCTTCCGCCACCCATGAGCAGGATTGTGATGACAGCTCCCAGTGTATCTGTACCTGCTGCTTTGTCATTTGCCTGTTGTTATAGGACTTCAAGGTAGGTAAAATAATAAGATAGCAAAATAGTACAACAGTAGATGATGGGTGATGTCATAACTTGCTCATGAATCTGATTTAAGTGAGACAGAGTTGTCCAAAGACATCAACTTCACTCTCTCCTACAGAATTATCAAAGTCCAGTGGCAAGAAAACAGTCAGAATGACAACCAGTGGAATAGGATGTGGTGGATTGCTTTATCCTCTGATGTATAACTAAGCTCTATGTGCTCCACGGCACTTGCTTCCCCCACCTTTATGACTCATTGGAACAAATTGTTCTCATCCACCCATTCCACTAAGGAAGCCTTTGCATGCTTGGGGTAGATGTCTCTCTAACTCACCAACGGGTTTGCAGCCCTTCAGTTATCCTCAATCTGATTTAGCCCATCTTCCAGGACAGCTTTACCAGGGTGTGGCCAATGTGCATGTTATAGCTTCTTGAAGCCATAGGTGAGAGTTGGGTGACAAGAAGACGTTAGCAGTTGATGAGCAGCCCTGAAAAGGGTGCAACAAGCCCTCACACCAGAGGTACTAGTCCTCTCTAAACACCTAACATATCCCTTTATTATCTATAACATTAGAAGTACTATCCACATTGATAAGATCTTATATCAATTCTGAGGAGAAAATGAACATCAATAGATAATGAAATATTGAATGAAATAAATAATAATGAAAAAGAGGTGTGCATTTCATCTTGTTGATCTCAACCTGTTGAGATCATTTTGATTTTTAGTCAATCATTCTCTCACCTTTCTCTTTCCATTTTATGTCATTTTGTAAATGTGATCAATAGCTCTCCTGTCTTCATCTGAGACATAAGGAAAAGTGTAGGTCTAAGGAACAATATTGTAGCACACCACTGGAGTCCTCTCCCCAGATTAACTATTAATTAATTAATGTATTAACTTATGTTCTTTGAGTTTGAATGTTCAGCCAGCTGTGACTACACCTCATGACATGATACCTTATCTCGACAAAATATTTATAAGAATATCACAAGAAACTTTAGCAGATAATTTGCTGAAATTCAAATATATGACTAATGAACTTCCTATGTTCATTAAGCCTAAGTAAGTAAGCCTAAGCCTAATAAGCCAAGAAACTGTTCAAAAAATAGGTATTAGCTATGTATGACATAGTTTTAGTAAACCCATGTTGGCTTCTAGTGATCATCATACATAACAGGATGATTCAGTGGATAAAATGCTGAATTTGGAATCGAGAAGACATGAGTTCAAGTCCTGCTTCAAACACAGCTACTACATGTGTAGTATTAGGCAAGTGACAACATTCCTAAGCCTCAGTTTTCTCATCTATAAAATGGGGTTAACTTACTTCACAGTGTTGCTGTGAAATCAAATAAGACAGCATATATAAAATGCTATGCGAACTTCAATCATTATATAAATGTTAGTTATAATCATTACCATTAACACCATTATTATCATTATTTTCCAAATGATCATAAACCATTTGTGTTTTGCTCTAGAATTTTGGACAGGATAAACTTATCCATAGTTTCCAGACTTTAGCCTTTATCTCATTTTAAAACAAAGATAACGTTTTCCTGTCTCAAGACTTCTGCAATTCAATTCAACCAATATTTATTGAGCACTTGCTATGTGCTGAGCATGATGCTAGGCACTAGAGATAAGCAGGCATTATTTACCTTAGATCTCATGCAGATAAATAAATAAAAAACAATGTCAAAATTATTTCAGGGAGCAGAGAAGAAATAACTAAGTGAGAGAGGGAGGAAGGAGATTAGGAAAAGTCCCTTGGGGCACCTGAACTAGCCCTTGCAGGGAACAGTTAGTACCATGAGGCAGAGGTGAAAAGGAAGAATGTTCCAGCCGTTGGGGAACAACCTATATAAAGGCAGGAGATAAAAACCAAAAGGAAATTGTTGTGCCCAAGGAATACATCGGCCAGTTTAAGTGGAGCATAGCAGGAATGAGAAGAGAAATAAATATTCAGAAAGGGAAAACAGGCTGGAACTAGCTAGTCAAGGGCTGTAAATGCCAAACAGAAGAGTGTGCATTTTGTCACAGAGGTAATGATCAAGAGTTATTGATTCTCAAAGTGCAGCTGTTACTTTATGATTCAGCATTTGAACATTATATGACCCATAAGGGCAAGTAAGGGAATTTTGCTGGTTGGATTCAGGTGGCCCAATCAACATTCATTGAACTACTATATGTCAGGCACAGTGCGAGGTGCTCAGGATACAAATACAAAAAAATAAATTCCTACCCTCAAGGACCTCAAATTGATAACAACAGTTACCCTGACACGGGAACCTGTGCTCCGGAGAGACTAGAAGATAAAAGCATTTTCCATCACTAGAGGTCACGAGAGAGCATTTCGTCACTAGAGATCTTCAAGCAAAGGATAGGGAAGCACTGGAATTTTTAGAGGGGATTCATTTTCATGGTGCTTGTACTAGATGCCCTCTGGTGCCTCTTTCAACACTGAGATTCTATTAGAGATCCTAGGTAACAAATGCACATTTGAACTGTGATGCTCAATTTCCTCACCTCCCTTTTGTTTTGCTTTTTTTTACTCATTCGTGCATCTAATGGTCAGATTTCCAGGTCTTAGATCAGGCCAGTGGGAATGCACAGGTGTCTTAGTGCCTCTCAAACCATACCCTTGTCCAGGGAACAGATATTATTCGGTACACCCAGGTTCACTGGTTACATAAATGTTTTTAGTCACCTCCAGAAGTAGGATAGCAAAGCATCACCACTGTCATCTTTGAACATGAAGGACAATGATATATGTTCATTGATATGTATTCAACTGACAATGTCCATATGAAAAATCTCTTCATGGTGCTGTTTTTACTGGTATCAAATGGATGATTCCAAATGAATAATGGTCCAAAGATTTCATATTTTGTGTAAATTATACAGATATACTAGAGTCACAAGAGGAATTGTAAAGAGACAACAAAAAATACATGCTGCTGGCAAGTTACCAATGGATTCTAAAAATAGTCTAGTTTTGCGGCCACTCCCCACTCCCAGGCAATGCAGTGTAACTGGAAGAGCACTGACCTTAAGAATCAGAAGATATGTGCTTAAATCTGAATTTTGACTTAGTAGCTAGATGACTTCGAGTAAATCATTTAATCTCACTTGGTTTCAGTTTCTGCATCTATAAAATGGGAATTGGAATACTTTCACTACTTATTCATAAGGAGCTTGTGAGAAATCAGATTGTGAGAAATTAGACCAATGTGCATTATAATGTCCAGGTATTGTTATCATTATTTTATTGATGGTGTGGCATAAGGGATGGAGAGCCCATCTCAACTCAAGAAGACCTGAATTCAAGTCCTTCCTCTGATGGGAAGTTCACAAGCTGGCTGTGTGACACTAAGCTAGTCACATAACCTCTGCCACAGGCAACTCTCATAAGACAGCTACAGAGAAGGTACCAGTCTACAGTGGTTGAGAGAATTTCCTCACCTAGGAATTTCTGATACCAATGAAGTCACAGGTCTCTTCCAAATGGAGATAAGTAGATAAGAACTGGACCTGTGATTTCATTGGTATATGGATCTCCCAAATGAGGAAATTCTCTCTACCAATGTACACTAATAACTCTTTATACTTCAATTTTAAGAAAGTTGGCTAGATGTCCTGAGAAGTTAAGTAATTTGTCTGAAGTCATACAGCCAGTGTCAGAGGTAGAACTTGAATCTAGACTTTTCTAATGTGAGGTTGGTTCTCTAGCCATTATGCCATATTGGATGGAAGGAGGGAGGGAGAGAGACAGACAGACAGACACAGAAACAGAGTCAGAGAGAAACAGAGACAGAGAAACAGATAAAGAGAAATTATAGCACAGAGAGATTATGGACTGATAGATAAAAAAATTGTGATACAGAGAGATATGGATGGACAGAACAGAGATAGATAGAGAGACAGAGTCAGATGACAGAGAGAGTGATGACAGATGGAGGAGGAAGAGGTAGAAGGTAAATAAAGCTAGATAATTATTATTTTCCTCCAAAGAGAGTGCAAAATATAAAGAATCAGATAATCCTTGCCTTTCTCAAAAAGCCTAACCCCCATAGTCTTAGTAGAGTCAGGGATCAAGAGATCCTCAGTAAAGCAAAGCAAGCAGCTAACCCTGAACTAATTCAAGAATAATTTCTCATGTCTCATGAAAGAAGAGCGATGAGCCTGAAACTGGGGCATAAGGCAAATGTAAACCAAAAAAATTGTCAACAAAAAAAAGTCTAAATAGAGCTATTGCTCTTGAAAGCTTAGAAGCCTTTAAAAGAAGTGTGGCTAGACAACATAACCCTGCAGAGAAGAAAGACCTGGGATCCATGGTGGACACTTGACTCAGCTTAAGAGAGAGCGTTAGTGAGAGGAGACAATGGGAAGCAGCCACTATTGGACTGTTTCTAGAGAAAAGAGCTTCAGGGCACATCGTAAGCTTTCAAAACACTCAAATTTCAAACCCCAAAGCAAAAAAAAATGGCAAAAGAAGGGAATAGAGAGAGAGGACTTGTTGTCCTCCACAACTAAATACGGCCTGTCCATTAATTATAGGACGGGGCTCAACTTCAGTAAGAGTTCTTTTTCTACTTCAGTTTTGGTGTTATTAAAACACAAAGTAGAAAGGCTAGTAAGGGTGGGCCTTCTCTGCTGAATTCTTACCAAAGAGGACTAGCTTCATTCTCCACAGTTAGTAGCATTTCCCCTTTGCAGCAGCTAAAGGAGGAACTTTATATGAAGGAGTATGAGACTGCTGCCAGTTCAAGAGAACAGTGGTCATACTCAAAGAGAACTTCTTTTATCTTGGGTTGCCTTAATTTTAAGTTACAGTCATTCTGTGTCAAAAGTAGATATCTGGATCACAGACATTTCTCCTAAAGTGTATTTTCCTCTTCAAGACAGTGACTGTCAAATATCTAAACAATTGAACCTTCACTTGTATTAACTGTTCACCAGGAGAAACTGATCGATTTTTATTATTTATCGTTCAAGTTACTGTCTGAATTTATACTCCTAAAACTATAGCTCATGAGCCCCCATCAGTGTGTTTACCTTGTCTCCAGTCGGCCAAAGCAGGGTCATCTTCAGTCATCCTGATCTACATCTTGCCACTGGACCCACATAGCTCCAGAGGAGAAAGTGAGGTGGTGACCTTGCACAGCCTTCTTTTACTTAGATCCAATTCACTTGCAAGTCACGACTTCATCTTCTTAATGTCATGGTCCTCTTCAAGACCAAAGGACAAACAGCAACTACAACAAGTCAGCCAGAACACATAATTAAGTCAAAGCAAAGATATTGGGAATATCTTTGGAATAATGGAATGACATGGTAAGAATAGTAATGACACATCTATCTCCAGATAAGGATGGCTTCGGAGGGCAGATTAAAGGACATTTTTTTGGCTATGGTTAATGTGGGAATTTTCCTCTGTGTGTGTGTGTGTGTGTGTGTGTGTGTGTGTGCATGCACATATATACATATATATTTGTAATGAGTTTTTTTTTTCTTTCTCTCTCAATGGAGCTGGGGCATGAAGAGGTGGGACAGAAAGAATTCAGATCTTAAATAAAATTGAATTTTTAAAAGAAGCAATAAAACATCTCCCTCATCAGTGAGGGGTTAAACATAAACATTCTCCCACAAATATATTTATAGCGTCAGTGGGAAGAGTGGACACAAGTAGAGTTCACAAATAGAGAGGCATTCACACAGGGAACAAGGGACAGCTCATGCTCCCAGTGCTTCATGGCCTCTGATGTCTGCTCACTGCTTCTACAACCCTTGGGCTTATTGTCTGTCCCCGATGCTAGTTCACTGGTTACTATTGCAGCCATAGGATGCTGCCAGATACTACTCCGTTTGGATGAGGTTGGATGCTGTTCTCAAGGATGCTGCTTCATGGCTTGGTCCTAGTTACCACAACTTCAAACTTCAGGCTCATCTGACAATGTAACATGGATGATATTTTGAAAGAATCACAGCCCACAATTGAGAATCAGCAGAAGTCTAAACTATAGGCCCTGTTATCTCCCAAGCAGACTCCCAACTACAGGCACCAGATTTCCAATTCTTCTTGATAACTGTACTCTGCAACTGGATTCTTGTTCCACTAGATGCTTCCATGTGCTTGAATGAAAGATGTTATTGAGAAGATGAAGAATCTATTAGTATCCAATCCAGGAACTCAGACAGTTGTCCTAGGTAGCCTTTTCTTCCAATAAGGAACTTTTCCAAAAGGCACTTTCTAAAAGGTGCACAAGAAAAGGTTAAGAGGCAACTATCTTCTCTGAAGTGACTCTACCAGGAACATGGCTGATCCTTTAGCTCATCATTCACCAGGAGTTTCCTCTGTCGCATCAGTTACCTTTATGCAATGGATGATACATTTGAAGAATGCACTCATATTGTGTCATTGGTGGTTTATTTAGATAGCTCCTTTACACTATGTTTTCCCATTGCTTAGTCAGTCAGGCAATAAGTATTTCTTAAGCATCTACCATGCGCTTAATGGGTAGCGAGGTGATACAGTGGATAGAACACCAAGCTCAGAATCAAGAAGATCTGGATTCAAGTTCAGTATCAGACACTTACTAGCTGTGTGATTCTCGGCAAGTCACTTATCACCTATTTGCCTCAGTTCCTAATCTGTAAAATAGGGGCACATTAGAGAAGGAAATGGCAAACCACTCTAGTATCTTTGCCAAAAAAAATCTCATGGACAAAAGTCCATGGGGTCCTATAGAGTCAGATACAACTGAATATCAACAATGTGCTAGGCACTATGCTAAGCTCTGGGGATGCAAAGAAAGTCAAAAATGCAGCATCCACTCTTAAGGAGTCTACATTCTAATGAAGGAGGCAGCATACAGATAATTATGTAAATACAAGATAGGTACAATAGAAGAGAACAGCCTTCATAAACGGAAGGGATTCTTAGAGGGAGCACGGTGAGGGACTGGAACAGGTCTCCTGCAGAATATAAGATTGTCCATGAGCACAGAAGAAAACCAAAGAAGCTGGACATTGGAGGGAAGGAGGAAGAGGAGAAGCATTCCAGGCCTGGGGACAGACAGTGCAAAGGCATGGAATCAGGAAATGGGCTGTCATGTGTAAAGAACAGCAAGCAAACCATCATAGCTGGAGCATAGAGTGTGTTTATAATGTGAAAGAATAAGGAAGGTATTATAAGGATGCAATTAATGTTGTCCCTATGAGACAAGGTCATTCACCATCACCCAAATTGTTTAATATTCTGTCCAAGAACTCAAATGGCTGCCCTGGATGGCCTTTCTATCCATTAGCCAGTCCTTTCTTTTGGCCACTGTGACCCATTTCATGGTTATAGGTACTACTAATATATGATTTCTATTTGTCAGAGTAAAGCTAATTGATGGGTCAAGCATGTATTATAATTATTTCTCTTACTGTGGCTATTCTTTTACATTTGTTATTATTATTTACTATGTACTATACCTACAAGTTCAATCTCCATTTGGGGAGACATTTCCTAAGGTGAAGAAACTTTTATACTAAGTATGGTTTATGGTCATCATTTTTGCTCACCGGTTGACATAATGTTTTTCTTTGAACCACTGTCACTTGTAACTTCAAATCTTTGTCAAAAGTACTGTATTTTCTTCTGTCTTCCCCCCAAAAAAGTTTAGCCTCTCCCCTGCCCTTCCTCTAATATGCTTAGGGTAATCTCTGTTAAATTTATTAATATCCACATTGAGCATATTGCCCATCCCTAGGAAGTCACCATCCCTCAATGGCATTAACCATTTGTCAAACTTGGATTAATTGTGCAAACAGGTCCATCCTATGTTTGTCCCTAGAAAACAGATAGAGGATAAAGATGATCTTTATGTTTGGCCAAAGTAGAACAAAGATAGAGAAAACAGGATTTGAAGAAGTTGATAAACAGAAAAGCAAGGATATTTGAGAAGATATCAATATATAAAGTTCTCACATGTAAGAAGCCATGAATTTTTTTAAGAGAGGAGGAAAAATAAGCTAAACCTGAGTTAGACAGCAACTACCAGACAGAATATAGGAGTTGAAGAAGTTGATGAACTTAGAAGCAAAGGTATTTGAGAGAATTCCAACATGTAAATTGCAATTTGAAAATTTAAAAGCAGAATCTGGGGGGGTGTATCATTAAGTAACCCAACATACACAAAGGGGCCTCTTATCACAGGTTCTTAGATCTGCATTCATAAAAGGAAAGTAACTTTAAAGGGATTAACAATCATTTTAATCAAGCACATGTATCATTCCTTTAACTAAGCACATATATCATTCACCTAATTCAGGAGAGTCAGCACCCTGAAATTCAAAGAAAATACAGAGAAATAAAAAGAGTCAACAGACATGGCTTCCTCTGCCTGACCATAATGCAACAGACCATACCAGAGAGGGAAGCAGGACATCTGGGTTCTCAAAACTGGGGGCTCCTTAGCAGCTTCCCAGAGTCTTCATCTGGCACTCAAACTTTTTTAGAAAAACTAAGCCCCAAAGTAAAACATCAACTCAGAATATTTTTACCTTTTTAGAGCCAGATGGCATCACAACCCTTTGACCCAGTGCCTTAATGGAAAAAAAAAGGTACTTGGGACCTCTGTACAAAACAACTCCCCTAGTCAAATAGTTTCCAGACTTCTCAACCCAAAAACACCAAAGACAGCCTGGAAGGTGAGTGGGAAGGGTCTCTAAGCTGAGTGAGAGCAGAGCATGGTCCTATCTCAGTCACATTATGGTGGCAGCTACTGCTGAATTGGAGGCTGCTTCTGGAGCCCTCCACATAGCAAAGAGCTCAAAAGTCAAGTAATTGGAAAAATGAGCAAATGGGGGGAGGGGGAGAAACTTACTTTCTCAGTGAGCAGGTATCTTCTTATGTCATTGGTGACAAGGATGATCAAAACATATAATCAGAAGACAACAAAATCAAAGCTTCTGCACTCAAAGACTCCAAGAAAAATATGAATTGATCTCAGGTCATGGAAGAGTTCAAAAAGGATTTTGAAAATCAAATAAGAGAAGTAGAGGAAAAATTGGGAAGAGAAATGACAGTGATGCAAGAAAATGTGTCAAGAGCTTGCTAAGGGAAACTCAGACATATGCTGAAGAAAATAATACCTTTAAAAATAGACTAACCCAAATGGCAAAAGAGGTCCAAAAAGCTAATGAGAAGAATGCTTTAAAAAGCAGAACAGGTCAAATGGAAAAAGAGGGTCAAAAACTCAGTGAAGAAAATAATTCCTTCAAAATTGGAATGGAGCAAATGGAAGCTAATAACTTTACAAGAAATCAAGAAATCATAAAATAGAATCAAAAGAATGAAAAAACAGAAGACAATGAAGTATCTCACTGGAAAAACAACAGACCTGGAAAATGGATCCAGGACAGATACTTTAAAAATTATTGAACTTCCTGAAAGCCATGATCAAAAAAAGAGAACCTAGACATCATCTTCCAAGAAATAATCAAGGAAAATTGCCCTGATATTCTAGAACCAGAGGATAAAATAGAAATGAAAAGAATCCACCAATCACCTCCTGAAAGAGATACCAAAAGGAAATTTCCCAGGAATATTGTGACCAAATTCCTAAGTTCGCAGATCAAAGAGAAAATATTACAGGCAGCTAGACAGAAACAATTCAAGTATTATGGAAACACAATCAGGATAACACAAAATTTAGGGATCTAAACACTAAGTTATCAAAGGGCTTGGAGTATTTCTAGAGGTCAAAGGATATAAGATTAAAACCAAGAATCACCTACCAGCAAAACTGAGTATAATACTTCAGGGCAAAAAAAATGGAACTTTAATGAAATAGAGGATTTCCAAACATTCTTGTTGAAAAAACCAGAACTGAATAGAAAATTTGACATACAAATACAAGAATCAAGAGACACATGAAAAGGTAAACAGGAGAGAGAAATCATAAGGGACTTATTAAAGTTGAACTGTTTACTTTCCTACATGAAAAAAGGATATTTGTAACTCATGAGACCTTTCTCAGTGATAGGATAGTTGGAGGGAATATATGTATGTGTATATATACATACATATATGTATGTGTGTATGTATATGTGCATGTATATATGTATATGTACACACATATACATACATATGTATGGACAGAAAGAGAGAGGACACAAGGTGAATTGAATACGAAGGGATGATATCTAAAGAAGAAAATTCAATGTTGAGAGGAATGTACTAGGAGAAAGAGAAAGGGAGAGGTAGAATGTGGCAAATCATCTCATATAAAAAGGCAAGAAAGAGCTTTCACATTGGAAGGGAAGAAGGGAAAGGTTAAAGGGAATAAGTGAGACTTCCTTTCAACAAATTTGACTTCAGGAGGTGATAACATACACAGTCAATTGGGTATGGAAGTTTATCTTACTCTTGAGGAAAATGGGGGGAAGGGTATAAGGAGGGATAATAAAAGGGATGGTAGATTGGGGGAAGGGGTAATCAGAAGCAAACATTTTGGTAGAGGGAGAGTCAAAGGAGAGAATGTAATAAACAAAGAGGGGTACAGGATAGAGGGAAATACAGTTAGTTTTTCACAACGTGAGGGTCATGGAAGTGTTTTGCATGACTACACATGCACAACCTATATCAAATTGCTTGCCTTCTCAATGAGGGTGGGTGGGGAGGGAGGAAGGGAGCAAATGTAGAACTCAAAGCTTTAAAAATGAATGTTAAAATGCAACTAGAAAATAGGATATATAGGCAATAGGACATAGAAATCTATCTTACCCTACAGGAAAATAGAAGAGAAGGGAATGGGGGAGGGGATGATAGAAGGGAAGGTGGATTGGAGGAAAGGGTAATGAAAATATACACTGTCCTGGAGTGGGGGAAGGGAGGAGATGAGGAAAAAATTTGAAATTCAAGATTTTGTGGAAGTGAATGTTGAAAACTGAAAATAAATAAATTAAAAAATAAAAATAAATAAAAGCAAAATCTGGAGTGAAGAGAAACAATGTGATACATTGTGTTACCAAGGCAATAGTCACAGCACTGAGGGCAACTATGACTATGCTGGCATAGTTCTGAATCACAAAGTATAGCAGACTCTCCATATAAAAGGCAAAAGAAAATTTATTGAGAAAACAGAAAAGAGAATCTAAATTTATTGAGAAAACAGAAAGCCAAATCCCAATACCAGAAAACCAAATCCATCATAGTAACCAAGAACGCAGTACACATTATCACTGCAGGGGACAAAGTTATTCCCAAGCCTTCCCTCCCACTTTGGGGTCTTCCCACAAACAAACACTCACCAGTCTTACTGTTCTGCTAGCCTGTGTCCGCTCTCCTCTGCCCCTAACCACTCTCACCAACTTCCTCCCAGTTCTGCTCCACCCTTCCTGTTCCACTGGTTCAGCAAGCTCCTCCCAAGTTTCCATGTGATTTAAGCAGGTCACATGGGCCTATTTATCAATGGTAAAGATCTTCTCATTTAAATTGCCATTACATACATATGCTGAATTTCTTCAGAGAGGAAGAAGAGTGACCTGAGGATGAGTAGAGCACAGTGAAGAGGGTGGTGCACCTAAATTGGGTGATGCTTAAAGGTTGCTGAGTGGCAATGACCCAAAAAAGACCCAGAAGTAGCAGTTAAAAACAAGAAACAGGCTCACTGCTCCTTCCTTCCTAATGTTTGGGGTCATGAAAGAAGGTACATCCAGGACAGGCAGTATCTTCAAGGGAAAGTCCATTTTCATGGATTGCAAAGGAATGAAAGGATTCTTAGAGGAAGAAGTCCTCTTGTAAATAAAGAGGAATAAACAAACAGACAAATAGAAATTTGTTTAAAAATAAGAGATTTCTATGTAGCTTCATGACACCATTCTGCCTATGGCATTTCATACTGGCTATTGGTTCCTGCTGTACCAGGAGATATTCAAAAGGCTTTCTGTCTGAGTCAGACTTTGTATCTGTTTCAAAGTCCCAATATTGCAAGTGCATTGATTTGGTTCTGCTATCCAATATTTTACCATAACGTTGATGGAACCCTGCTCAATTTCAACTTCCAAATTTAAAATATTCCATCCCCTTAGCTCATTCCCACTTTGGTTCTCAACTTTTGTCCTTCTTATTCCCAACTTAGAGTTTTCTCTCCTTGACCTATCACTCTCTGTGGTCCAATATGATGCAGAATTAGAAATAGCTTCTTTGGAGGAGCAAAGGTATTAAGAAGATCCAAAACTTTGTAAACTGCAACAATAGAGAGAAACCAAAGAAAATGAACTGTGGTATCTTCATAGAACTTGAACTTAGTGAGGAATAAGTAAATGTTTGCTGAAAGTTAAAAGAACCTTAGGTCAATATCAAATGGTCAAATGGAGCTGTGATTCATCAATACTGTCAGTTTCTCCAATGATACAACCAATCCATTTCTTCCTATGCTATGCAACTCTTGTCCATAACCTTTCATGAGTTTCTTCCCACCTAGAGGACTGAAGCCTTCCTCAAGTTTTCCTGACACCCCAAGGTTGCAGCGGAATATGAAAACTATCAATTGTTTATCTCTTGTTTTCACCCCATGACCAGCCCATTTTCTTTTTCATGTAGACAACCCTTTAATGACCCATTAACATTGCTTCCTTCTCACTGTTGCAGCCTACCAACACACTGCAGTTCTTCATTGCTCCTAGGGTGATCCCCAATTTTAATTTCTGAGTGACTGCTATGTAACAAGACTCACAACCATACTGCATCACTGGAAGAGAACTGATATTAAAAATAAAAAAGATGGGCCTTTGTTCCAGAGAGAAATTTGGGATCATTCAAGGAAATTTGTGATTTCTCAAAGATAACCCAATTCATTCTCTCCCTCCTTCAACTCATTTGTCTATGATATATGTAGTAACAAACAAGTTCTATAGGTTGTTCATCCAATTGCATGATATAATCTGAGCTATAAACATTTTTTATTCAGTTGGGTATGAAATGACCTAAATCTATGTTAGCGGCTATTTAAAAAAAAAAAAAAAAAACCAAGAGGACAATGAACAAATCTATTTCCTTCCAAGGACCCTTTGAAACAAAAACCAATGCCTGACAACAATTGTTGGATCACTTCAAAAGGACAAGGGAAAGGTAGTAACAATAAGTCTTTTTTTTTGCTTCTTTTTTTTCCTTAAAGAATAAGGAGATTCCTTATTGTTGGGGCCATCTGAAGAGGGCTACAGAGCAAAAGTTCTTAACCTTTGAGCCACAGACTTTTCCTCTAATATTTTGATAACTATATTTCAATACAAATATTTTTCTTTGTAATCCTATGCATTTGTTTTACCCTTAAAAATACTTTTCAGAGAAAGAGATCTTAGTGTCACCAGTCTGCCAAAGGGGTCCATGACACACAAAATGATCAAAGAATCCTGCTCTAGAGTGTCTTCCTTTTCATCAAAAGAAAATGTGTAACTTCCTTCTTGCTTTGACTCTTCCTACTTCACACATAGGACTAGACTCTTTGGTTTAAGGCAAGCCAAGAATCTCAAAATGAGCTATTTGTTAGTACACCTGTTATCTTTACCTTGGGATAAGAAACATTCACCATCACCAAGGACGAACATGGGGAGTGCAATTCATTTTATATCATCATCCTTCGTGTTTGAAGATGACATTATTGATAATTTCAACAAAGAAAAGGGATGGAGTCAGCATCTTTTCAGCATTAAATCCCTCTGGGAAGTGAAATCATTATCATTATCCTCTTCCTCAAAATGTCTTATTTCTGTCAAGAAGAGTATTTTCTTTTCAAGAGATGCATGGATAGTATTGCATTTATATAGTGTTTAAAGCTTATGATATGTTTTCCTTATACTTCCTACTTAAATTTTCTTGTGCATAATGACACTGACCTTCTATTTAGGTCTGACATGGATTAATCTAAATTTTAAATGAATATTCTTATTTTGTTTAATTAAACTTCCTTCTTAGGACCTCGTGACAAAGTCAATTTCTTATATTTTTCTTAACATCAGAGAGACAACTTATATTCAAAAGAACACTGGACTTAGAGCAGGTTTAAGTCCTAGCTCCGACTACTAGCTAGGTAATCCTTGACAAGTCTTTGAAGATCTTAAAATATCACTTCTGTTATCTGTAAAATTAGTTTTGTTATGAAGAAAGTGATGAATAAAGTTTAAAGCAATATTTAATTTGCAAGCAATTGTTTTCTTCTATTTCCACCGTTGTTCAAATATTTCAATCTCTTTGTGACCCCATTTAGGGTTTGTTTGGCAAAGATACTGGAATGGTTTATTATTTTCTTCTCCAGCTCATTTTACAGAAGAGAAAACTGAGAGGTAAGTGGGATTAAGTGACTTGCCCACGGTCACACAGCTAAGTAAGTATCTGAGTTCACATTTGAACTCAGGTCTTCCTGATTTCAGACCTGGCACTCTATCTCCCACATCACCCAGTTGCCCTGCTATTTCCATAGCATGGAACACGGGTTTCTCAAGAGTTGATTTTTCTGCCATGAGGAGTGTTTATTTACTAAGAGACTTTTAGAACTGGCTAATAACATCAAAAAGATCCATGATCATTTACGTTTTGTTGTCATTTTGTAGATTTTGTCATCGAACATGTGTACACTCATTAAGTAACTATGCTCAGTTCAAATTAATGATAACCATAATAAGGATGAGGATGAGAACAGTGATAAAAATAAAAATACATATCACCACAAGTTACAAACATTTAGCACCTACAGAATCTCTACATAGACATGACAGTGTAGCTACAATTCTAAACAAGAGGATCGCTCGTCTTCATTTGCTAACAGACAACATTCTCCACCAGCCTACCACCAGGTAACATATGCAAACCTCCAAAAATCCTTGAGAATTCAGAAAATAAACTGAATTGGAATCAGTGTTATTGGGGACAAAACTGCCTCTTACCATTGCCCAGAAATATGATCGGTTAAAATTTATGAATAAAGATTTTAACAGATATTGTCATGTTATTCAGTCATTTCAGTTGTATCTTCATGACTCCTTTTGGGGTTTTCTTGGAAGAGATTCTGGAGTGATTTTTCTTCCTTCTCTGTCTCATTTTACAGATAAGGAAACTGAAGCAAACAAGAGTAAGTGACTTGCCAAGGGTCACACACGTAGGAGAAGACTGAAGCTGGATTTGAATTGAGGTCCTCCCGGCTCTAGGTCCAGAACACTACCCACCACACCTCCTAGCTGCCCTGAGGTTGTCGTACTACATACTTATAAGCTCCAAACTACATGAAATGAAAAACTCTCAAAATCTAGAAAGCTAGTGAAAGAAAACTTAAAGTCATATCACCCCATCATCCTGTCTTCTATTGGCCTTTTCTGAAGATGTTTTTAGTGAGTCTACAAAAGATGATGACATTCCAACACTTTCATTCAATTACAGAAACCAATTATTTTTCCACTCAGGCAACAGTTTATCAAGTATTAAGCATATAAAAACAATAGTAGGACAGCTATTTATCCTCGTGCCCTTTCTATCTGAATTTCTTCAAGCATAATGATTAGATAAATGAAAATATTACTACAATTATAATTGCAATGAGAGCAAAAGAGGTCAATGAAGCTGTTCAGCGAACTCATCAATAAGCTCACGTTTTGAAAGGACAATGTACATGTGAGAATAGTTTAGCAAATGCCGCACTACACTTGAAATCAGGAAGACCCAGGTCTACCTATTACCTCTGACACTTACTAGCTATGTGACCGTAGACAAGTCTTTTCACCTCTTGGAGCCTCAGTTTCCTTTTTTGTAAAATGGGGATAATAATGCCCATAGTGCTTAGGTTCAAATGTATGAAAAGCACTTTGCAAATCTTAAAATACCACATAAGTGTCAATCATTATTACAAAATATGGAAGTGAATATTGAAAGACAATACTGAAGTATAATGACAAAAATAATAATTCAATAAATATTTATTAAGTATACACTATGTACAAAGAACAGGGCTAGTTGCTAAGGGAGATACAAGATTTAGTTAAAAGATTCCGCCTTCCTTAATGGAGTTTACAGTCTTATAAGCCATAGTTCTTTAATTTAATGAGCTTACTCTCACATTATCTTCTTCATATACTTATTTTTTCAGGTAATTAAAAAGTATAAAATAATGTTCTGTAAGCTTAATTTGAATTTGGTTATCTAAACTATGTGCCAATGGACCCAAAAACCCATTTCTTAAATAAATTATTCCATGTTCTACTTTCCAGTATGCCCTTCTGAACTGATTCTACTGATTAAAATATCTCCTAGGAATATTATTATGATATAAGGAATATTAACGTGAATAATTCAGAAAAATATGAGAAGGCATATGAAGGCAGAAAGAATCAGGAAAGCAAAAGCAAAAAACAATACATACAATGCCTATGACAATGTAAATGAAGGCAAAACAGCAACCACTAAATCATTCATTTTTCTAATATACTTTAAAGTCTGAAAAGCACTATATATAATATACATTTGTATATATACTGTATATTATGCACATATACGCATTTGTATGTGTACATATATGTGTATGTGCACATGTAGAAGTTGATCCCTACAATAACCCTGTAAGGTAGGTTATGGTACTGTCCTCATTCTGTAAACGAGGCAAGCAAGACTCAGGACACTGAAATTACTTTTCTTGGGCTTAGAAAGCTAACAGATTTCTAAGGTGAAATTCAAACCCAGGTCTTCTTGAATTTGAGTCCAGTGAACTCAAATTAGATGCAAGGTACCAAATTATTATGTTACTAATTATTGCTAAATTATTTTAAGTTTATTCTTTTTTTCCATTGTCGGTCACGATCACTGCCTTGGGTGGTTTTATAGAACTGTTTTTGGGGGGAAATAAATTCTGTGAAAGATTTTAGGGAGTATTTTCTCAGAAGCATCTTGTAGGCCAAAATGTATCAATAATTTTCTAATGCTTTTAAATGTCACCTACAAATGTTGTATTTTTATGTGCTGGCATCTCCTCTTTTCTTAAAAACGCTTCTTATAATAGCCACATCAGGGTCTCTTTGTAGACAGTTTAATTACTTTCACTTAGGTTTTTATAGTTGCTTTTAGCACATTTCTATCCTTTGCTCATAAAAGCAAACATAGGATGATTAACTGATTTGACTGACTTTTAAAACTTCTGTGCCTGCTACTCTGTTATTTAAAAACCATTTATCTCCCTTCATATTTTTCCTTCTGTGACTGCTTTTAAAAGAAACATAATCTTCCCTATTTTATAACTTTGATACAGAGCCTTTCTAGAAAGGGTGCCATGATGAATGGGAAAGCTTGAGACAGATAAAGTTGAGAAGTTCATAGAATTAAAGGTAGAAGGGACCTTAGGTGCAACACCCTTGTTTGCAGGTGACACAGCTCAGGTCTAGATCAGGTAAGTTACCTGCCCAGGTACACACAGGGAGTGGGAGGCAGGGTCCTGAGACTTCCAATCCCATTTTCTCTCCACCACACCACAAAGGGCAGAAATGTCTAACGGGAGATATATAGATAAAGGTATTTCTAATGGGACAAACATATCTATATATGTCCAGGTGGAAAAGATAAAGAACAATGATTTATTTTCAAGGATGAGTGAACCCAGCCACTAGTGGAAAATTTGAACTATTTCCCTGTGAATTTGTTTTAGCAGAGAGATTTGTCATGACATTTTCCTCTAATTATAAATGTAAGACACAATGTAAGTGAAGCAGAGTTCAGAGAGGGGGCCCAGGCCCAGTATTAATGTTGTTGAGGGCCAAAGGAAGAAGTCATAGAGGGGAAGGGAGCGGGGAGTCTCAGAACCCTGTGGACCACAGACAGCCAGAGGGAAAGGGGAAGCAAAGACAGTTTTATTAATTTTATGAATGCTCCTCTGCCTCTAACCTGGTCCTGCAAGTCCACTATGGCCCATTTCCTTTTTCAAGGTCAAGCCTTCTCTAAAGGTTGAATATTTTAAATGGAGAAGGGGAAATCTGAATCCCTCAAGCATCTTTATTCACTTATTTTCTAACATACCTAACATACCTAATTTGTTACTACTTAGCTCTATGGCCAGATATATTCTTACAAAATAGCTTCTTCTAAAAGAGAGAATGTGGCCTAGAAGAAAGAGTGATGAGACAAGAATTTCTTATCTTGGCTCAGCTTTCCACTGGTCAAGTGACTTTGAATCAGTCATCTAATTGCCCTATGCCTCAGTTCCCAGAGTGGTCAAATGTGAATAATAATGTCTGCCTGGACTGTCCTATAGAACTTGCAGAGTGTTTATGAGGATCAAATGGGTTCATGCATTAAATTTCTTTACAGCCATAGTCTTTCACCTGAAATGGACCTTAGAGAGTCCAACCATGCTATTTTACAGATGAGGAAACGGAGGGCTATGGAGGTGAAATGAGAAGGAAGGAAGGAAGGAAGGAAGGAAGGAAGGAAGGAAGGAAGGAAGGAAGGAAGGAAGGAAGGAAGGAAGGAAGGAAGGAAGGAAGGAAGGAAGGAAGGAGTGACTCAGAACTCAATTCAAAATAAAAATAGACAAATTTTAAGTGACTTCTAAGCTCATTTGTTTTCCTCTTTGAATTTCCAAAGAACTGTCTTCCACATAACAGAAGGGCAGGGGCCTTCTGGGCCTTCACCCCCTCCTGGGCTTTCTCTTCCCTGAATTTCATGACACTCTTAGTTGCTTAGCTGTCCTCATGCCTAAGTAACTGCTTTGTCCTCATGCCTACGTAACCGCTTCCTCTCAGCCTCCTTTGCAGGCTCATCATCCAGATCCTGCCTTCTACCTGAGGGCAGGTGTCTTGGGTCCTCTTCTCTTCTCTTTCTACCCGTAGTAGTACCTCACTTCCTTGGTGACCCCTCTCAGCTCCAATGGGCTTAATTATCGTTTCTACACAGATGATTCCCAGAGTCATATATCAATGCCAGTCTCTCTCCTGAGCTCCAGTCCTACATCATTGTTGGGGTGCTCAGGTCTCAGGCCTAAGACCATATCTCTGGAAGCTTCCCAATTTCTTCATAGGCTCCTATCCTATAAGAAGATTTTTTTCTTGAGAAACACATTCTCTTATCAAAACAAATAGAGGGGAGCCTGGCCCAAGGATTTTTGTCCCTAGCTGACCCAAGGACTCTTCCTCCCACCAGATCCCCAAAGTCCATGCCTCTGACAACTCCCTCAATGTCTGCTATGCTCCCTTCACTTTCCCATTCATAGCTCCCAAAGACACCTGGACCTTTAGATTACCTAATTAGTATCCCTGGCACTCCTTTCCACAGAACTCCCTTTTCTGTATAAACCCCAGCACCATCCTCAATCTCTCACAGGTTCCCATAAGGACCCTTGCCCACTTTTGCTAAAGTGTTATAATAAACTCTTTGCCACTTGATTAAGAGAAGTGTTAAGTGTGTGAATTCATTCTAGGCAACTCTGCCTTGGCATTCTCAGGATCCCAGCACCCCAAAAACTCATCAGCAATTGCCTATTAGACATTTCCAAATGAATGCCTCGTAGCCATCCAAAATTCAACATATCCAAAATAAAACTCATTATCTTTCATCTCAAACTCACCCCTCTTCAGAGCTTCCCTATTTCTGTTGAGGATACCACCATCCAGTCAGTCACTCACGTTCACAACCTTGGATTCATTTTCTCTTCCTCACTTTCCCTCATCCTATGTCTTCAATTATTTCACAAGTCTTGGTATTCACCAACACTTCTCCTTCTACTCACATGACCATATCTACCTCTTACCTACACTATTGTAATAATCTCCTAAACAGTCTCCATTCCTCAAGGCTCTTATCTTCAACCCATCCACCACACAAATGACAAAATGATTTTCCTAAAGTGCAGGTCTGACTGCATCACTACCTTGATGAATAAACTCCATTAACTCCCTTTAACCTTTAGGATAAAATACATTTTGCATTTAACACCCTTTACAATCAGATTCTACCATTCTAGCCTACTATATCAGACCTTCATGGATTCTATAATCCAGTCAAACTGCCTTTTTTGCTATTTCTCATATGCAATATTCCATCTCCTGCTTCCATGTCTGAACAGAGTTCTTTTACTCACTCAAGTTCACAGTTTAGGAATCATCATCGAAACCTTACTCTCACTCATCCTAATATCCAATCATTTGCTCAATCTGATTCTACCTCCTCAATATCTCTGACATCTGTCCCCTGCTTTCCCTTCACATCATAACCACATTCGTTCAGACTCTAATCACCTCTCATCTAGATGATTGTAATCACTTACTAATTTGTCTCCCTGTATCCAATTTCTCTTCTGTCCAATCCATCCCCAGCTGACAACTGATATTCCAAAGCACAGGTCTGACTACATCATTCCCCTGCTCATAAAGCTCCAGTGACTCCCAATTGCTTCTAGGCAATACAAACTCCTCAACTTTGACATTTAAAGCCCTTTATCGTCTGGCTCCCGAACACCATTTCAGAATGATTACACATTAATCCCTTTCATGTACTCTATGTGCCAGTCAAATTATCTTATTTTCTATTCCCCAAACTTGGCATGACATCTCTTGCCTCCATGACTTTTCAAAAGCTGTCTCCTCATACCTAGAATTCCTAGATTTCTTTAAGATTTCTATGATGTGCCATTTCCCTATGAGAAATTGACCTGGTAAATAGATTCAGGAGAGATAATTTAAGAGTTATTGGACTACTTGAAAACCATGATCTGAAAAAGAACTTAGACATCATATTTCAAGAAATCATAAAGGAAAAACTGCCAACCAGAGGACAAAGTAGAAATTGAAAGTATCCACTGGTCACCTCCTAAAAGAAATTCCAAAAAGAAAATTCCCAGGAATGTTATAGCCAGAAATTGAAAATATCCGCTGGTCACCTCCTAAAAGAAATCCCAAAAAGAAAATTCCCAGGAATATTATAGCCAAAATCCAGAATTCCCAGGTCAAAGAGAAAGTACTTCAAGCAACAAGAAACTTTTCAAATATTATGGGGCCACAGTCAGGATCACAAAAAGTCCAGCAGCTGTCACAATAAAGGAGTGAAGAACATGGAATATGATATTCTAGAAGGTTAAAGAGCTAGAATTACAACTAATAATTACCAAACAAGCAAAACTAAGTATAATCCTAAAAGGGAAAGAATGGATATTTAATGGGAGAGAGGACTTTCAGGAATTTCTGATGAAAGACCAGAGCTAAATAGAAAATTTTACATTCAAACACAAGATGCAAAAGAGGCATGAAAAGGTAAACATGAGTGAGAAATCAAGAGGAACTTATTAAGGTCAAATTGTTGATATTTGCAAATGGGACAATGATATACATAACCCTCTAGAACTTTATTATCATTGGCACAGTTAGAAAGAGTCTACTTAGATAGAGGGCATAGGTGTGGGTCTACTTTGGTAGGATGATCATTACCAAGTGGAAAGATGAGAGAGACATAGTGAAAGAAGGAGGAAGTGAGAGAAAGAATGGCAAAGTCATCTCACATAGTTAGTTGTCCTTCATTCTCAAAGAGGACCAAAATGATATCACCATTTTGGGGTCAAGGTACAGTGTGTCCCACTGTGGCTGATCATATCAATCCAAGCTCAAAAGAATCTACCAGAGATTGGTCACAAATAGTCCAAATGAACATTTGAAGCTGTCATGTCCCTAAATTTGCACATCTCACATTTCTTTTGAGTTATTACAACTCTGTTTTGCTCATAGAGAATAGTACTTTCTTTGACATGAGCATGCCATGCTAGGCAGTCTTATGCCAATGCCCCCCATGTCTCATACCCAATTCCAAAGCTCTTCATAGAAACCTTAGAGAAGGTCCTTGTAACATTTTTTCTGACTTCTCTGTGGATGCTTCTTTTGTGTGAGTTCTCCATAAAATAGTTTTTTAGGCAAATGAAATTTTGTCACTCAAACAACATGGCCAGCTCATCAAAGTTGTGCTTTCTGCAGTAGAATTTGTATGCTTGGCAGTTCAACTCAAGAAGGGAACTCGGTGTTTGGAACCTTATCTTGCCAGATTATCTTTAGAATCTTCCTAAAACAATTCAGATGGATACAATTCAGTTTCCTGGAATGGTGCTGGTATACTTTCCAGGTTTCATAGACATACAAGAATGAGGTCAGAATTTCAGTTTGGCAGGCAATCTAATACCTCTTCTCTCCAACACTTTCTTTTGGAGCCTCCCAAACACTAAGCTAGTTCTGGCAATGTGTGCATCCAACCTCATCATCTAGGTGTATATTCCTAGAAAGTATACTGCCAAGGTAAGTGAATTTATCTACAGCATTCAAAATTTCCCAATTTGCTGTAATGGATGATTCCATCCACCATGTGTATGGTGTGGTGCTGACTGGTAGAGAATCTCTGTTTTCTTCATGTTAATTGTTAGGTCAAGAGTTAGCACAAGCAGCACAAAATCAATACATACTTTGCTGCATCTCAGACTCAGAGTCTACATTGGGTGCATCATAATTTCAAATCTTACATAAAAGAGGTGCAAATGAAAGAGTTTTTATGATGCTAGGGAAAATAGGGGGCAGTGCAAAGCTTAAACTCTCTCAATCTGAACTGGCTCAAAGACAGAAGAATACACACATACACACACACACACACACACACATTCAGGTAGATAGATATCCATTTTACCAAATAAAGAAGTAGAACGGCAATGGGCTAAGAGAAAAGAAGAGGTAATTAGAGGAAAGACAAGTTAAGGGAAGCAGTGGTCAGAAGCAAAACAGACTTTTGAGGAGGAATGAGGTTAAAAAAAGAGAGATAAGAAAAAACAGAAAAAAATATGGAGGAATATATAGAGTTAGCAATTATAACTGAATGTGAATGGGTTCAATTCACTCATAAAACAGAAGCAGATACACTAGAAAACAGAATCAACCAATATGTTGTTTAAAAGAAATATACCTGAAGCAGAAAAACACAGAGTTGAAATAAGAAACTAGAGAAGAATCTATTATGTTTCAGCTACAAAAAAAGAGGAGAAATCATGATCTCAGAGGAAGTAAAATCAAAAACAAACCTAGTAAAAAAAATGATTGAGGAAAACTGTATTTTGTTAGAAGGTACAATGAAGTAATGGGAAGTAGGTGGGGCAATATTTGGAATGTCAGCTCTGGAGTCAGAAATACTCATCTTCCTGAGTTCAAATCTTTCCTCAGATAGTTATTAGCTGTGTGACCCTGAGCAAGTCACTTAACCCTGTCTGCCTCGATTTATTCAAATGTAAAATAAGCTGGAGAAAGAAATGGCAAACCACTCCAGTATCTTTACTAAGAAAACCCCAAATGGGGCCATGAAGAGTTGGACACAATTGAAATTACTGAACAATGAAGTAATATTAATACTAAACATATATGCACCAAATGATAGATGATCCAGATTCCAACAGGAAAGTTAAATGTTATAATGGGAAATGGACAGTAAAATTATACTAGTGGGGGACCTCAATTTTCCCCTTCCAGAGCTAGAGAAATCTAAGCATAAAATAAGTAAGAAAGAAGTTAAAGAGATGAATTGAATTTTTAAAAAGTCAGATGTGGTGGAACTCTGGAGAGAATTGAATATGAATAGGAGTATACCTTTTTCTCAGCTATCTATGGCACCTTCACAAAAACTGATCACATATCAGGGCATAAAAACCTAATAACAATGAAAAAATATTAAATGTATCCTTTTGAGATCATAAAGCTTGCATTCAATAAAGGGCCTTAGAATCATAGGTTAAAAATTAATTAGAAACTAAATAGTCTAATCTTAAAGAATGAATGAGTCAAAGAACAAAACAAAGAAATAATAATTTCATTAAAGATAGTGAAAAAAATGAAAAAATATACCAAAATTTGTGGAATACAGTGAAAGCAGTACTTAGGGGAAAGCTTTTATCTCTTAATGCATACATCAATAAAGAGAAAGACAGCAAACCAAAGAATTGTGCAAGCAAATAAAAGAACTAGAAAAATATTAAATTTAAACTCCCCCAATAAACACCAAAATAAAAATCCTGAAAATAAATGGGAAATTAATTTTTTAAAAGTAAAAAAAATATTAAATTAATAAATAGGAGGTAGAGTTAGGAAAAGACAAGAAAATAAACTGTTAATTTGATTTTTTTAAAAAAAGAAGAAAACCAAATTGCCAGTATCAAAAATGAAAAGGATAGATGCACCATCAATGAAAATGAAATCAAAGCAATTAGTGGAGCTATTTTGTCCATTTTATGTGCCAATAAAACTGACAATCTAAGTGAAATGAATGAATATTAACAAAAATATAAATTGTCCAGACTAATAAAAGAGGAAATAGAACATGTATATCAGAAAAAGAAATTGAAAAAGCCATAAAAAGATCCCTAAGAAAAAAAAAGGATCAGATGGATTTAAAGTAAATTCTACCAACAATAAAAAGACAATTTTAATACCATATAAACTATTTGAAAAAAATAGGTAATGGAGTCCTATCAAATTCCCTCTATGACACAAATGTTGTTTTGAAACCTAAACCAGGGAGAGCAAAAACACAGAAATAATACTATAGACCAATTTCTCTAGTTAATATTGGTTTGAAATTTTAAATAAAATATTAGCAAGGAGGTTAGAGCAATATACCACAAAGTTCATGTGCTACAACCAGGTTGAATTTTTACCAGGGGTACAGGTCTGGTTCAATATTAGAAGAACTATCTGTATAATTGCCCATATTAAAAACAAAAACAATAAAAATCATATGATTATATCAATAGACACAGAAAAAGCTTTTGATAAAATGTAATACTCATTCCTATTTTAAAAAAATATTAGAAAGCATAGGAATAGATTTATATTAATTTTATATTAATAAATTGGTAGAATAAATTAGAAATAATTTTCATAAAATGTCTAGTAGTATCTATCTAAAACAAAGATCAAACATTTTCCATAATGAGGATAACCTAGAAGCCTCCCCCATACGATCAGAGAGGAAGCAAGGATGTCTATTATCACCACTATTACTCGATATTGTACTAAAAATGCTAGCCATAGTGAGATTTCTTAAAAGAAAGAAATTTAAGGAATAAACATAGACAATGAGGAAACAAAACACTCTGAAGATGACATGATGGTAGGCTGAGAGAAGCCCAGAGAATCAACTAGCTGAAACAATTAGTAGCTTTAACAAAGTTGCAAGATATAAAATAAATCTCCATAAATCATCATCATTTCTATATATTCCCAGCAAAACCCAGCAGGAAGACATAGAAAGAGAAATTTAATTTAAAATAACTCTAGACAATACAAAACACTTGGGAGTCTACCCACCATGAAAAACCCAGGAACTATATGAACGTAATTTAAAAATATTTCCGCACACAACAAGATTCCAAACAACTAGAGAAATATTAATTGCTCATGGGCAGGCCAAGTCAGTATAATTAAAACAACAATTCGACCTAAATTAATTTACTTATTCAGTGTCATTCCAACCAAACTACCAGAAAATTATTTTATAATACTAATATAATAATATATACTAATATAATATATACTAATACTAATATAATAATATATACTAATATAATAATAATACTAACAAAATTCATCTCAAGGAATAAAAGGTCAGGAATATTAATGGGAAAAAATGTAAAGGAAGGGTAGCCTAGCAATTTCAGATTTCAAACTATATTATAAAATGGCAATCATCAAAACAATCTGCTACTGGCTAGGAAAAAATAAGTTATCTATTAGGTACACGATACATAGTAGTAAATGACCACAGTTCTAGCATTTGATAGACCTACAGATTCAGGCTTTGGCAAGAACTCACCATTTGCCAAAAATTGTGGGGAAAACTGTAAAGCCGTTTGGCAGAAACTAGGCATAGACAAATAATATTTTATACCATATGCCAAGATAAGGTCAAAATGGGTACATGAATACTTTACCTGTCATATCTGACAGGGAAGAGTTTATGATTAAATTTGAGATAGAGAGGATCACAGGAAATGAAATGGATAATTTTGACAGCCTGATATTTTAAAAGATATTGCCCAAACAAAACCAACATAGCCAAAATTAAAAGCAAAGCAAGAAACTGGTGGGGGTGGGGGAAGAGGGAGGCAGGAATTTTACAGCAAGTTTCTCTGATAAAGAATTCATTTCTCAAATACATAGGTAACTGAGTCAAATTTATAAAAATGAAAGCTATTCCCCAATAAATAAATGATCAAAGGATGTGAATGGGCAATTTTCAGAAGAAAAGGAAAGGAAGATTATCAATAGTCATATAAAAATGTTCTAAATCACTAATAATTAGAGAAATACAAATTAAAATAACAGTGAAGTACTGACTCAAACCTATCAGATTGGTTAACATGTCAGAAAGAATAACGATAAACACCAAAGGGTTGGGGGAAAATAAGAACACTAATGCATTGTTGGTGGAGTTGTGTACTGGTCCAACCATTCTAGAGAACAATTTGGAATTATGTTCAAAAAGCTTTAAAGCTATGCATACCTTTTGACCCAAAAATACTTCTATTAGACCTGTATCCCTAAGAGATCCAAAAAAAAAAGGAAAAAGACCTACTTGTATAAAAATATTTTAGTAGCTCTTTTGGGGGTAAGAAAGAATTAGAAACTAAGAAGATGCCCATCAATTGAGGGATGTCTAAATGAGTTGTGGTTTATAATTTCAATGAGATACCATTGTCCTATAAGAAGTAATAAAGGAGAAATTCTCAGAAAAACCTCGGAAGACTTATATGAACTTATGCAAATTGAAGTGAGCAAAACCAGGAGAATATTGTACATATTAACAGCAATATTGTAAGAATGATCAACTGTGAAAGACTTAGCTTCCCCATTGAATGCAATGATCCAAGATAATTTCCAAAGGCCTCAAAAAACTTCTATCTATATCCAGAGACAGAACTGATGAGCTCTAAGTGCATATTGAAGCATATTTTTTTCATTTACTTTATTTTCCTTGCTTTCTTTCAGCACAGCTAACATGAAATCTTTAGCATGACTTCATATATATATACATATATATAAATATATGTATATATATATATATAAGAGGTATCATATTGGCTGCTTTCCCAATGAGTTGGGAAGGACCTGGAGGGAAGTAGAGAATCTGGAACTTGAAACTTTTTTAATATTTAAAAATTTTTTAATAATTTTAATAAAATCTAGCAAAGGACAAAAAAATGTAATGAAATTCTCAGTTATGTATTTAAGAAAAACTAAAAGGCACCAAGAATAGACAAAGAACTGGGCTGAGGATGGAATAGCAAGTACTGACGATTGGATTAACTCCGGGAAATTAACTGACTCCCAAGTTTCTCCCCCAAAACAAAGACACATTGTACCAGTATCATAATCATAATATCAATAATAATCAATACTTTCAAAGTTGTGCTATATGACTGTGAGTCATGAAATTCCAAGTCACCTAAGCCTACATGAATCAACAAGCATTTATTAGGCAACTACTATGTTCCAGGTATTGTGTTTGGCACTGGTGATAAGAAGAATGAAATAATCCTTCAACTAGAATGATTACATTATATTTCATCAGGGGATAGAACACGAAGTGGGGAAGGGGACAAAGAAGGAGAAGGAAAGAGAGAGACAGAGACAGAGAGAAATACAAACGGTAGTTAAATAAAACATAGTTAAGGAGGAAGAGACAATTTGAAGGTAGAAGGAAATGTTTGGGTTGAGCCAGTGAAAAGGCACAGAGAAAGAAGAGGAAGGACTACAGAAATCCATTTTGACTGGGTCTGGGAGTATGGAGAGGGTAGTGATGTATAAAGAAGCTGGAAAAATATAATGGATCAAGGCAAATAAATATCAAACTTTATAGTTTATCCTAAAGACAATAGGGAGTCACTGGAGGTTCACAGAACTCAGGAGAATCACTGAGGCACAGAATCCTTTTGGAAGTCTGGAGCAATATTTTAGAAAGAGTGATGAGGGCTTGAACTTAATATAATGGATGTGTGAATAGAAGGCAAGAGTTAGATGTAAGCGATGTGGAAGAAGAAAGGGCAAGATTAAAAAGGCATAGATTGAAACACATGACCAACAAAGTCTTGGCCAGAAGTAGTGTAAATGGTTCCATCAAAAAGGTGTGTGGTCAGAAAATTAGATGGGTCGTATGACAACAGTGAGAAATAACCAACCTCTCCATTTATATACACATGATGTCGAGAGAGATTAAAGCTCACCTGTAGAGTCGTTTATAGGAGAAAGGACATGAAGAAGGATTTCATAAGATGAGAAGTATAGATGTGCTATGATCTGCTTTGATCTAGAGATCACAACATATCCATCAACATATGGAAATGACCAAATTAATTCTGCGGTCAATCAGCTTGTTGTGAGTTAATTCTTCATCTGGCTGCCTTCTATAGGACAGAATGCATAAGACAATGGAGACTAAGCTAAAGTCTGAACAAGGAAACATCCTCTACCTGCTGCTTCCCAGTAAGGACAGAGGTGGAGAGGCATCTGGGTAAAACTGTAGGTGGAACTCTTTATCTCTTTCTTTTTTAAAAAATTTATTTATTTCTCTTTAGTTTACAACATTAAGTTCTACAAGCTTTTGAATTTTAATTTTTCTACCCCTCCCATCCTTCCCCTTTTCCTAAAACAGCATGCAATCTGATATAGACTCTATATATACATCCCTATGAAACATATTTTCACTTTACTCATGTTGTAAAAAAGAATTATAACCAATGGAATGAACCACAAGAAAGAAGATACCAAACAAAACATAAAAGAGAGAGCAAACAGTTTGCTTCAACCTGGATTCAGACTCTGTAGTTCTTTCTCTGGATGTGGATAGGATTTTCCATCATGAGCCTTTGGAGTTGTGTTAAAACCTTGCATTGCTGAGAAGAGCCGAGTCTCTCAAAGTTAGTCATGACACAGTGTGACTGTAACTGTGTACAGTGTTCTCCTGGTTCTGCTCCCTTCACTCAGCATCCGTTAATATAAGTCTTTCCAGGTTTTTCTGAAGTCTTCCTATTCATCATATCTTATAGCACAATAGCATTCCAGGGCATTCATGTACCACAGCTTGTTCAGCCATTCCCATCTCCGTCCATTCTAATTTCTAAAAAGCAAGAAAGAGCCTTAGGACATTTTTGCTTTTAGTTTCTACTCCTTCAATAGTATGACAACGTTAAGATTTGATTCCAAATTATAATAATAACTAGCATTTATATGATGTACTTTGCATTATCTCATCTGATCCTCACAACCAAGTGAGGTAAGTGCTATTATTATCCTTATTTACAGAGGACGAATCTGAAGCAAAGAAACGTTACGTGACTTGTCCAGGTTCATACACCTAATAATTGCAAGATTTGAACTCATTTTCCCTGACCTGAGGTCCTCTGTATACACTGCATCACCTAGCTACCTAACCAAGAAATCTAACTTAAAAAGAAAAAAACATGATTTATTCAGATATTTCACAGTGTTATGACCTAGACCTTATCTGACTAAGTGACTGCAGCTAATGGCTCTCAGGTTACAAGAATCCTGAAAATTTGGTATGGCACTTTATATGGTATGAGTTACTTTATAAGATTAGATAAGTGGTTTGTCATTAGGTCATAGTTTCTCACGAACCACTTTCTAACATTTGCAAAGCATTTTGAGATCCTTGGAGATAAGGGCTATCCCAAGTGCTATTACGTAGTTTTATAGCTACAACAATCCCAGAGTGCTGTAATCCACCCAAGAGCTGCATTTTCTATTTAAATTTGAGCGTTAGTTGAAAGGTATATAAAAACCACTAGCAACTAGGCTTATTTTTTACTGACTGTGCATATCAGAGGAGACTTTGGGGAACTGTTACTTCAGAATTGGTCTATAATAAATGACTCTCAGGGTAGTTTTTCACATTCATCTCTGCTTCCATTCCAAAGTTGTCTGTTAAGATTTTGGAGGAAGAAAAAGAAAAAACGTAAATGACACAGTATTGATCATTTGAGGATCATCAAGCAAAACTATATAGTGGAAGCAGGTAAGAGGAAGGGTCAGTGATGGATCTGAGTCCTACAGATCAGGTAGAGAATATGAGAGCAATGCATCATGGAATCCTTCCCTCTTCTCTAAAAGCACCCTAAACAGTGACCTGCTATAATCCCTTCCACCCAGAGACTTGCAATGAACACGATGGGAAGAGAGTTGGAGTGAGATTCATACTTCTCAGAGACACCCCTCCCCATAGTTTTTTCAAGATGCCTTGATGCAGTTACATGGTGCTCATTCAGGCACACAGTGAGTGGCAAATGCTGGTATTAGTATCCTCTGCAACTGTTCAGATGACCGCCACAAAGTTGACTAATGGAATGCCCATCATTGAGGCCATGGAATGTTGCTGCCCTACCTCCATTCTGGAAAAACTCATAACAATTCAGGTTAATGCACATTACCTTATGAGACTAACCAACCCTATCCATGCAGTGTGATCTCCTTGTTGAACAGTGGGCATGGATGAACGCCACTTATGCACATGAATCACTTCAATGACAACACAGTAAGAAATATACAATACAGTAAGGCTGACAGCTACTTAACATTACAGAGTCAAACATGCCGAAGGGTCAAGAGAAGCAAACACATGGAGATAGCCTGGTAGAGTAGAAAACATAGTAGTTCCAGAATTCAAGAATCTGGGTTCGAATCCTCCTTCTGGTTTCAGATGTATGACCATAAGTAAGTCACTGAACCCCTCTCAGCTCTCTTTCCTCATCTTTGAGATCAAGGGAGATGAATTATATGGCTTCTAAAGCCCTTCTAACTTTAAATACATCATCATCGGGCACCCTAAGTCCTTTACAGTTTATAAAATGCACTAGGCAGGCTATTTCTTTTGTGCCTTGCAATAACCCTGTGAGGCAGAAAACACTGACACTATTATCCCATTTTACAAATAAGGAAACCAAGGCTCAGAAGAGGTAAGTGATTTCCCTAAAGCCATAGCTAGTGTTAGAGGTGAGATTTGAAGCCAGGGCTTCCTGAATAATCATTTTGTCACAGGTAAATATATACAAGGAAGTAAAGTTACTTACAATTACTCAAAAACCTTACCACTAAATTCTAGGTCATAATACTTTGTGCCCTTGTACAATTTCCCAAGAGAACAAATTTACTCTCCTTTAGAACAGAAAAGAATTAAGCCCTATGTTTCCATTAGAAATTGTTTAAAATTGGAAAAGGGCCATAGTGTCACTGCTATTGGGATAAATTATTTGTACTCAGGAGTTCTTAACAGCAGTAGAACTAAAACCAATTAGTTATCAAATTAAGGCTGGTTATCAGTAAGACTGGCTGTCAATATAAATCATTTTTACTATACTAGGTTATGGAGGGAAAATAAAGCATAGATTTCATTTTTTTTGCTTAATTATTTTATTTTTTCCAATTTTATATAGAGATAGTTTTCAACATTCACTTTTTATAAGATTTTGAAATTTCCAAAATTTTTTTCTTCCTCTTTCTCTTCCCCTCCGCCTCCCTAAGGCAGCAAGCCATCTGATTTAGGCCTTATAGGTACATTCATATTACACATAGTGGTTTAAAGTTTAAAGACTGACCCCAGGAACAGTGAACCAGCTCAGGATGGAAAAGCTTCCAGGCCAATCAACAGTGGGTGCTTGAGTGGCCCCTGCATTTCCAGTCTAGACAACATAGGGAGACTTATTCTGAAAAAAAAAAAGCTGGAAGGAACCTGAGAAATCACAAAATGCCAACTCCTCACTCTACAGTAAGGACAACAAGATTCGAAGTTTAGATTACTTGTCTGAGGTCACAAAGTTAATAAGCAGTCATTTGCAGACTGCCCTGGACAAGCAAAAAAATAGAAAATTAACTTTTCAAGACAGATCCATCTGAAGGCAGCAGTCAGTCAACAAGGATTCATTAAGCAATGACTCTGTGCTAGGCACTGTGCTGAGCACTGAAGATATAAAGAAAGGCAAAACACTGCACTTTGCCCTCAAAGCACTCACATTCTAATGGGAAGAGGGAGAGAGAAACTGTGAAAATAACTAGGTCCATAGGATGCAAATGGAAAATAATCTCTGATAGACAGTCCCTGGGAGAAGGGAAGGAGAGAAACGTGAAAGACCTCTTGAAGAAGATGAGATCTGAGTCTTGAAGGAAGCCAAGAGACAGAGAAGGGGGACACCAAAAAAGAAGACAAATAGTCGAGATGGAGCATCCTGTGCAAAGAGTAGAGAGCAGACCAGTGTGACCATTGGATTGTAGAGTTTGTGGAGGGAAGTCTAAGAATATTAGGAAGGTAAGAAGCTAGCAAGTGGTGACAGGTTTTTTTGTATTGCCAAACAGAGTATTTTATTTTTGATCTTGGAGATAACAGGGATTTATTCAGGAACTAAATGACATGGTCAAATCTGTCCTTTAAGAAAATCACTTGGGCATCTAAGTTGGAGAACGGTTTAGAGTGAGGGGAGATCAAACAGATGGTTCCTTCACAGTCTAGGCATGGGGTGATGAGGGCCTGCACCAGGGTGGTGGCTATTTGAGTGAAGAAAAAGAGATGGGAAACTCCAATAAAGAAGGACTCTTTTCATAATTTCACAGACAGTGAATTAGTGTCTCAATTTTTCCATATCCCCTCCAATCCTTGTCACTTTCCCTTTCATTCATTTTGGCCAGTCTGATGGATTTAAACTGATATCTCAAGGTTGTCTGAATTTGCATTTCTCTAATCAATACTGATTTAGAGCAAATTATTTAGATTTCTTCATCAGAAAGCTGCCTCTTCATATCCTTTGACCATTTATCAATTGGAGAATGACTTATTTTTATAGATAAAAGTTCTTTATATATGTGAGAGATGAGACCTTTACCTGAGAAACTATCTATAAATTTTTTTCCAACTTTCTGCTTTCCTTCCAATCTTGGTTACATTTGTTTTATGTGCACAATTTTTTTTCATTATACTATGTTATGGAGGGAAAATAAAGCATAGACTTTATTTTTTTCACTTAATAATATTTTATTTTTTCCAATTATATATAGAGATAGTTTTCAACATTCATTTTTTATAAGATTTTGAAATTTCCAAAAATTTTTTCTCCTTCCTTCTCTTCCCTCCCCCCTCCCTAAGACGGCAATGCAATCTGATACAGGCCATACATGTACAATTATAGTAAACATATTTCCACATTAGTCATGTTGTAAAAGAAGAATCAAAACGAAAGGGAAAAACCATGAAAAAAAATAGCACACTTCAATATGCAATCAGACCCCACAGTTCTTTCTCTGGATGTGGATAACATTTTCCATCATGAGTCTTTTGTAATTGCCTTAGATTGTTGCATTGCTAAGAAGAGCTGTGTCTGTCAATGTTGGCCATCTCACGATGCTGCTATTACTAGGTACGATGTTCTCCTGGTTGGACTCATTTCACTCAGCATAAAGCATATACTTTAAGCTAACACACACACACACACACACACACACACACACACACACACACACGACCTAAGGAGAAAAGAGATTCCACAAAACTGAGAGGAAGACACAAATAACATGAACAGCTGCAAGACAGCTATTGAGTGGGTGGAGGAGACAGAGAGTAGATTTGGGCTGGGCTAAGGAGGAGCCCACTGGGATGTCATAAAGGGAAGGAGGATTGTACCACATCCCTGTGTGGCCACATCCCTGTGTGGCCAGGCAGCTTCCTACTTTCAGATAACTATTCTTGTTAACTAGGTGCTGAACTCGGTTCTCTGAAACCAGATAAGCCATACTTAGCGCCCTCTAAATCCGGCTGCCCTAGCGCAGCCCTGCTGTCAAAGGATTTCAGGTGGCCCCCCAAAAACGTAGGATTGCTCTGCTCACTCTCCTGTAGGTCCCACGACCCGGAGCAATCAACCATCATCAGTCTGTGGCTAGTCTAACTTGTCCGGGGCCTGAAGAAATGTAGCCTAGGTCTGCCCTAGTGTAAAGTCCCCAGCCCTTGCAGCCTCTCCCTCGGATTGGCTGGTTTCTCCCAGAACCTCCATCTTAAGGAGGAGGCCTAGGTTAACCATATCTTGATGCTTCTTCAGGCTATACTCCTCTTTTTACTTTGCCCCAAGTGCCTTCCTATCCTTCCCCTCCTCCTCCCTACTTTTGAGCTACTATTATGTCATCTTCTCCCATTAGAATATAAGCTCCTTGAGGGCAAGAGACTCTTTTCTTTCTGCTTATTTTTGTATTTCCTGCATTTAACAGAGTGCTGGCACACCCTAAATACATGCTTATTGACTCACTATCATCCCACCTTAGTTTTGGCTCTGATTTCAAGTCTCCGGACTTGCTTCCAGTCAAACATTATTCTTACCATACCATACTTCCTTTTGAAACATGCGAGAAAGTAGAGAATGAACTGTATATCTGAGAATAACAAGCGAAGCACTAACCTTCCATCAGTCCATCTAACTCAACCACACTACCCCCCTTTTCTATGCTGGATTGTTCCCTAACTCAGCTACTGCATCCTCTTCAGAATTTATTCTCAATGAATGGAATGGAGTTTTTCTCCCACTGTCCATAACAACTTACCATAGGCTCGGTTCTCCTTCGGAAGATGGTATCCAACAATAGAGAGACCCACTTGGCTTTCTCCATTCAGCACATCAAATGGAAAACAATAGCTATCTCCAGGCTAATACTCCCAAATACTGACTAGTGGCTAGTACAAAATACTCCCATATACTGACCAGTGATTAACATAAATAAGCTAATATTGTGAATAAATGTAAGACATACACTAGGTTTTATCAGCCCAACTATCTTTGTTTGCTAACAGAACTCTTAATCATGTTGCATTCTTCCAAAACAGATGCACAATTAAATAAATGTGCCAATCATTTTTAGTGCATCTTATATTGTTTTTGTCAAATTGGCTATCATTATTTTTTCTTGTCACATTCAGTAAAAAGAACACTTTAACTCCAAAATCAGAAACCCTTAAGGGGGAAAAACAGTTTCTTGATTTATGAGAAAGTAGCATAATAAAGCAGAAAGAGAGACAGAGAACCCAGGTTCAAATCTGAGCTCTGACTGTTTGACCTTGGGCAATAAAGCTCGGTTTCTTCGTCTATAAATTGAGAGAGCTAGACTAGATAATCTCTTAAGGTCTCATCTAGCTCTAAATTTATACTCCTATGATTGAGCACACTTCAGTTCTGCTAGACTCCATGATTTTAGTGGTGCAGATACTCTCCTTACACTAGGAGAGGCAGATGGTATGTTAGAAAGAACCCTGCATTTGGACTCAGAGGATCTTGGTTCCACTTCTTGGACCTCTCCTGCCTTCTTTAAAATGTGGGAGCTTAGGGACAGTGAGGTGGTACTATCCACTGATAGAACACTGACCCTGGAGTCAGAAGTTCAAATCCAACCTCAGACTACTAGCAAATGACCCTGGGCAAGTCATTTAACCCCAACTGTCATAAATAAGAAAGCAGATAAATAAATAGATGTAGGAAGCATGCCAAATAATCTGTAAGTTCCATTCCACTATAGGGATGATACTATGCTAAAAGCATTCTTCCATAACTTGGTAGCATTTTTTTACACTGTCAATACCATCAAAATGGTGCCGTGGAAAGCAATAGACCAGAAGTCAAGAAAAACTGAGATCAAATCTGGCCTCATCTATTTACTAGCAGTGTGAACCTGGGCAAGTCATTTAATCTCTGCCTCAGTTTCTCTAATTGAAAAATGAGAATTATAATAGGACCTACTTCACAGAGTTGTTGTGAGAATCAAATGAGATAATATATGTGCAAACTGCTTGGCACAGTGCCTGGCACATAGTAGGTACTTAATAAATGTGTGCTTCTTTCTTTTCTTCCTTAGTATTTTCAACTTCCCAGACCTTGTGCTCTGCTAGCAAAGCTTTAGAATACCAGTATTCATGGCCCTATGATGCTTTGGGATATAAGTAAGTATTCTAGGTAGCACAGTAGATAGAGCTTCACGCCTGAAGTCAAGAACACCTGGGTACAAACTCAGTCTAAGACACTTCTAACTGTGTGACTGTGGCAGTCACTTAACCCTGTTGCCTCAGTTTCCTCATTTGCAAAGTAAACTGGAGAAGGAAATGGCAAACTACTCCAGCATCTTTATCAAGAAAACCCCAAGATGGGGCCACTAAGACTCAGACATGACTGCAAAACAACTGAACAACAAAGCATGCATTTACTCCACAATTTTTGAAAATTTAATAAAACATAATGAATTAT
This sequence comes from Bettongia penicillata ogilbyi, assembly GCA_023548195.1. Taxonomy (NCBI): domain Eukaryota; kingdom Metazoa; phylum Chordata; class Mammalia; order Diprotodontia; family Potoroidae; genus Bettongia; species Bettongia penicillata. The sequence continues at coordinate 3,219,799 of JAJHZJ010000678.1, read as the reverse complement.
GCCACATGCCTGTGGCAATGAGATTTACACCAATACAGAATACAATATCATAATTTGTATATTTTATATAATTTTGTAATTTATATAATTATTTTATAATGTATATACTAACATAGATTATACATTCATAGAGTTCTTTAAGATTTAGAAAGTATTTTCCTTTCAACAATCCCAACAGGTAGACTGTGGAAGTATTATTAAGTTCAATTTACAAATGAAAAAAACTGAATCATATAGAGTGTAAATGATTTGTCCAGGGTCACATAGCTAGTGAGAGTTGGAGGCAAATATCTTCAATTCAGTAAACATTTGTTAAGCACCTACTATGTGCCAAGCACTGAGTCATAGTTCCTGTCTACAATGAATTTACAATCTAATAAACAAACTAGAAACATGAACACAAATAAATGTAATACAAATTGGAGTGCCATGAGAGTTAAACTCAGTCAACTTCCATTAGATGCATAGTGCATTTAAGCAGGGCTTCTTAAACTTTTTCCCCTCCAGATTCCAGTCCCAGTGGCATGAGGGCATGTGCGGTGCAAAGTGGGCATGCTTTGTGTTCAGAACCAAGGTTGCAGTGAAGTTCAATGCAAAATGGGCAAGCTGTGCCAGAAACACCTCAGATTCATTACACATTTGATTTTGAATTAATTTTTGGTCATTGCACATTCAGAAACCTTTCACTGTTGCCAGTGGAGTTGGACTCACAGTTTAAGAGGCCCTAGTAGAGCACTGTGATACATGAGAAGGAATATCCTATCAAAGCTCACATTAATGAAGTACTTTTTAAGGATTGTAAAGTACCTGCCATGTATAATCTCATGAGACGCTCAACAACCTATGGAGGGAGGTTTCATTACCTCATTTATAGACAAAGAAACCAAGAATCATACATCTAGTAAGTATCTAAGCCAGATTCAAATTCAGATCTTCAAGACTCCAAATCTCCCACTGTATCCATTACGCTACTGAACTGCCTTTGATTTACCATGTTCTGAGAAGGTAAGGTTTCTGACATCAAGAAGCTTACAGGTCAACCAGGGGATATGATCCATAAAAAGTTCATAAAATAATATGTGGATAAGTGGAAATGTGTAAGCAAAGGACTTTCTCTGAAGTCAGATGATAGAAGGAGAAGTGTTATGGAAATGCAAAAGGAGGAACAGATCTAAAAAGAAATCACTTCCAGCTGGGGGAAATGGGGATGGATCGTCAAGGAAGAGGGCAGTGTTTCTCATTCTTGAAGAATGAGAAAAATCTAATCGATGAAGAGAGGAGGGGAAAAAAGTGAATTCTACCAATAACTTCACTCTCGTTTTCTTCTCTTCCTCCCTTTTCTTTTTGAGACAAGGTGTCCCCATCTCACAGGCCCAATCCTATTCATGATTGGCATGGAAGTTTTGAGCTATTCCATTTCATTCCTCCTTAGATAGGCTGGTGGCCCCTGCTTTGGAGGGCTCCTCATCTTGGTACTATACTTAGTTCAAATACTCCATCTCAGTACTCCTAAATTCAGTCATCAGCCTCAGCCTCAACCTCCCCTGTCGCAGTGATTACAGACATGCACCAGCACACCCAGCAATATCATAAGCTTCAACACTGAACAATTCGTATGTAAAACCTTCTCTATAATTCATAGGAGCAGTTGGTGGCACAGTGGATAGAGTGCTTGGCCTGGAGTCAAGAAGATTCTTCTTTCTGAGTTCAAATCTCAGACACTTGAGTGACCCTAGACAAATCACTTCATTCTGTTTACCTCAGTTTCCTCATCTGTAAAATGAGATGGAAAAGGACATGGCAAACCACTCCAGTATCTCTGCCAAGAAAACCTCAAATGGGGTCACAAAGAATCGGACATGACTGAAAAATGACTGAACAACATTATTCACAGACTCGCAGAATTGGAAGGGAACTCAAAGGCCATCTGGTCCAAATTGTTCCTGAATAATTATCCTCTCCATAATATTTCTTTTGCCAAATGATCAGTAAGTCAGCAACTACTAATTAAGCTCCTATGTTCCAGGCACTGTGCTAAGTGTTGGGTATAAAAAGAAGGGCAAAAGACAGTCCCTGTTTTCTAGGAGCTCACAGTCCACTGGGGTAGACAACAATGCAAATCACTATGTCCAAAAAAAAATACATATGGGATAAATTGGAAATAATCTAAGAAAGATGGTACTAGCATGAAGAGGAACCATCTAGTCTTTGTTCTGAAGATTTCCAATTGGGGGATCTCATTCCTCTCAAGGCAGCCCCTTCCACTTTGGGATAGCCCTAATTGTTAAGACACATTTCCCTACTGTAAACCTAAATTTGCAATGGGGCACCTACGTGGCACAGTGAATAGAGCTCAGAGTCAGGAAGACTCATCTTTCTGGGTTCAAATCTGGTCTCAAACATTTATTAGCTCTGTGATCCTGGCCAAGTCACTTAACCTTATTTGCCTCATTTTCCTCATCTGTAAATGAACTGGAGAAGGAAATGGCAAACCATTCCAGTATCTTTGCCAGAAAAATTTCAAATGGAGTCAAAAAGAGTCAGACAAGTGAATCAAAAAAAATTGCAGATTCCATCCACTGCTGCCTGTCCTTTAGAAGGATTGCCAGAACAGTTAGCCAAAAGGCAAAACTAGTGGCAAAAATGTTATGCCACAGACACTGATTTTATAGCCTAGGGATGTAGGTTTGAATCCTGGCTCTACTTGCTAGCTATATAACCTTTAGCATGTCTCTTAACTTGTGGGTGCCTCAGTTCCTTCATCTGTAAAAAGGAGACAATGGTACTACCTATGGCAGAGGGTTCCCATGAGGCTCAGTGGAGATAATACATGTAAATACATTCAAACACTGATACAACAATTTGTGTCAGCCATTGTTTTTACTCACCTGGCAGAAAGTATGACTTTTCTCAGGTGAGTGGAAGCTTTATGCGTTTGCATAAGGACACCAGCAATAGCCATGCTTTCATGATGGAGATGTAGGGGAAGGAAGAAGGTTGTCTCCCTGGTAAATGTCCTTCATGAGTGGATGTGGTCAAAAAAAATTTTTTTAATCATCTGTTGGTATGGTAATGAGTATCTCCAAAAGGCTGGCCTTTGAATAACTGGCATACTGTGCATCCACAGGTCTTTCATTCAACCCTTTCCAGGTTAAAAGAACCAATTGGAGCTTGTGCCTGACTGGTATAACCTTTGAGAATCTTGAGTGAACACAATGGGGTATCTAAACAGGCAGAACCACCCATGAGGTCACCACAGTTCCTATTATACAACAGCTCTTTGCCTGGACAGCTCTGCAGCGGGAATGAAACTGTCTCTACAGGGTGACTGGAACCTTACTCAGGTAGGCCACAGTCAGCAGTGGAGCAGAAACACAGGCTGGAGCTAGACCAGAACCAGAGGGAAACAAATGCCAGCCTTGGGGCATCTTTATTACAAACTGCCTTTCTGGGCATGCACTTAAGATCCCAGTCCATACTGTGGATTCTATAGATTTCACTTATCTCTGAGAGCAGCAATTCAGTTTGTTACTAGGGACAAAACTCTGTGAATAGTCTTAGAAGAAGGCACGTTCTTATCAAGGATTCTCTCATTCCTTTAAACTTAAGGGGAATGACCAAACACAACTCCAGAGGATCAATGGTGATGCATTCTACCCACCTCCTCACAGAGAGGTGATGGCCCCAGGGTGCACAAGAGGACACATATTTTTAATATGACTAAGGTAGAATTTGTGTGACTATGCCCATTTGTCACAATAGTGTTTTATTTTCTTTTTTCCCCCTAATGGTGGGGTGAAAGAAAGAGAAAATTGATTTTTGTTTATGTAAAAAAGTGAATATTTTTTAAGAAGAATCTTGGCCTGGGGCTAATCTATGGTTTTTGTATGCTACACACTCAGCAATTACAAGGTCTCATCTCCAAACTCTTGCTTCCTGCCCTTTATGATCAGAGACCTCATGTATATGCAAAGCCTGACATGCACCCCTCTGCCAGAGAAATTGTTTTAAAAGAAGAAATTCCTGCCTCCTTTCCTCCCTCCCTCCTGATTAAAATTCCAAAGGGACACATGGAAACCATCACATCAGTGGTGGTGACTCAGCTTCTGTCTAAACTTCCCTGGGCTTTTCTAATGGAAGGGAAATACGCAGATAGTAAAGATGGCCAAGGCACTCATTCTCCCCTCAAATAAGTGACACTGAATAAACCATGCTGGGCATCCAGAGAGAAGAGACATCTTGTTACTGTAATCGGTTGGTACCTAGCCAGATCCCTGTTCTTTCTGACTAAACCTGCAGCAGCTTTATTTAACCTCGGAGCTACTATAAAATACTTCACGATGAGCGAGCAGGTTCTTTGCCCCTTCCCAAGGCCCTAATACTCTTATGTACCAACAAACCATTTCATCCGATCTCTTTTTCTTCTCCTATCTTCCGAAATTAAAATCTTCCTTAGGCACTTTTCTCCCTGAAACAGCAAACTAAACTGAATTTCATCTCCTTGAAACACACTTCTTCCCATTTATGCTCATAGCCACAAAAGTGGTATCCAGAGACAGCAAAGGAAGGAGCATATTTATACCAGTTAATATGTTCCAGGCACTGGACTGAGCTCTTTATAAATATGTCATTCTTATCTTCACAACAGCCCTGAGGGGGTGGATGTCGTTATCCCTACTTTACAGTTCAGGAAACCAAGGCAAACAGAGGTTGTGTGACTTGCCTAGGGTCACACAGCTAGTAAGTGTCTGAAGCCAGATGTGAACTCAGTTTCCTTCTGACTCCATCCCCTGAGCCACCTAGGGGTCTCAGACATTTCCCTACCAGTTCTTAACTGGACAGAACTTAATCGCCTAACCGGAGTATGCCTGTATGCTTTTACATTCTGGAAAACATATGACAAAACTCTCTAGTTCAGAGAGCAAGATCTTCTGCTAAAAGAAACGGCTCCCGGGGCTTGGTTTGGTTTGGCTTTAGAAAGCTATTTAATGGCATATAAATGCTAGCATTCAAGCATGCTGACATAAACACTCCATAAATTAAGATGCTACCATCCAGGCCAGGGATTATCTCAGGACCCAGAACAAAGTTATCGAGTTTGGGAGAGATTCTAAGAGATTAAGAGGAGCTGATAGGCAGTGTTATCACGGTCTCTGACTCTCAGAGCTACATCTGAGGGAAGAAAAAACTCCACGGAATTAATTTCATGTTTAAAAATCAAAGTTCCTTGTTTACTAATTAATCAGTAAGACTCAAAGTCAGCTGAACTGTAACTTCAGATCTCACAAAGCTTGAGATCAAGCCCATGGCAGTTTAATTTTTCAAAGTAGGACCTAGGAGAGAGGGACTGGGTGCTGAAGTAAAGGATCAAAATGAGATTAAATGGCATACAAAATCATCATCTCAACGATGCTACCCTTTGTTTACCCAGAGTCCACCATCAACAAGCCACGATGTGTGGTAGTTATCTGGATTACTTCTCTTGACCAACATATTCAAAACACTCAGCCAGGAGTTAAAGAGTTCAGACTATGACAAAGAAATAAGTGCTACTATCTGTCCCACCAGGGTTAGAATGCACAGTTTTAGTCCCGTGTCATTTTCTCATCAACTGAGTTAAATACTATAAAAAGGAGCAGCATTCATTCATTCGGTCACCGTTGTTCAGTTATTTCAGTCAGGTCTGACTGTGAACCCATTTGGGATTTTCTTGGCAAAGATACTGGAGAGGTTTGCCATTTCCTTCTCCAGTTTATTTTGCAGATAAGGCAACTGAGGCAAACAAGATTAAGTGACTTGTCCAGGTTGCACATCTAGTAAGTGTCTGAAGTCAGATTTCAGCTCAGGTCTTCCTGAATCCAGGCCTGACACTCTATCCACTGAGCCACCTAGCTGCCCTTTTGGTCATTTAGCAAAGAGTTATTATTTGCTAAGCAAGACAATGTGTTTGGAGCTACAATGAATACAAAGATGAACCAGATATAGCTTTTGTCCCCATGGAGCTAGCAACCTAATAGGAAGAAAAAGACATGTTAATAAATAACTAACATGGAAGAATATATTAAGGGTCATAAATTAGGCATAAAGAGGCAGTGAGGCTTTGCAGGTAGACAACTAGCCTTAGAATCAGGAAGACTTGAATTCAATCTCACATGTCCTAATTGTGTGACTCTGGGTCAGTGACATCCCAGTGACCCCAGGCAACTCTATGACAGGCCAAGCTGATACCCATCTCACTGTTTAATTCCTTTCATACGTCCCAGTGAAATCACAAGTCCAACCTCCACCTACCTCTTCCACCCAAAAAAGGAGTAGTAAACAATGAGCTATGGAGGTTCAACAGAGGAAGAGAACACATTTACGATCACAGAAAGTTTCATGAAGTAGAATTTGAACTGATCTCTGAAGATTGGGTGAGATTTCAACAGGCAGACAGGAGGGGGAAAATGGAGAAAGTGAAGGAGGGGAGGGGAAAAGAGTGAGAAAAGACTGAGAAAAGAGATCGTGAGCTATATAAATTATTCATGTCTTAACCTTGATGCAAAAAAAAAAAATGGGACAATAAAGTAAGCTTTACTCTTTAAGAGGTGGATCACACCCACAAACGGCACTGCGCAGTAGAACTGAAAGAAAACTGCTATATACAAACATGGAAACTGAGGAAACTAGGGTTTCTATTCAGAAGACTCAGCTCCAGGACTTGCTCCCTATGTAAGAGTAGGCAAGTCAGCTGAGTCCTCTGAGTCAGCTTCCTCATTGGAAACATGGAGATTACAGCATGTGCACTGCCTTCCTCACAGGATGGCTATGAGGAAAGCATTTCATAAAGAATAAGTACAGCATGCATAAGCATTATCAAAGATAATCAAAGAGATGAGAGGGGAAGAAGGGAGGGAATTTGGAACTCAAAATCTGAAAAAAAACAAATGTCTCAAAATTACTTTTACATGTAAGTGATAAAAATAAAAGAATATTTTAAAAAAGAATAAGCACCATATACATAAGAGTTATTGCTACTGGGCAAGGAGAGAAGCCACACTTCTAGATTTAAGCCTTGCTTGCTCAGAAATGCCTGAACATAGACTAAGAAACAGGCATTTCCACTTGGTAGCGAACATCATGCTCACAAGAGCATTATTTTATCCTACTACAGGATGAAGTCATGTTTAATTTCACCCGTTCTTTTGTTTGTTTTGACTGCCCCACACAACGTTTCCCAGGCTCTAAGGCAGTCAGTTTATCCCAGCACCTGCACCATCCATACTGTGCACGAGATCACCACATCTTTCTCCCTACACAAAACACGTCAACTTTAAGTTAGCCCCTCAAACCCAGAACTTTGCTTTTTTTACCCCATTCCCCCAAACTCTAATATATTATAATTTAATTCAATAGTCAAATTTTAAGCAGAATATTAAGTGTAATTATGATTTCTACCTCATACCATTGTATGTATACACTAGATAAAAATCTCAAAGCCACATGGATTCCTAATCAAAAAAGAAAAAAGGATCAATTCAGCAGAGACACTGTCTTTCCAACTGATGACCAAATGATGTCTGTTTAAATTCACAGGTGGAACACGGCAAGGATGAGAGGGAAACTATGTTCTTCAAGTCCTAAGGCCAAAGCAGAGCACAAGTACAGTCCTCCTATAGAGCTCTATACTAGGTGGCAGGAGTAAGGGTTTGTTTTTTCTAAAGGCTGATGGGGATGTTAAACACATAGACACACATATACATACCAGTCCTTTGGCTTCCAACAGAGCTATAGCAGCTTTCCAAATGAACAAGCTGTTTCCATGACACCAAACCCTTAATTTGAAACAGACATATAAACAGGCAAAGAGCGTGATGCCACAATGCACCATTTCATATTTATTTGGCTCCTTTGTCTCATGTCTCAACCTTGAAGGGAAATATCCCTGCAAATACCTAACAGAGAAAGTGACATTTTATTTGGCAAAGGATTTCTTCCTTTCATAAAGAACCTGTTTGAATTTGGTTTTGTGGCAGATCTCTTTTGTGGTTAATAAATCTGTAGCAAGATGTAACAAGGATAGGGTTCTGCTTCTCTGGTGACTTCCCTCCCCCACCCCCAGGAATCTTAGACCGCTGTATTCTTGACAGCTTCTTAGCTAAATTTTATTTCTCTATCCCTGTCAACATACATTTTCTTTCCTCACTTCTCTGATCAAAAAATGGAAAAATCCCCCCATTTGCAGCAGTTGTAGTTAACCATGGATGGCCAGAGAGAACAATCTAGATTTAAATCTAAAGACAGGGAGTCCAGCCCTAACCTTCCCCTCCGCGCCCCGCCTCCAGCATCCTCCCCTCTGCTCTTATCTGTGGACCCCCTGGCCACCCCTTTCACAGCTGGCAAAGTTGAACCATCCGCGGCCTTGCCTCCTTGTTTAAAAATAGGCAGATCTATTTTGCTAAATGTTATTTTTCGGGCTGACGGAATTTAAAAGCCCAGGACGGGCCTGAGCCACGGAGAGATTGTATAATGAGATAAACACAGAGTTAATGCAGCAGCGCAAACACCCCGCTGCAGGCACACAGCGCTTCGTTGTCAGAAGCATTATTTCACAATGCTGCCTTATTTCGTGGCATTTGCTCGCCTCTGACACCCACCAGACATCCACCCACACAGCCTCACACGCTCCGCACTCACACGCCACAGATCGGGTCACTGGAATACAGAATTCCAAAGGCTTCGGGCTAGGAGGGGCTTGAAGTCCAGGGGTCCGGCCGGGCCGCAGGGTATGAATCATTGCCATAAATCGCCTCGGATTGCTAAATATACATGGGGAGCTTAAGGAGGGGGAAAAGCACACACCCAAGGTGACATTCTCTGGGCAACAGTCAAAGGCTGGCTCTTTGACAGGAGCTAGAGCCAGGGGGACCAGACCATTCCAGGGGAAGTGATGCTAACTGAGAAAAATCCCATCAGAGACAGAAGGAAAAGACACAGGAAAGGAGGAGGAGAGGGGAGCCGAAGCTGAGAATGACGCAAGAGATGTGGGCTAGATGAGGTGCCTCTGCCTCAACCCTTGGATTCCCCTACAAGGCGCAGGAGCTGCTTTGTCAACGCAGGTGCACCTTGCTTTATGAAACAGGCGTGTCTCCTTAAAAGGCTGCCTGTAAGGCGGATTTCTGTGTTCAGAACCTCTCCTTCTGGGGGGACTGGCATTATTAGTAACAGTATTCCTGGAGGAATAATTAACCTGGTGTAATGGATAGTGCTGTCCTTGGAGCCAAGAAGATCTGCCTTCAAATTCTGCCTCAGACGCTTGATAGCTGTGTTACTTTGGGCAAGGCACAACCTCCCTGGGCCTCAGTTTCCACATTTGTAAAACAAGGATTAGATAGTCTCCCATCTCTAGATCTGGGTATGATCCTTGGGTAGGGGAGGAGAGGGAGGGAGATAACCCCACTCCATACACAAAAATCCACACTTAAAAAATACAGAGGCCTCTTAAAATTATGTAAAGACAATTCTCTAATAAAAATATTTTATACTCAAATTTCAGCCTACACATGTCAATAAGCTGGGCCTTTTTTTTAACTTTGGCATAATAATTTAAATCTCTAAAGGAAAGGCCACAATCAAGGTTTAACTGAGCAGGGTAGACTGGCCTGAAGTCATTCAGCTCCTCCAAACTCGTTCACCAAAATTCTAGCCTTCTGCCCCAGGTTATCATGAGAAATAACTGGCATTGATGCAGCACTTTAAACTTACTCCTTGTTCCTTTGAGTCTTTCAACAGTGCTGCTACAGATGTTGTTATCCTCTCATAACCTGTTTCTTGAAATAACCCAGAAGCTCCTGAATTTTAGAAAGAAAAAACCAACTGGCTAATCCAGACCAAGATTCTTAACCTCTGTATTTGTCATGGACCTCTTTGGCAGTTGGGTGAAGCCTATGGACCCTTTCTCAGAATAATTTTTAATGCGTAAAATAAAATCCAATTTGTTGTTCAGCTGTCCAGTCATCTCTGACTCTTTATGACCCCATGAACCATAGCACACCAGGTCCTTCTACTTTCAGGGATCATTTCTATAATATGTTACTAGAGAATTGTGGCTGAAAGTGTATTATCCTCCACTATCTCTTAAGATCTGTCCAAGTTCATGTTCATTGTTTCCATGATATTATCTGTGAGAGACAGCAAAAAGTTAAGTTTCCACAGAAACTATTAGTGAAGAAGTCATTGGGAATAAGTCAGATAATAAGAAAGCCAGCAGACTGCAAGTGAACTCAGGCTATCAGGAGACAGATAATGACCTTCAGAAAGTCACAAAATTTTTGATAAGAAGGTGAACCAGTCAGGCAAAATGACCTAGAATAACCTGGAGAAAACTTTTCTTCACTGCACTTGTTTAATGAACCTCATGCATATGACTCACCCTGCATAAAATTATCCCTCCATTTTCTGATCATGGGTCCCATGTTAAAGCATGTTTGGGAGGGGGGAATCACACCAAGGGTAGTTACATAAGGCGTATATAGAAACAATGATGACCTAATGGAGAATGGACCAATCCATCTCCAGATGGGAGGATATGTCCTGAACTAACAATATAAATCCAATCTCAATCCAGTCTCACTTCTGTATCCAACACTCCCTCCTCCTGAAAAGCGGGTGGGGGTCCACTTTGGCCAAAGTGTTCAATTCCTCTGAACTCTGCTGTCATACATTTTCCTTGATACCTTTTTAGTGTCAAGAGTGTTTCTACCATACCTATCCATCTCTCATCCTCTGCCATTCACTTCTCCTTTTGCCTTCAATCTTTCCCAATATCAAGATCTTTTCCAATGAGTCTCATCTTTTCACAACGTGGTCAAACCATTCAAGCTTCAGCTTTAATATTTCACCTCCCATTGAATAGCCTAAATTAATTTTTTAAGTATTGACTGATTTGACCTCTTTTCTGTCTAAGGGACTCCTTACAAATGTCACTCTCCCAAAGGATTATAAGATCCTTGAGGTCAAGGAACAGCTCTTAAATTTTGCTTGACCATCCCTGCAAGCAGATAGCATTTAATAAGTATTTGTTGAATGTTCCCTAGTTCATTATTCCCGTTACAGAGAATTTTGTGGTCTAATATTCAATTAGATGCAAAATGGAGTAGAGGAAGAGGACTGAATTAGGTTCCAGTTTTGCTCTGACTTGTGACTTTGGTCAAGTTGTTTATTCTCTGGTAAACCTTAGTTTCCTCATCTGCAAAATGAGGGAGTTAGACTAAGTGGCTTCTAAGTTCTCTCTGAGCTCTAGATCTATGATTCTGCTATCCATACAGCAAGTTTCTTTGTAACAAAGTATTGATGTAAAGATCTGAAGGTATGACACAAGATAGTCACAAAAGTTTCAACCAATTCTTCGTATGATGCCATAGATTTTCTGCCTTTCTCATTACTGGCTGCCTTTCTGAGTTTAGTCTGTCTGTCCAAGACAAAAATGACAGCTTGACACAATTCCCCATATAAATGAAGAAAAATCTTTATTAGAGTTCTTCTACTTTATTTATGTCCTTAAAATGGAGGAGGGATATGTGAAATGTGACATCATATGCAACCAAGTATGCATACAGTTATATCTTCCACATCTTGGGGACTAGGGGCACAGCACCCTTGTGATCTGGAAAAACCTGAGTAAATTTTTTTGTCTCTCCCTTTGTACCAAAGAGAAAGTCTAATTTTTTTTTCTTTTGCTTTCATAGGATGTTCAAAATTGGGGTTAATTATTTAGTCACAGACACTGTACCGTCTGCTGGCCTTCGCGCATCATCTGCAGCTTCCACAAAACTCCCAAAAAATTCCCATTTAATTTCTTATGCTAACTGAGGATATAGCAAAACTGAGATGAGGAAAGTCAGGATGTGGAAGGGATAATTTTATTTTGAAATACAAAAAGGAGAGTGTCAGAGACGGAGAAATAAAGACTGTGATAGTGACAGAGACAGAAGAGGGGGGAAGGAGGGAGGGAAAGAGAGAAACAGACAGAGAGAAAGAGAAAGAAATAAGGCAGTGTGCTACAATGGCTAGAGAGCTAGCCTGCTCTGGGACCCAGAGTCCTCATACATATTAGTTGTGTGATCTACATAAGTCACTGAACTTCTTGTGCTGGAGGCAGCTCTCTAAGACTTTAACTTGCAAAGAAGCTAACAAGTTACATTAGTGAAGGGAGTTTCCTCAACCATAAATCCCCTGTATCAATGAAATCATAGGTTCAAAGTCTATTTTTTAAAACAGAGTTTTAGGAAACTGGTTGAATGAAAGTCCCTCCCTGCTCAATCTGCTTGCTCTTCACATGGACACTTGTCCCTGAGATATCACAGAGCTGCATGTGTAAAGAGGATGATGTTGTCTCAGAAGGATTTGACTCTAAATGACAAGGAGCCAAAAGAGGAAATAAATTCTCAAAACAAAAAGTTGTGTCTTCCACAATCGTTTGTAATGGAGAGAAAACAAATTAGACCCTTGAGGTTTAAGACAATGGATTTATTGACCAAAACGTGAAAAACAAAGGAATATTCCTAATCAGATAATCCAAGGTTCTCAACAGCCCCTGTACCTGACAGCCCCATTGAATTTAATAGCTTTATTAAGTGAGTTCTGCAAACCTGGCTACATGAAAGCTTACTGTGCTAGGAAATGTGTATGTGTGTGTGTTCTCTTTCTGGAAATTCTAATGAGAGGTAAACTGACCAAAGAACAAAAATGACCAAGAAAAAGTATGAGGGCAAAGCCAATAGATAAAATAAGAGGTTTTGGACAATTAAAAAAGATCCCAAGTAACAGTTAAGACTAAATAAGGATAAATGGCAGAAATAAGGAAAGCTAATTCCTGAATTCATTCATCAATCAACACACACATTAAGCATCTCAAAATGCAAAGTATTGTGCTGGACACTGAGGGAAATACAAAGCCAAAACTCATGGCCTTTACCTCCAAGAGACTTGAAGTCCAATAGGAGAGACATGACTGTGAGTAGACAACTAGAATATAAAATAACTGTAAATATCAAAGTTCATTTTATGAGACACAGGATTTCTTAATTTTTTATGTGATGGGCCCCTTGGACAGTCTGGTGAAGTGTATGAACCCCTTCTCAGAATAATATTTCTAAATGTGTGAAATAAAATATATAGGATTACAAAGAAAACCAAAATTATCATGAGATACAGGTTGTCCCAAAAATCTTAGTAAAGTTTCAAGTATGAAATAATAGCTTAAAACTGAACTCAGACTTTTGGGACATCCTGTACCATTTCTAAAATATTGTTAAAAAGCCAAGTTCATGGAGCCTCCATTAAGAATCCCTGTAACTAGAATCTTGTAGACTAGAGTGTGATAATTAGATTAGAACTTCCACTAGAGAAGGAGCTCTGTCTTATCTAAATTTTAACTTTCCAAGTGCTTAGCACTGTACCTCATATACATGGTAGATGCTTAATAATTATTTATTGATGGTGAACCAATGATTGGATGTTTCTACTTCAACCTTAGTTGAAATAGTTTGATTTACTTGAATGAAAGTCTTTTATAATCATTAACTTTTGCAAATAAGATGTTTGAATCGCTAAGTATCTTAGAATTGGTCTACTCTCAACCATATGAGCAGCTGGGTAGCAGCAGAAATGAACTTGAAGTCAGGAAGAGTTGCATTTCAATCCTATGGTCCTTTAGTAGCTGTGTGACCCTGATCAGGTCGTAACCCTCTCTTTGTCTGTTTCTTCATCAAAATGGGGATATTACCACCGCTTGTCTCTCAGAGTTGTTGTAAGAATAAAATGAGATAATATATGATCATATAAGTAACATAATGATATATAATAATATTTGAAATAATATAATATGAGATGATAAGTTCTTTTTAAACCTAAAAGTATAATACAAATATAACCGGACATTAATATACAATTCTAAAGTACTCAGCAAAATGACTAAGAACGTGGTCTTACTACAACAGTATGGTAAATACTGTAGAAAAGATCTAGAAAGTAAAAAAGCTTATGATACAGTTGAAGGGACAGGTATACACACACACACACACACACACAGAAAGAGGACTTTATGAAGCAATAAACACATAAGAAAAACTGTAAAATGTGTTATAATACTAGTCACTAAACATTTCAATAAGATTTCTAATACTTCTAAAATTTATTCAAATTTATGTTGTTCTTCAAGTTTTGTGATAGCACAATAATCTCATAAAATAATACCTTTACACTAAGGTAGCAGTAGGAGATCACCCTTCTTGAGATATCAAATTTAAGTTTACACCAGAAGCACAAATACAACTATCTAGTTTTAGACAATAAATGTGTTCTTGAAAAGTATGTAAATTGTCTAATTAGAGGTGCATCAAGTGCACTCAGGAATATAAGACATGCTAAAACAGTTGGTAAAGTGAAGAATACACAACTTATGTGAACTGATCCAATCACTCTGGAGAGCAATTTGGAACCATGCCAAAGGGCTTTAAAAATGCAGATGCTCTTTGATCCAGCAATACCACTTCTACAGGTATGTATTGCAAAGAGATCATAAAAATGGGAAAAGGACCCACCAAGAATATTTAAAGGAGTTCTTTTTGTAGTGACCAAGAATTGGAAATTGAGAGGATGCCCATCAATTGGGGAATGACTGAACAAGTTGTGGTATATGAATATAATGGGATACTATTGTGCTACAGGAAATGATGAGCAGGCAGATTTCAGAAAAACCTGACAAGACTTATATAAACTGATGCTGAGTGAAGTGAGCAGAACCAGGAGGATATTGTACACACAAATACTCATATTGGCTCTTCTCAGAAACGTAAGGATATAAGACAACTCCAAAAGGACTCAGGATGGAAAACGCTGTCCCAACCAGAGAAAGAATTTTAGGGTCTGAATGCAGATCCAAACAGACTATGTGGTCCTTTTGATGCTGTTGTTGCTGTTTTGTTTTGTTTCTTTTTTCTCATGATCCCTCCCATTGGTTCTAATTCTTCTTTACAATATGACTAATGTGAAAATATGTTGAATATGAATGTATTTAGAGAGCCTATATCAGATTGCTTGCTGTCTGGGAGGCAGAGAGAAAAGAAGGAGGAGGGAAAATTAAAACTCAGAAGCTTAAGGAAGTGAATGTTGAAAACTAAAAATTAATTAATTATTTTTTTAAAAAGAACAGACAGCTTAAAAAGTGAATATTAGTCCCTAAGTAGAGGTGACTGGGTAGTGTAATGGATAAAGCCCTGGACTTAGAGTCAGGAAGAGCTGATCTCAAATCCAACTTCTACTACTTAGTAGTTGTGTAACTCTGGACAACGCACTTAACCAATGTCTGACTCAGTTTCCTCAACTGTAAAATGAGGATAATAGCACCTACCTCCAAGTATTGCTGTGAGGAGCAAATGAGATATTGGTAAAGCACTTAGTATTGTCACATAGTAGGCACTTAATAAATGTGTTTTCTTCTTTCCTAATTGGTCTTAAAACAACTATATCAGAAGAACTACACAAAAATGATATAAAATGAAAACTCAAATATACCTCATAATAATTCAAGGTTAGTTCACTTCTGGTAATAAACTGGTATTTGCGTAACCTAAATAATTCTGTGCTCAATAATATTAGCTACATGGAGGTCTAAAAGGAAGAAGTGGAAGCTCAATACTTCTGATAAACTGGGAAATATCCAGTGTGCTTTCTAGACTAATTTTAAATATGACATTCAGTTTCACTACCTGCAGACATATAAAGTAGTTAGAATGACTATAACAAAGTATTGCTTAACTAAAGTCCTTAGAATATCTTCTTTCAATGAATAAACAAGATTTTAATCTAGCATTGTTCCTGTTTTTGTCTAAGTCCATGATGTTATCTTTGTAAAGACCTCCCTGTGTGGAAACTCCCTCCACCAACGCAAATTGGCAATACAGCTATTATTATTTGTAGCTTGAGAGAGTTGCCAGGAACACCAAGAGTATAAGTGACTTGCCCAGAGTCACACAGGTCAGAACCAGCATTTGGCACCCAGGTTCACCTGTTTTCAAAGCATGCCCTTTATGTACTATGCTATGCGTAAGTAGGAGGGTACAGTGGAAAGACTTCTAGATTTGAAGTCCAAGGACCTTTGAGTCCCAGATCTGCTCTTTATAATCCATGAGACCTTCAGCAAGCTATTTTACGTCTCTGCCTCGCACTGGTTAAACTAAATCATCTATAAGATACCTGATCGATGAACATTTTCATGTGTTGTGTTATTACTGGCTTGTATGTGACTTGGATGCTTCAGTCACAGGTGTGACAGTGTATATTTAATAAGTAATTCTGAAAAGATGTATTCATCACATACTTTTCAATTTAATCTGCAGTATTAACATTTTCTCCATCACTTCTTAAGTCTAGGCAACCAACAAAACAATAAATCAGGTCTTAATTTGTAACACTTGCCAATTTCTAAGGTGTAAATGCTCACACTAAAAATTTCACACTTGGCTTTCCTGATCCAGATGGAACTCCAGCACACTCCTGTCACTTACGGTCCTGAGTTCAAACCCTGGCTTGCTCCATGGGGAAAACGATTGGATATAGAGTCAGAGAACCCTGATTCTAATCTTACCCCGTCATGAATCAATAGTGTGAACGGAGCAGACATTGTTTCTTATACACTTGCTGAAGAACTTCATAAATTCAGTCTTATGTGGAAGTCTCCAAAACCCTACCCAATGTAAGAATCTTTTCTTGAACATTCCTCTCTTGGACAAGGAGGCAATCTGGTGCAGTGAAAATGGCAGTTACCAAACCTGAGTTTGAATTCTGGCTCTGCCACTTAACTATTTGAATTCTGGTCTTTTCCTCAGGTAACCCAGCGGATACAGCATCAGATATGGAGTCAGAAGGATTTGAGCTCAAATCTGACCTCATACACTTACTAGTTGTGTTCCTCTAGGCAAGTCACTTCATCCTGTTTGCCTCAGTTTCCTCATCTGCAAAATGAGACAGAGAAGGAAATGGCAAACCACTCTAGTATCTTTGTCAAGAAATGGGATCACAAAGAGTTGGACACAACTGAACAAAAAATGTTAGACTATAAGAGCATTTTAATACCCTTCCAGCTCCATAATCTATGATCCTCTATACAAAGTACTTAAAGATGTTTTACATTTTTGTTCCTAAAAATAATTTGTTCCATTAAGTAGTTTTAACAATCATATTTTTGTCAAATGGAGATTCATGCAAAAGATATTTTTCAGTCAAATTGCTGTCCTATAATTTAAATCTCTCCTCCTCATGATACCACCTCAACCAAAAATCATCTCTCATTCTTTTAATTCTTCTTCATTAACTCCAAGCAAATGTGTTCTTAAAATAATAAAGTCTCAGAGCAGGAAGGGAAATCTGAGGCCTTATAATTACTATACCTAATGCACTAATCTCTTCTAAATAGGCTATAAGGAGTCTTTGAACTTGGACAGGGGAAAAAATTACATTTTTATTTTCACTAGCATACAGATGAAATTTAACATTTCCTTCCATTATGAATGAAGGCAACAAGAATTATTCTGAGAAGGGACCCATAGGTTTCACCTAACTCCAAAGATATCAATAACAAAAATCAAAGGACAGTATCTCTCTTAAATCTTTCAGTGAATTGAAGTCAAAGTCAATTTCCCATAACTTGAAGAATCTATTGTCTTCTCTCTTTTGAAAATTGACTCAGCATTTCCCCATCTTGAATGCTTGAAGTGTTAGATTCAAGGTCTATCTTCCTTCCAATGCTATGGCTCCTCTCCAGAGAGTCAAGAACAGTCCAGCTGTAAGAACTGCAAGTTCTTTCTCTGTTCTGGGAAATAGCCTGGATGACTTGCACTCGTTGAGGAGAAGGTGCTCCCTTACTATTTTTCATCTTGGGTTTCAAGTTCTTATTGGTCATTTTGGCTGTATTGGTTATTATCTCAGTCTTTGTTTTATTTAATTTTACTTATTTTCCTTGCTACATTTTAAGTTCCAAGCTTTCTCCTTCTCTCCCTCCCCATCTCACACTAGAGAATGCCACCATTTAAAACAGTTACAGAGAGAGAGACAAAGACAGAGCCAGAGAAGGGGGTGGAGGGTAAAATCGTACTACACATCCTTCTACTTATCAGTTCTTTCCCTGGAGGTGGGCAGTATCTTCCTCATAGGTTTTTTTGTAGTTGGTTTGAGTATTTATAAGACTCAGAATAACTTAGTCATTGACACTTATTCTTCAAACAATAGTGCTGTTATTACATACAACGTTCTCCTACTTGTACTCCTTTCACTCTCTGTTTCAAGCAAGTCTTTCCATGTTTTTTCTAAAGTCAACCTGCTCATCATTTCTCACTGCAAGAGTAACACTCCATCATGATCATATACCACATTCTCCCAACTGATGAGCATCCTGTCAATTCCAATTCTTTGCTGCCACAAAGAAAGCTGCTATAAATATTTAGAACATCTGGGTTCTTTTCCTTTTCCTTTATCCCTGATCACCTTGGGATACTTGATATACCTTGGTATGACTGGAGCAAAAGGTATGCATAATTTGATAGCCTTTTTGGGCTTAGTTCCAAATTGTCCTCCAGAATGGTTGGATCAGTTCACAACTCCACCCACAGAGCTTTAGTGTCCCAAGTTTCCCACATCCCCTCCAACATCTTATTTTCCTTTTCCATCATATTTAAGAATCTAATAGGTTTGAAGTAGTACATCAGAGTTGTTTTAATATGCATTTTTCTATAGATAGTGATTTAGAGCGTTTTTCATATTACTATGTATAACTTTAATTTCTTTGAAACCTACCTATTTTTATCCTTTAACTATCAACTGGGGAATGACCTCTACTCTTATAAATTTGACATCATTTTCTATATATTTGAGATATGAGACCTTTATCAGAGAAACTGTTCAAAATGTATTTTTTTCAAAATTTTCTGCCTTTCTTCTGATCTTGGCTATATTGGTTTGATTACATTAAAGAGGCTTTGTACAAATAAAACCAGGGTAGCTATATCTGTCTTAAAATCTTTGCCCTTGGTAGAAAAAAGAAGTAACATTGGTGTGCAGTAGTTCTTCCATCCATTATTATCTACCTGCACAGCTCTCTCTCACTCAAAACAAAGTCAAGTGCAAGTCATGTCATTATTTCTCTGATGACATGGTCTTCTCCAGCAACGAAGGACAGACACACACCCATCATCTTCTCAACCACATTTAGAAGGATTTTAACCTGTCAATGACTTTCTTGGCTCCACATAATTTTATGTCTTTTTTTTTAATTGTCGGTAGCATTTACTTCAAGCTTCTGTTTTCTGCCTTTAGCCTTCCTGATATTATTCCTATTTTAATTCCATAATTCCTGATTATGTAGTACCTTGTAAAATCTTTTTGCTGCTTTCTTGAGCTCATTTGCATATTGTATCATTATTCAACGTTTTTTTACAATTTCACTCATTGTCTCCCTAATGAGATTGCAAGCTCCTTAAGGGCAGGATCACGTCTTCTGCTTGTATCCCTTAGGGCACTGATTGTAGAACCTTTCAGACAATAGGTACTTGACAAATATTTGTGGATTTGATCAGAGATTCTGTACTGATGGAGTCTAAATTAATAGGGTTTTATTACACTCATCAGAAGCTTTGGGGGCAAATAGTTCTAAGTAAATGCGCAATTTCTACTTCTTTCTCAGGGTGTGCTTACCAACAAATGACAAACATTCTACCTTTGGCAATGAGTATTTCCTTATCAATAGAATGCACATTTGCCAAATCAAGTTTCCAAAAACAAATTTTAAATAGAGAGCATTACTAATGACTCAGTTAGCCACTGGGGCCACAGCAGAAATATACAGATTTTTTTTTAAAGAAAAGAGCTTTTTAAAAAGACACAACATGTAGTGAGAGAAATAGATCGGAGAATAAAAAGTAAAGAAGAAGAATTCAGGGTAGAAAACTGTCACATGGAAAGTAAGCAGAACTGGCATTCCCCATGGGGTAATCAAGCATTTGCCCAGTAACCCAAGAGACGACTTGCACTTTCCAGGGTGAGTGGGAATTGATGGTAGGCAAGAGGAGTGCCCCCAAAACTCTTGAAATTCTGCCTAATGGCCTGGCATCACAGGAGTTTTCCTGGTCTGCTTTTGGAGGTCGTCCAACCCTAAAGACAAAGGAGCAAGCCATAAATTTTTCTTTTTAAATTAAACACTGGCTTATATGCCCAAGGCCTAATGAAACTGGATCATGAATCCAAAATAATTTAGTATACTCTATCTCTCCTATTTAGTCTCATTTTGTGCTAAAATTTTGTTCCACATTCCCCTTTCCCCCATCTGTGTTTCTGTGACATATAAGTACATTTACTATAGGCAGCTGCTTGGCTTCCTTCCCCTAGTGCTACCGGGAGGGGCAAGGGGGAAAAAGGCAATTGACGTTTCGCAGGTGGCATTCATTCATGCAGACAGGGCCAATACAAACCGTGGGAGGCTCCTTGGATTTTTCCAGGCCTGGCAGGGTTGAAAAATCTGTTTATGAGTCTGCTGTTGATGATATTTAGAATTACCAAAAGCTAATGCCACGGGCAGCAAAAGTGGTTCCAATTCTCGTAGCTTTCCACATTTCTGTTTTTAGCTTTAAGGTGGTTACCCACAAATACCAGCTCCCCTTAGCTTATCCATGCTAAAGGCAGCCTAACCTTAGCATGAAGTCTAAATTAGAAGTTAGTGGGCTCTTCCTTTCCACTTAGATATAAATCACACACAGTCAGGCAGCAGACTACAACCATAAAACAAAACCAAAAAACACCATTTATCCTGAATGATTCCAGTTTGCAAATCAGATCCAAAGGGAATGCTGCACCAGGGGAGATCTTGAGGAATGACTCATGCCAGCACAGGTGCCCTTAAGAATCCCAACAGGGACAAAAATTCCCCTTCGTGGTAAATAATACTGCCTAGTTATTAGCCGTGATTATGCTGTGACGAAGTCAGGCTGCTCTCCAAGCATGGGGAGCCCCTCTCAGGTGGGCATCCCACTGTCCTACTATGACACAGCAAATGACATTTCCAGAGTGGAAAGAAAGGAAATTTCACAGTGCTCTTCCTTTCCCGACCTAGTCAGGATGCCAAGGGACAGTGAACATTGCACCCAGGCCCTACACTCTAGTGGAGACCATGGTTTAATGACTCACACCAGACAAAGGAATCTGAATTGCTACCCACCATCCCTAGAGATGAAAATAATGGCATGAGTGCCTTTGGGAAAGAATGTGCTTGACATATCAGCAAGTTAGTTCCCCACCAGTCATTTCGCTTTAAACTCTGAGAGTTTTGTCCAGTTGAGAAAGATCAACACTAAGAAAGGGAAATATCTGCACCTCTGACATATCTCCTGAAAAAACCGAAACTGAAGAAGAATCAAGGAAAAGGGGAGGAGAGCAAGGGGGTGCTGGAGGAGGAGGTAAGGAATGGATAGAGTACTTTACAGTTTTCAAAATATTTTCATCTACATTATTTTATTTGAGCCTATATTTATAGGCATGCCTCCCTCTACATGATAAATACGTTCTTTAAAGAATTGCTAATTGGGGGCAGTTAGGTGGCACAGTGGGCAGAACACCGGCCCCTAAAGACAATTGGACACGAGTTCAAATCTGCCCTCAGGCACTTACTAGCTGTGTGAGACTGGGCAAGGTCACTCCACCCTGACTGCCTCAAAAAAAAAAAAAAGTTGCAAATTAAACTTCTATAACTAGACCCATATATCAGGAAATTGAAAATGTAAGAGGATCATGGGCAAATCCTAGGTGAGTCAGTGGATAGAGTGCTGGATCTGGAGTCAGGAAGCACTGAGTTCAAATCTGGTCCTAGAGCCTTATTAACTGTGTGACCCTGAGGAAGTCACTTAACCTCTGTTTGCCTCAGTTTTCTCAAACTGTGAAATAGGGATAAGAACAGTACCTATCTCCCCTGGTTGTCATGAAATGAAATGATAATTGTAAAGATTTTAGTTTCATTCTCTCACTTGCCAACCATTTTTAAAGCATAGATATAATATTCAAAGTCTTGGGCTAGTCCCTAGAGAAGATGTAAAAGTAACTGACACAGTCTCTCCTTTTATATGGACAACTAGGTGGTACAATGGATAGAGTGCCATGCCTGGAGTCAGGAAGACTCATCTTTGTGGGGTCAAATCTGAACATTTATTAGCTGTGTGACCCTGGGCAAGTCATTGAACCCTGTTTGCCTCAGTTTCCTCATCTGTAAAATGAGTTGGAGAAGGAAATGGCAAAGCACTCCAGTATCTTTGCCAAGAAAACCTCAAACGGAATCATGAAGTTCTAGACATGACTAAAATAACTAAACAGCACCAAGAAAAAGAATGCTCCTTTTATGGAGCTTGGTCTCCATCAGAAGCATATGACACATGCGCAGGGATAGAATGGCTACCTTGGATTTTGCAGTCAGGGGCCTTGGTTCGAATCCTGGCTTCACTTACTTGATGCTGCTGTTTTAAATCTATGAGAGTGGACTGAAAAGAATGTATCAAATTAGGTCACAAATTAAAAATCATTTTTAGGCTCTATTTCTCCTATTTTGCCCATTTCTCTTAGTTTCTCCAGCCCATCTGTGTTGATTAGACATAGGAGTTCATTTTTTATAATCAGCTGCTTGGCTCCTTTTACAAAGCTGTGAGTTCTAAGAAAGAAAAGGTCATTTCCAAAGGGCAGAGTCGAGGAAGACTTCATGGACAACGTAATATTTATCTGAGATAGATAGGATTCCAAGAGATAGAAATGTTAGGAGATGAAATTTCCAATATCAGGGAAGCTCAGAATTTTCCAATCTTCTTATACCTTATCCTTCTCCATGTATTTTGTGATCCAGGGACACTGGCTGTCCCTCACACAGGACATGACATCTCCCAACTTCTGGAATTCCCCCCACTCCCAAGTCTGTAATCATCTCCCTTCTCATCTCCACCTCCTAGTTTTCCTCGCTCCCTTTGAGTCCCATCTAAAATCCTACTTTCTAGGGAAAGTCTTTTCTAATCCCCCTTGATTTTCATATCTTCCATCTACTAATTATCTCCGAAGTATCCTGCATACATCTTGTCCATATATAGTTGTTTGGATGTTTTCTCTCCTATTAGACTGAGATCCTTAAGGGTAGAGACTATTTTTTGCCTTTCTTTGTACCCCAGTACTTGGCACAGTGCCTAACCTATAGTAAGCATTTAATAAACGTTTATTGACTGACTGAGGTAAGAGATCAGTGGTAAAGGATGTACAGATCATCACACAAATGCAGGGGAGTAAGTAGAACAGGATAAGACTAGAAAGG
Source organism: Bettongia penicillata ogilbyi (assembly GCA_023548195.1). Lineage (NCBI taxonomy): Eukaryota > Metazoa > Chordata > Mammalia > Diprotodontia > Potoroidae > Bettongia > Bettongia penicillata. The sequence goes on along the minus strand of JAJHZJ010000678.1, from coordinate 3,196,434 downwards.
TAAGGAGGTTATGCTTGTGGAGAGCCTTAAATGGCAGGTAAAGAGTATAGACTTTATACAGTAATCCCATCAGTTTACATTTATATAACACTGCATGGTTACAAGCACTGTTCCATAGGGATCCCCTGAAGGGTTTTGAACAGAGGAGTAGCATGGTGAGACAGGAACATGGGGCAGATAAATCTGGCATCAGGGTGAAGCATGGATTATAAAGAGGAGATGAGAAGAAGGGAGATTAACTGCTATGGTCCTGAACAGTAATGAGGTTTGGTGGTGACACTGATAATAGAAAAGGAGGAACAGGGTCAAGAAATATTGTGAAGGCAGAAATTGAGACTTGGTAGGTCATGGCACTTAATTAGCTGTAAAGGGTAAAGGAGAGGGAAAGCTCAAAGACGATGAGGTTTGAGGTGTGGGGAATGGGCGAGTGGTGGCGCCATTGACAGCAATAGGAGTCAGCCCAGGCGAAAGATGATCAATTCTATGGCTGCCATGACTGAGACGGAGATGCTCCCAGGACACCAACGTGCAGAGACAAGGAACCCCGGGCCTCAAGCTGGAGTTACTGATTTGAGATTCATTTGCATATAGTCAACGAGAATCAGGAAAATGTTTAGAGAGAAGGCTGAAGACAGAAATTTGGGAAACATCCACTTTAAGGACATTGGGAAAAAGAAGGGAAAGAACAGAAAGAAGTCAAGAAGAAATGGAGCAGAAAGAAGGAAGCTCTTTTAGCACAGGATCATTAAAAGTTAGCACTGGAAAGAACTAAAGCACTTCAGAAATTAACTCATCAGATCCTCTCATTTATAAATTAGGAAACTGAGTCTCAACAAAGTGAAATCATTTGTCCAAGGTCATGCAACTAATTAGTAACAGAGTCAAGGGTAGAGAAATACAGACATATATATATATATATATATATATATATATATATATATATATATATATGTATGTATGTATGTATGCATGTATAACATCCATTTACTTATAAGACCGTATTGAGTCAGATTTATTAGTATTTAACTCACTTCTTGCTTATAAACCACCTCTTTTTTTTATTATTTTTTTTGAGTCAGTGGGGTTAAGTGACTTGTCCAGGGTCACACAGCTAGAAAGTGTCTGAGGCTAGCGGTCCTCCTGATTCCAGGGCCAGTACCCTATCCACTGCATCACCAAGCTGCCCCCACAACATTGCTTCTTACCTCCTCTCTCTCTCTCTCTCTCTCTCTCTCTCTCTCTCTCTCTCTCTCTCTCTCTCTCTCTCTCTCTCTCTCTCTCTCTCTCTCTCTCTTTCTCTCTCTCTCTCTCACATACACACACACACACACACACACATACCACTCATCACCCTGACTCAGGCCCTCAACTCCTGTCTGCTCTACTGAAATAATCACTCAATTGTTCTCCCCTGCATCAGGGCTCTCTTTACCTGTTCATTCCTCAAATAACACCCAACATGATTTTCCTAAAGCAGAGATCTGACCAGATCACTTCCCTACTCTATAAACTCTTATGTCTACCTATTGCTTTTAGAATCAAACATACATCCTAAAGTCCAAGCTACCTTTTTCATCTGGTTACATGTTACTCTCTTTCCCACATTCTACAGCTCAGTCATACTGAATTACTTGCTGGTCTCACACGTAACACATAATCATCTTCCATCTTGGTGACTTTGCCCTGGCTATCTCCATGCCTAGGATGTCCTCCTTCTTCACCTCTGCCTCTCAGAATTCCTTGTTTCCTTTGAAACTAAGCTCAAGACCACTTTTCTGTGTGAACCCTTTCTTGATCACCACCCCCACCCCCACCCCCACCCCCCGCCATGCAATTGATAGGATAGTGCCCTGGGTCTAGACCTGAGATCAAAGCCATCCTCAGATACTTACTAGCTATGTGACCCTGGGTAATTCACTTAAGCTCTGCCTGACTCAATTTCCTCATATCACATGCCTCCTCAATGGGTGGAGGACAAGCAGAAGGTACAGAATTTAGATTTTTTTTAAATTAAATATTTTTAAAATACTATTTTCTTCACAAAATTATTTTATAAGTAATTCTATATTTATATGTCTCTCACAATACAATGTAAGCTCCTTGAGGGCCAGGATTGTTACATTTTTGTCTTTTTATCCACAGAATCTGATCCATAGTGAGCATGGAATAAATGCTTATTGAGAGAACATTGATTTCTACTCCACTGAAACAAGCATTTGTTTGTATAGCATTTGTTGGTATATTATATTCAACTCTACATTTCAATTGCAAATTACATATCCTACTTTTACACTCACTGCTGATGCACATGCCCCATGGAAAAATCCCTCCAAATCAAAGGATTTGTTGAGTCTCCTTCACAGCTATAAATCTACAGATGCCCAGGAGCCTGGAGCTGTGTGCTCTGACACACATGAGGCGGTGAGCACAGATGGAATGTACTAGATCTTCAGTGTCCCATTGAAAAAAGATGAATCTCAGTATCCCAGTCAGCCTGAATTCTAATGTCACAGAACTCATAGTACTCTGGGTGGTGTAGTAGAACAAAGACTGGAACTTGAGTCAGAAAGACCTGAGTTCAGATCCAACCTCAGACAATTGCTATTTGTGTTAACCGGGGTAGTCCCTTAGTCTCTGTCAGCCTTAGTTTCCTCAAATGCAAAAATAGGATAATCATAGCACCTACTTCCAAGGGTTGCTGTGAGAATCAAATAGATGACATTTGTAAAACACACGGCAAACTACTTACAGTGCTTTATAAGTTCCTCCTACGGTTATCATTCTCCTCCATATAATACTTCTCTCTTGAGAAGTGCTAAATAAATGCTAGCTTCTATTAGTATTATTTATTACTCATCAATAGACTGTTTCTCACTTGCCCGAATTTTGCCAGAGAATATTTTTTCAAAGAAAGACAGACAGTGGTTACTTCAATGGTGAGGAATTTTTTCTTTTAATGTTTGTTGGGTGCATGTGTGGCTCTTAACACTCCTCCGTGATTCATCTCTGAGGGTATTCCCCCCAACAAGACAGATCACAAACCATCCCTGCCTGCTCCTTCTGTATAACTGTCACCCAGGGCCTTTCATGAGCTCTCCATAAGGGACTTCCACAAATTGGGAGCACATTGAGCTACTGGGCAGCCCTCCTTCTCATGACATGTTTTTCCAGCCTGTTTTTCCTATCATACATTTTATGACATTTTATGACATTTCTCCAATAGAATTCCTTCATTGCACTGAGTTGCACTATGTCCACCATGTGTCTCCTTCCATTGCACTTTGGATGGTCTATTTTGCTATAACTTGCTTTTGTCTTCTAGTTCATTTATATAGGGAATATATAGGGAATGTCAAGTTTGATTTGATGGGTACCTTCAGGAGCATGTCTACTCTTGAGTAAGAATCTTTTCACTAGCAATTAAGTTAATGTTTATAGAAGGCCTAAAAGTTGCATGATTTTTGGTCCTCTCTGCTGCCTTCTCTAACATCATTACTACAGAAGCACAGGGCAGCTAGGTGGTGCAGTGGATACAGCATCAGTGCAGGAGTCAGGAGGACCTGAGTTCAAATCTCATCTCAGACATTTGATACTCACTATCTGTGTGGCCTTGGGCAAGTCACTTAACCCCAATTGCCTCATCCTGGGTCATCTCCAGTCATCCTGATGAATATCTGGTCACTGGATTCAGATGGCTCTGGAGAAGAAGGGAGGCTGCTGACCTGCACAGCCCTCCCTCACTCAGAACAAAGTCAAGTGCAAGTCATGTCATCATTTCTCTGATGGCATGGTGTTCTTTGGCAACAAAGGACAAAACACACATGCGCGCACACACACACACACACACACAGAAACATAATGAGGCCACACAGGACTGGAGGTCAATTGTGACGTTTGATGAGTATCAGCACCAAGAAATTCATTACCAAGTGACCAATCTACTGGTAAGGAACCCCTCTGTAGTTAGTAAAGTGGCCCTCGGAAAGCACAAGTGGTCCATTCCCAGGACAACGCTTGAAACCTTTTCAGCTTGGTGGAATCTACCAGCAAATGTGCTCCAGCCAGATAGCCTTGGAGTCAATGGAGAGTCAGCTCACTGCCATGATGGGACATCACAGTTGGACTTTGTGGAAGGTTATATTTTACAAGTCTAGGAAAACTTGCTTTAAGTGTAGGAAGGAGAAAACAATCTTCAAAGAAGTTGAAAAGCTAATCCGAATTGTAACAAAAAATGTAACAGGTCAAAATGGGAGTGAGTAATACAGTGATAGAGGGTAATTTTGACAGACCTCTACACTAGAGAAAAAACATGATTTAGTGGAAACCTCACTGGCTGGGGAGGCAGAGGGCTAGAGTTCTAGTCGTGACTGAGATATACATCTACTATACTCTCAAGATTTCAGTTAAGAAGAAAAACTCACAGTGATATGATGCTTTGATGTTTACAAAGTGTTTTACTTCTCTAGATCTCAGTTTCCCCATATGTACAACAAGAGCCCTGGACTGGATTGGGGTGGGGAACCTGTGGCATCAAAGCCACATGTGACCCTCTAGGTACATGGGTGCAGCCTTTTGACTGAGTCCAAGTTTTACAAAACAAAGCCTTCTATAAAGGGATTTGTTCTGTGAAATTTGGAGTCAAAGGGCCACCCTTGAGGACCTAGAGGGCCATGTGTGGCCCTGAGGTCGCAGTTCCCCACCCTGGATTAGATTATGTCTAAAGTTCCATCCTTCTATTATGACCAAGAATAGTGATAATTGGCATTTGAGCTTTGCAAAGAACTTTAAATACTCTGCATTGTCATATCTGATCCTTACAACAAGCCTTGTGGTATAAGGAATCCAAATCTTTCTGACACCAAGTCCAGAATATGATCAGCTGGGCAACACTGCCCCAGTAAATAAAATAGTTCACATCTATGTAATACTTTAATACTAACAAAAGAAAAATGAATTTCCATTGTATATCTCCTACTTCATTGAATTATCCATAAGAAAAAACTACCAAACCTCTTTTCACCTTTTATCCTCTCTGTTCTTCCTCTCTTTTCTTCACTCCATTTTTCTCTCTCCCTTCTGTTTGTTTCCCTGTCTCCTTCCCACCGCATCGGTGTCGCTCAGTCTTCCCGTCTCTGGTTCTTTCTCCTCTCTTTCTGTCTCTGTCTTTTTTTCTATCTTTATCTTCCTCTCTCTCTTTTCCCTCTCTGTTCTCCCCCTTTTTTTTCCCTCTCTCTTTCTCCCCTTCCTTCCTCTTCATCTATCTTTTCCACCTCTCTCCCTCCTTCCTTCATTTTACCCATGTCCCCTTTCTCTCGCTTTCTCTCTGTCCTTCCCCTTTCTTCTCTCTCTTTTTCTCCCTTCTCCTTCCCCCTCCTTTCCACTCTCTTTTTCCCCTCCCTTCCTCTTTATCTATCTTTCCCACTTTCATCCCTCCCCCTTCTAGCTCATGATTCCTTTCACCCTCTGTCCTCTCTCACCATCTCAGTGGTGGGACCACTCCCCTAGTCAATGAAATTCTTAAGATAATGCCTGAAGCTGAATGGCGGTCAATACCAACTGTTACAGTTGCATCAAGAAGAGGTGTCTCAAACAAGGAGAACTGAGATGAAAAGAGCTAATACATCCTAGAAAGAAAGTTCCAGGCATACCTATGAGAAAGAGAATCACCTTTTTTTCTAGATAAAAAGAGACAGCAATAGCGCTTTAACATTCAGTCGTAAACAACTTAACAGTGGTGGTAGGAAAATTCCACATACTTGAGGCCTACTGCAATCCTGAAGCCAGAAACAAAAATCATTCCTTTTTTCCCTTTTAAAATAGGAATGAGTCATTTCATGCCTGCATATATGCTCACAAATATTAAATATACACAGAGGGGGTGAATATCAAAATTCATCTGTTCAGATACAAAGAGAGGCAATTACTAACTGTCTTATTTTTTAAAACAAGTTAAATTTCTCATTTCTAGTGGCTGTCATAACCAATTGTTCTACTTTTTCTTTTATGAAATGAGTTGTTTCTTTGTGCCAAATGTTTAAAGGGAATAAAGAATAACAGTCTTGGAAAAATTTTCTAGGGACTCGGGAGACACCCCTTGACTTGTGGGCTAATTGGCACTAGCCTCAGGAACCAGCTGATTTTATCCTTTCTTTACCTAACGGGTTTTTTAAAATATCATCAGCTTTTTTGTTTTCCAGATGAGGAAACTGAGACCATGAGATGTGAAGGGACTTGTTCAAGGTCACAAAATACGTCAATGGTGGAGCTAGAATGAAAATCATCACATCTCAGAATTTAAGAATTAAAAGAGACTTCAGCCACCACCATATTTAAAACATGCCCAAAAGGAATAACTACCATAATACATCTGACAGGTAGCCATTCAGCGTCTCTTGAATACCTCCAAAGATGGAGAATTCATTACTTCTCAAGGCAAATTGTTCCATTCTTGGATAACTCTACTCGTTAGGGATTCGTTTCCTGACATCAAGCCTAAAGGGCTTTATAACCTTTATAACTCTTCCTTCCTACCTTTCCAGCCTTCTTATACCTTACTGCTCAACATGGACTCTTCTCTCCAGTGAAACTGACCTCCTTAGTGTTGACTAATGGATTCAATTTTCCTCTTTGTAACTTCCACCCATTGCTCTGGTTCCCCCATTTGGGGTAAAACCACCCTCTATCTGATTCATATTCATGAATTTGTTGTTCAGTTCTGTCTGATGTCCCCATTTAAGGTTTTCTTGGCAGAGATACTGGAGTGTTTTGTCATTCTCCAGTTGATTTTACAGATGAGGAAACTGAGGCAAACAGGGTTAAATGGCTTGCCCAAGGTCACACAGCTAAGTAAGTATCTGAAGTCAGATTTGAACTCAGGTCTTTCTGACTCCAGGCCCAGCACTAACTGCCCTACATTCATGAATGCAGCTATCTTTTCTAGTCTTTTCTCCTCCAGGCTAAGCAAGCCCATGTCTTTCAGTCGCTCTTCGAATTCAAGACCCTTCAGCTGTTCTCTTCTGGACTCTAAGCAACTCACCAGTGCCTTTCTAAACAATATTCCAGAGGAGTTCTGATGAGATCAGAGTAAAGACAGATTATCACCTCCTTCGTGCTCTCAAAGCAGCCAAAGATAACGTTAGTCTTTTTGGACACAGCATCCCACCACTTACCTGCATTAAGTTTACATCCACTAAAATCTCCACATTATTTTCAAGCTGTTCATTAACTATGCCTCCCCTATCTTGAACTATGAAGTTGATTTTTCTTTGTACCAAAATGTGAAACTTAACGTTTATCCCTCTTAAAATTTGCCTTACTAATAAGAAACTCAGTGTTCTAGACTATCAAGGAACTTTGGGATCTTGACTTTGTCATTCCCTCTATTAGCCAGTCCTCCCAGCTTTGTATCATCTGCAAATTTGATGAGCATGCCATATTCATCTGAGTGATTAGTAAAATATTAAACAGTAAAGGGCCAAGCACAGATCCTTAGGGCACTCTACTGGAGACCTCCAGGAGAAGATGACATCAAACCATTAATAAGTGCTGTCTGAATCTGACCAGGTCTGAATACACCTCACTGCATTATCATATAGTCCCCACCATATAGTGCAGGTGGAGAACCTGCAACCTGGAGGCCACATGTGGCCCTCCTGGTCCTCAAGCCCTTTGAATGCAAACTTCAAACAAATCCTTTTATTAAGGGGATTTGGATTCAGTCAAAGGACTGCACTTGAGGACCTAGGGGTGGCCTCAAGACTGCAGGTTCCCCACCCCTGATCTAGTCCACGTCTCTCAATGGTACCTAAGCAAATGGTTGGCTACATTTTGATAAATTCTTCCTACAGCATTATCTTTACTTGGCACTTTAGTTACCCTGTCAGAAAAGAAAATAAGGTCAGCTTGACAAGACCTGCTCTTGATGAAGTCATATTTGCTTCTTAAATTTGCCATTTCCAATAGTAGCATCTACCTGCCAGGACTGTTGTAGAGAATAGATGAAATAATAGTTGCAAAATGCTTATCACACTGGCTGGCAAGGTAAGCACTATATAGATGTTAGCTTTTGTTATTAATGGAATTCCCACCTCACTACATCTACCTTAGACTTGTGCTCTGCTGTGCTCACCAACCACTTCTTTAATGATTTGTTCTAGAATTTTCAAAGTCAAGCTTGTAGAACTATAGATTTCTGAAGCTGATCTCTTTATTTTTTTAAAATTGAGATATTTGCCCATATTCAATTTAGTGGTACCTCCCCTGTTTTTGAAAGTTTTTCAAATACTGACAGTGGTTCACAACAAATCTGGCAGGTTTCCATAACAGAAAATGTAATTCATCTGATCCGGTGACTTGAATTCATCAAGGGCTTCTACATGCTCTCTTCATTTTCATGGGTATGAGCTCTCTGCTAACCACTTTTGTTCTGTCATTTTCAATGCAAAAGTCATCTTCTTGGCAGAGAAAACAGAAATGAGAATAAGCAGCAGTGCCTTCTTCCTCTTTGATCAGACTCAACCACACCAAACAAAGGTCGGATCCTTATTTTGATCCTATTTTTTCCCTGGTATCACTAAAAAGAAAAAAAAATCATTTTCTAGTCTTTAGCTTTCCTTGCCAAACTTCTTTGGAATGGTAGCGCTGCTGACAATTTTTACAGGACTATGCCATGCTCTTATTCATCGTCTGTTCCCTGGCCTTTCCTCCATCTTATACACATATGCTTTTTAAACATAAGAGGATTGGCTAACTCCCTATGCTTCTCCATGGGTCACCTCAAACTACTTCCTCCTCTTTGGAATTATTTGCCTTTGTGTCTTCAGAGCTTCATTCTTCAGAATCTTCCATCCCTCCTAGACTGACTTCCCTGAAGAATTTTAATCCATAAGATCCTACCCATCTGTCCTCTGAGTTGTATTAAATGTGATTTTCAAAATTAACCTATACTCTATTTCAAATTGTGCCCAGATTTCTTCTTCCTCTCTATCCAAACTCTAGGAGGAAGTGTTGACTTCTCCCCAAGGTTCCCACCAGTTCTGCCCCAGCCATCAGAACCACCCCATTAGTAAGAATCAGTTACAGAATGAAAATTGTTCACTCCTCTACTTTTTGAAGGATAAAATTAATATTAAAGCAAGTTAAGAAATTATTAGCTCCTTTGTTTTTTAGCAAAGAGAAAGCTCTAAAAGATATCTGGGCACTAGGTCATGCAGTGGATAGAGTATGAGACCCATAGTCAGGAAGACTTAGGTTCAAATCCTTCCTGAGATACTTACTAGCTGTGTGATGCAGGGCACATTGCATAACCTCTGTTTGCCTCAGTTTCCTCATCTGTAGAACAGAAATAATGATAGCACCTACCTCTCAGGGCTGTTATAAGGATCAAATGAGATAACTGTAAAATGTTTTATCACAGTATCTGGCACAAAGTAAATGCTATATAAATGTTAGCTCTTTTATTAATTGAATTCCCACATTACTATTTCTACCTTAGGCTTGTCCTCTGTTTCCCAAACTATTTATCTATTTCCCCATGTTGTCCAAGGAGTATGTAGTATACTTTAAAGACAAAATCACTTCTATTTCTCCCTCAACTGACCTTCACCCAGGTGATTTTCAGTGTTCTTACCTAAGTATCCTTTCTACCCTTTCTGAATTTTATATCTCTTGCTTATTTTGAATAAAGCTTACCCAACTGGAGCCACATTCCATTTGAAGGTTTCATTGCATCAAATCTCAATGACCCCTGTAAGTCAAATTTTCCTGTTTGCAATAGCACTTTTTGCTTGTTGCCTAAACTTTGGCCATTTGAATCCACTGGTTTTATCACTGGCTCCTTTCTTGAGTCCTAACTCCCTTGAGTTTCAGGTTCCCTCAGCTGTTTGTTGCTTCTTCGATGTTTCTACACTCTCTGGTATCTATCTAGCTTTGGAAATATACATGACTGTCTTCTCCTTCCCCACTCATTTTCATGACAATGATAGGCAAAGAGACAGGGAGAAAGGAATAAGCATTTGCAAGTGCTAAAGTTTATGTGCTAAAGTTTACCAAATATTATCTCATTTGATTTTCATGATAACTCTGTGAGGAGGATGCTATTTTTATACCTGTTTTACAGTTGAGGCAGAGGTTAAATGACTTGCCCAAGGTCATAGAACTAATAAATGTCTGAGGTCAGATTTGAACTCAAATCTTCCTGAATCCAAGCCAAAGAGTTCTATCCACTGTGCCCCCTAGCTAGAGTTTACATAGTACTTTAAGGTTTGCACAGAACTTTATACAATTCATCTCATTTTTTCTTTTAAAGATCTTTTGATTGTATTTGCAGAATATTAAGCAAATACAATTTTACCAGCCCTTGGTAAATGTATTCCATCTATGCCCAGAAGCCTGTCATACCTACATGTTCACATGCAGTCCAAAAGTCCAATTTCAACTCTTGGACTCCATTTGCTTAATCATCTGTTCACTTCCTAAATCATTTGGGGTTGTTTTTCTTCCTTTTCCTTCAACAGGCAACAGCAATGGAAACATACCACCACCTGTGGATGACCTATGATGATCCATTCATTCATTTAATAAACATCTCAAGTAAGTACTGGCATAGACATTGGTCTAAAGGAGCCAAGGTCTCCCAGTGCATCCTGGGTCATCCCTAGTCATCCTGATGACTATCTGGTCACTGGACTCAGATGGCTCTAGAGGAGAAGTGAGGCTGGTGACCTGCACAGCCCTCCCTCACTCAAGACAAAGTCAAGTGCAAGTCATGTCATCATTTCTCAGATGGCATGGTCTTCTTTGGCAGCGAAGGATGAACGCAACAGCAATTCAGCTCCTACTATGAGCCAGGCACTGTACTAAGTACTGAGGATACAAAAAGAGGCAAAAGAAAATCCCTGTTATCAAGAAGCTTGAAATCTAATGGCGGAGACAACATAAAGCAAATATGTTCAAAACAAGTTATATATAGAATAAATAGGGAATAATTAAAAGAGGGAAAACATTGGAATTGAGAGGCTACAGAAGGCTTCCTGTAGAAGGTAAGGTTTTAGTTGGGACTTAAAGGAAGTTGAAGAGATAAATAATTGGAGCTGAGGAGGGACAACTACAGTCATGGAGGTCACTCAAAGAAAATGCCCAGAGCAAAGAAATGGAACATCTGGTTCATGAAACAGGATAGAAGAGTACCTGCCAGCAAGTGAAGTATAAGAAGATTGGAAAGGTTATAAAGGAAGCTAGGTTATAAAGAGTATTTAATGTCAAACAGAATATTTTGTGTATACTCCTAGAAGAAATAGGAAGCCATTATATTTATTGAGTAGGCCAGTGACATGATTAGACCAGTGTTTCAGGAAAATCACTTTAGTAGCTGAATGAATTGGAGTGAAGAGAGACTTGAGACAAGCAAACCCATCAGTAGGCTACTGCAATAATCCAGGTGATGAGGGTCTACAACACAGTGGTAACAATGTCAGAGGAGAGAAAAGGGCATATTGGAGAGATGTTGCAAAGATGAAATTGACAGGCCTTGGCCACAGTTTGTATATGTGGGTGAGAGAATACAAGATAGCTCCTAGATTGCAAGCCTGAAGGCTTGGGAGGATGGTGCTACCCTTGACAGTAATAAAGAAGGTTGGATATATTGAGTTTAAGATGTCTACTGGATTTCCAGTTTGAGATACCTGAGAGGTAGTTGGAGATGCAAAATTAGAGATCAGGAGAAAGAAAGAGGCAGGAAAGGTATCTTTGAGAATCATCAGCAAAGAGATGGTAATCAAATCCATGAGAGCCCCAAGACAGAGCCCTGAGGGACACCTAGAGTTAGTGGGTGTGATCTGGAGGAGAATCCAGTAAAAGAAACAGAGGAGAGGTAAAATAAGTAGGAGGAAAACCAGGAAAGAATGGTGTCCCCAAAACTTAGAAAAAAAGAGAGTAACAAGGAGGAAAGAGTAATTTACAACAGCATTAAAGGTTGTAGAGGCTGCAAAGGCTGTCGAGAAGAATGAGAAGATCTAGCAATGGAGAGATCGTTGGTAACTTCGGACAAAGCAATCTTAGTGAAATGACAAAGTTGGAACCAGATTGTAAAAGGTTAAGACAGGCGTGAAGGGAGAGAAAGCGGAGGAGAGAAAGTCTACCTGTTGTAGACCCTTTTTGAGGAATTTTGCTACAAAAGGCAAAGAGAGCTCTAGGAATATAGTTAACAGGGAAGGAAGGATCAAGTGAGGGATTGGGGTTTTTTGGTTTTCTTTTTTTCACAATTGGAGACATGGGCGAGTTTGTAGGCAGTAGGAATGAGTCAGCAGAGAGGGAGAGATTGAAAATAAATGAAAGAATGATCTTCAATTCCTTGCCCCAGTTTTCATAATCTTTGTAAATAAAATCATTTTATTCTAAATCAATTTTTCTTTCTGCTTCACCACACCACCCCCTTTTCAAGTCCACCATAGAAGCAGAAGACCTTATGCTAAAGTCTAGCTTTTGCCCAACTTCACACGATACATGCAACATCTCATCTTAAATATTTGTGGAGGGTTCTGAGAGCTGAAGAGACTGTCCTAGGTCACAGTCAATTATAAGAGACATGACTAGACCCTGGGTCTTCCTGAATTCAAAACCAGCTATCTATCCACTACACCATGCCTCTGAAGTGATATAGCATGGAATGGTGGATGTTTGCCAAACAGCACAGACTAGCAGATGTTGGCCAAAATTAAGCCTTCCTTTCTCAAACTCCATTGTTTGATATCTTCCCCTACCTGAGGGAAACATTTCAGAAAGGAATGGTAGAACATAAGTAGAAAATCTATTCCCCGAATGCCTCTGCTGTTTTCACTCATGTGTCTGGCATATCGTAAGGACTTTTAAAATGCTTGACTTGAAAGGAGGAAGGAATGCAAGTTTTCTCTGGATAAGTTTAAATGCTAAAGAAGTAGTGGTATTAGGATCACAAAACTCAAAAGTGTTAATAGAGCCAACTACAGTTTTATAGCTAGACTAAGAGTTCAGAGGCATGTTGACACATTTAAAGCAATGAAAGACAATGTTAATAGTTAAGTCTAAAAATGCTTGAGGAAGAAATTAAGTTTAGGAGGGAAGTCGAAAACAGATGTAGTTTATAGTTGGGGGTGGGGGGGGAAGATCATGCCCATCTGACTAAACCCCTAGGTTTAAATTAAGTCCCTAATAAAGGAGTTGTCTGTATGTTGGTTAGTGGGATGGGGAGACCAATACCAGAATACAGATAGCCTAATATTTGATTCTGGTATCATGATATAATGCTACACTCTCCAAAGAATCAAATGGAGAAGAATCAAATTAAAGAAAAATGAAGCTATCCACATGTACTTCATTGCAATGACTGGGTTGCAGCATATAAGTAACATGAATCCCCTCTGTAATAGACACATGGGATCATCCATACAGAGACAGTCTATTCTACTTAGGGATAGCTCCAATGGTTGGAAAATTTGTCTTTACATCAAATCTAAATTTGCTTCTCTGCTACTTCTATGCATTGTCCTTAATGACCTCTGGGTCAAACTTAACATGTCTGTTTTCTTGTCAATGTGATAACCCTTTCAATACTTGAAGAAAACTGTCATATCACTCTTTTTTTCAGGTCAAAAATCCCTAATTAACTCAACATGTGTTCATGTATATTGTTTGTTTTTCATTTCAAAGAGTAACATCACAGGGTTATACCTTGACTATTTAAGTGAGGCAGAGCTACACAAAGTTGGCAGTCTCACTCTCTCTTTCAGTCATTGTACAAGTCCAGTGGTAAGACAAAAGTTAAGTTGCCTGGTGATGGCCCAAGATTCAGTGCATGACCTTGGCATCTTCAATGATTGCCCAAACTCTAAGTGCTCCCCAGCTCCTATTGCAGGCACTTTCATGGCCGTTGGAACAAGTTGTTCTCATCTGCCCATTCCACCAGGGAAAGTCTTTATGTACTTAGGGTAGATATCCCCTTAACACAGATGGGTTTGAGGTCTGTCACTTATCCTTAATCTGGTTTAGCCTATCTGCCGAGATAGTTTTACCAGGATATGGCCACTGAGCATGCTACAGCTCTGTAGAGCCACAGATGAGTGTTGGATGAAAGTGGATAGCAAAGGTGAATGAAAAGCCATGAAAAGGGCCTGGCAGCCCTCACACCAGAGGTGCTAATCTCCCCTGAACAGCCCATGCACTCCAGATCTTCATGGGACATAATATCAAGACCCTCCACCATTGTGATTACTGTCTTCTGATCACGCTTCTCATCCATTTCTTCTTCTTATCACAATTCTTATGAATTTCCTCCCTACAATGTGGAGCATGGAACTGAGCACAACACTCCAAATGGGGTTTGACAAGGACCAAGCATAACAGAATCACTACCTCCATAGTGCTAGACATTGTACTTTCTTCAATAAGTTTGTTTTCTTCAACTCGGTTTGTATTAGCTATCTCAGTTTCCGTATCACACATTTTACTTGTGTTCAGTTTGATAACCACTAAAACACCCAAATATTTTTCAGTTGAATTGCTACCTAGACACACCTCCTCCTAGTTTGTACCAGTGTAGCTATTTTGTGAACCTAAATGCGCAATTTTTAGACATCCCTATTAAATTTCATCTTAGATTGTGGCTCAATGTTCTAAGCTTTTAAGAGCCTTTTTAATCTGGGCTGTTATCATCTAGCGCATTAGTTATTAGTTTCAGTTTTGAATCACCTGCAAGTTTGAGAAGCATGCCATTAAAAACTTTATCCAAGTCATTGATAAAAGCACTTAATTGTACAAGACCAAGCACAGACCCACCCCTCTAAAGACCTTTCTTCAAGTTAACATCAAATAATTAATGATTAACCTTTAGGTCTGACTTTTGCATCAAAATCTACCTAATTCAGGGTTCTTAACCTGAGGTCTGTGAACTTGTCTGGTTGGTTTTAAGATTTTGATAACTGAATTTTAACATATTTAAATTCCTTTGTAATCCCATGTATTTTACTGAAATCATTTGAAAACATTATTCTGAAGAGGAGGCTACAAACTTCATCAGATTGCCAAAGGGGTCCACAACACACACAAAAAGGGTTAAGAACCTCATTTCTAATTGTATTTATATGTAAAACTGTAGTATTAACTCCACCTTAGTCACCTTTCCTCCTGTCTCTTCCAATCCAAATATCATTCTCCTTGGCAAAAAAAAATAACCAAAATAAAAATTGAGTATTTTATGCCTTTCTTTCATCATTGGTAATTATTTACCTTGAGCAGTGGTCCTAACACTGCTTTGATCCTCTTCTAACTAATTTAGATAATTCTTAGCTTTAATGCTTCTGAGACTATTCTTTAAAGTATCATGCAATAATTTTGCATTTATCATCTATTACTTGCCCCAGTTTCCACCTTCTGTACATGTCTTTTTAAAGTCTCAGTTGGTTGATGAATTCCCTATATCCACATCACTATCTTTTGACAATCCCATCTGCTTCACACATGCAAGCTTGCACACACATGTGCACACACATATACACACACAGTTCCCCTCCTCATTTGAATTCTTTTTCTTTGTTTCTTTTTAATTTAATTCTTAAAGGCTTCCCATCCACATTGGGCTACTCTATCCTCTCTTTGAACCCCTTGAAATCTATTGTCCCAACATCTAAGAAACATGTCCCCCAATTCTCTGTCCTAAACCCTCTTCTCTTTTCCCTCTTGCTCTTACTTAGGGATCTTATTAGCTTGCATGGGTTCAATGATCATCTCTATTCAGATGATTCCCAGATCTATATATGCAGTTATAGTCTCTCTTGAGCACCAGTCATTCATTACCAACTTCATTTTCGATATCTCCAAATGCATGTCTCATCAGTATCTGTGATGGAGATTTAAATGGGAAAATCTTTCCCATTCATTAATAGGCCCATGTAACCTGCTTCAATCACATGGAAGCCTAAGTCATATGTAGTGGGAGGAGCTTGCTGAATAGGTAGAGTAAGAAGGGGAGAACAGAGCTGGAAGTTGGTCAGATTACTCATAACTGGGAAGGACATAAGCAGGCAGGCACAGCTTAGGCTTATGAGGGTTTGTACATGAGAAGGTCCCAGTAAGGGTGGGGAGGCTTGGGAATGGCTTTGCCCCCTGCGATGATAATCTGTATTGACTTGGTCACTATGACTGCTTTTGCTTTCTGGTTCTGGGATTTGACCTTCTGGAGTCTGAATAAATGTTTTTCTTCTGTCTTCTATATGGAGAGTCTGTTATACTTTGCAGTTGAGAACTGTACTGGCATATTCATAGTCACTACCAGTGTTTTGAATATTACCTTGGAGAAACTATCTCAAACTCAGTATATAAAAAAATAACCCACTACTTATCTTTCCTCCCAAACCCTCCCCTCTTTCAAACTTCCCTATTACTTTTGATGGCATCATGTAATAGCAAGTAAAGTAGGATCTTTTGCTGTTTTTGTTTTAGTATAATCAAGAAGTATAATGCCTCCATTTGTTCTAGTATCCATGGCCATTTAGATTGTAAGACCAGGGATCCTGGAAGGATGGATTGTAATGACAAGCAAAGTAGAATCTTTTGCTGTTTTTGTTTTAGTGTAATCAACTGCCTCTGATTGAATCTTGCCTTTACCAACCAAAAGTCTTTACTAGAAACAAGAGTGTCTTTAATTAGAAGCAGCATAGATATTTGTATTGTTAATTATTTTAATGTGATTAAAGATCTTTCCCACCCATTAATGGGCCCGGAAATATTTATAGGAAGGTCCACACCTTTTGTTACTGAGGCACTGGTTCTCAAGGGTTGTGATGCCCTCTGTCCTAAAAAATGTATAAATACTCTGAGGGTGCAGTTTTTACTTTAGGGCTTACTGATGAAAAGTGTTTGTTTGGCCAGATGAAACTCTGGGAAGCTGCTAAGGAGTACTTCCCCCACTTGAAAACCCAGATGTTGGTGCTTCTCTCTCTGGTAACTATAGTTAAACAGTTGGATCTGTCTGCTGATGCATGTATTGCTTATGTCAGATATTGGGAAGCATGTCTGTTGATTTTAATTTCTCTGTATTTTCTCTGAAGTTAAGGGTGCTGACTTTTTCCCTGAACTAAGTGAATGATACATGTGCTTGATTAAAGGGATTGTTGACCCCTCAAAAGTTGTTTTTCCTTTTATAAATGTAGATCTAAGAACCTGTGATAGCATCCCCAACCCTGTGTATATATGGGTGGTTACTGCTACACATGACCACCCTGCAAGTCATCCAGACCTATAATCTCAGAGTCATTCTTACCTTAAATCATCCTACACTGTTACTCTATTGTCATTTCTTGTCATTTTTACCTTTACAATATCTTTTCAGTATATCTCCTTCTCTAGTAGTTATCTTCCTCCTGTACTATTGCAATAGGTTGGTTGGCTTGTTGGTTGTTGTCCTTTGTCTTCAAAGAGGACAAAATGACATCACTATTGTAAAGTGAAATCTCAATGTGTCCGACTGTGGCTGATCAGACCAATACAAGCTCAGAATGCTCTACCACAGGTTGGGCACAGATAGTCCATATGAATATTTGGAGTGGATATTCCAAATTTGCGCATCCTGTGTTTACTTTATGCTCTCTCAGTTATGCTTTGCTCAAAGAACACAGCCTCTCCATGCTGAGTGATCCCTCATGTGCTAGTGTCTCCCATGTGGCACAGTCAAATCCAAAGTTCTTGAGAGAGACCTTGAGAATGTCCTTGTATCGCTTCTTTTGCCCACCATGTAATCACCTGCCCCATTCAAATTCTCCATAAAATAGTCTTTTTGGCAAGCGTACATTTTGCATTTGAACAACGTGGCCAGCCCATTGAACTTGCACTCTCTCAAGCATAGTCTGAATACTTGGCAGTTCAGCTCAAGCAAGGACTTCAGTGTCTGGTACCTTATCATGTCAAGTGAACCTCAGAATCTTCCAAACACAGTTCAGATGGAAGCAATTCAGTTTCCTGGCATGGCACTGATAGACTGTCCATGTTTCACAAGCATATGACAATGAGGTCAGCACAACAGCTCTGTAGACCTTCAGTTTGGTAGTCAATCTAATACCTCTTCTCTCCCAAACCTCTCTTCAGAGCCTCCCAAACACTGAGCTAGCTCTGGCAATGTGTGCATCAACCTCATTGCCAATGTGTACGTCCTTGGAAAGTACATTACCAAGGTAGGTGAACTTATCCACAGTATTCAAAACTTCTTCATTTGTTGTAACTGATGGTTCCACATATGGATGATGTGGTGGTGGCTGATGGAGCAGCTGTGTTCTCTTGGTGTTAATTATTAGGCCAAAATGAGCACAGGCAGCAGAGAATTGATCCATACTTTGTTGCATCTCAGCTTCAGAGGCTGCATTGAGTGCACAATCATCTGCAAACAGAAATCATGCACCAACACTCCTTCCACTTTGGTCTTGGCTTGTAGCCTTTTCAAATTGAAGAACTTACCATCAGTATGGTAGTTGACTTTGATGCCACGTTCATCCTCATTGAAAGCATTTGTCAACATGGCTGAAAATATCATGATAAAAAGCATGGGAGCAAGCACACAGACCTGTTTCACTCCACTGGTGACTGGGAAGGCACGAGAGTTTTGTCCATTCTGATTTCCCTACCTCAAGTCTCTCTCAATTCCAAACTCTTCTCCATTCAGCTTCCAAGGTGATTTTCCTAAAGTGTTATGTCTAACCATGTCATTCCACTTCCTCCAAACTCAGTGAGCTCTGGTGACTTCCTATTACCTCCAACATCAAATTAAACTCCTTCATTTGGCGTTTAAAGTTCTTCATAAACTGACTCCTTCATACCCCTTTTCAGCTTTCATCTACTTTACTCCCTTCCACACAGTCTACTATCCAGTTATATAACCTATTTGTAGCTCCTTGACCAGAATACCCCATTGACCATCTTTTCACTGACTATGCCCTACTCCCAGAATGCTCTGCCCCACCCTCTGTCTCTTGGTTTTCTTAGATTCCTTCAAGACTTAGCTCAAGTCTTACCTTCTATAGGAGACCTTTCTCTGTTCTCTTTAGCTATAGTTCCTTCCACTCACAGACTGGCATAGATAGATAGATAGATAGATAGATAGATAGATAGATAGATAGATAGATAGATAGATAGATAGACAGATGAGAAAGAGAGATGGATAGATATAGAAAGATGTAGATATATACATACTATATATATACATAGATATATACACATACTTACACATATATGCATATATGTATGGCTATATGGAGATAGATGTATCTATAGGTCTCTAGGTTATTTATATGAGAATGGGAGCTCTTTAAGGACAGAGATTATGCTTTTGCCTTTCTCTGTATCCACAGTGCTAAATACATGCCTGACACATCATAAGTGATTCCTCAATATTTATTTACTATCTATTTTCAATTTCCCTTTCCATCTTTGTCACAAATGTTAGGTCAAAGACAAGCATCTACTTCTTCCTCAGAGGATCCAGAATCCTCATGTTCAGAAAAGGCCTCAAATTTGTTATCTGATTCTATATTTACATATTATAGTACCTCAGTTATGTGCATCATATTTTCCAGAGAGCAAGGGGGAAATTTGAAGAGAGAGAGAAAGAGAGAGAGAGAGAGAGATCAACAAGAGAAAGGAGATGGGGCAAAGAGAAGGAGGAGGAGGAAAAGGAGGAGAAGAAGAAGCAAAAGAAAGAAGAGAAGAAAGAGTAGAAGGAGAAGGAGGAGAAAGAGAAGAAGAAAGAGGAGAAGAAGGAGGAGCCAATTGCTTCCTAATCTGGGAAAATATACAACTCAATGAATAATCCAAGCTTCTCTTTGACACAGAAACCCATCTTTCTAACACAAGTATACTTCCAGTGGTTCTATATGGCTCTATGTTACGGACTACCAAAATTCCAGAAAATAAAAATTGTGAGTCACCAAAAGAAGAACCTGTAGTTCAGATAAGCAATAGGCTGTAGATTATTAGCAATGATAAATTGCCAAGGAGAAGAAGTATAAATGATATCAACAAAGATATGTATGGAGGTGGGCCAGTTGTGGCGCCAACACCTGGACAGTTATTTTAAAACATTTATTGATTTGGATTAAATGTAGTGAGAGGCAAAGATAGACCGCCAACATGCTACACTGTAATCTTTATGATGACAAGCAACCCAAGGGAAGGCTTCAGTACATGGAGAGGCAAATATAGATAAGAATCACAAAAGATGGAAAACTATGGAAGTTGTCATTATTCAGTCCTGTCTGACTTCATGACCCCATTTGGGGTCAAAGGTACAAGAGCGATTTATCATGTCCTTCTCCAACTCATTTTACAGATGAGGAAACCGAGGTAAACAGTGAGCTGCCCAAGATCACACAACTAGTGAACTCAGGCCTTCCAGACTGCAGGCCTTGTACTCAATCCACTGTGCCACCTACCTGCCCCAAAACTGTGAGAGCAGGTTGCAATGTAAAGAGTTGAATGGAACACTCACAAGAAGCCCACAGTTACAGTAAGGCCTTTCTCCTTACTCCTTCTGCTCCATCTTCCACCAGAGGTCTCACCTAGAGGAAGCTAAACCACTAGGATTATGCTTTATGCTCCCCAGGACATCCCCAGTCTCATCCTCATTTCATTCCATTTTTCTGCCTTGCCACTACACTCGTTCTCTACCTTCAACTCTTTTTTACCTCTTTCTCTGAGAACTGTAATTAAATCACCATTACCATTGCCACTGGGAAAGCCATGTCAATGGACTGCTCTGTTGTTCTGCTTCCATCTCTGTTACTTCCCAAAGCATTCATTTTCTTCCCTGACCATCACTTTCTATTTGTGTCATCTCCAGAATCAGAATATAAATTTCTTGAGGTCAAAGACTGTTTTGCTTTTGTATTCATATCTCCAGTGCTTAGCAAAGTGTTTAGAACATAGTAAGTACATAATAAATGATTTTAATATATTTATCAGTTCCTAAAGTGCAGTCCAGAGCACAGGACCTGGAGTCACTAAGACCTGAGTTCAAATACTAACATCAAACGCTTACTAGTTGTGTGACACTGGGCAAGTCATTTGACCCTGTTTGCCTCAGTTTCCTCACCTGTAAAACGAACTGGAGAAGGACATGGCAAAGTGGTCCAGTATCTTTACCAAGAAAACCTGAAGGGGGTCATGAAGAGAAGGACACCATTGATGACAAAAACTAAGATCTGTTCACACTGTTTACCTTTGGACTAAAATGGGTCCTCAATAAATACTTCATTCTTATTTGAGTGATTGATACCTCCGACTATGGTTTTAAATTATATGTTTAATGATGCTTAATAAATGTTTATTGATTTATTATTAGAGTAGCTTCAAAAAAATCGAATTTGTCTAAAGGATTTTCTAATTAGTCAATAGCACCATCTACTGTCTACACATGAAAACATCCCTTCAGATGTTAGGATACTTGTTCTGGATCCTAGATTTTATCTCTGTAGGTAAGATTATAGGGTGGTAGACTTTTGTTGAAAGAGTCCTCAGAAGATTTGTATGCAAATCCCCTATCCAATTATACAGATCAGGAAACTAAGTCCCAGAAAGGTTAAATGATTTATTTAAGGTCATAGAAGACAACTAGTTAAATCAGCAAGCATTCATTAAATGCTTACGATGTGTCAGGCATTATGCTAAGCACTGGGGATATAAACATAGGCTGAAAGAAAGACACTGACTGTCCTCAAGGAATTTAAATTGTTATAGGGGAAGGCAACACACGATGGGGAGTGCTCCTAGTGTTACTAAGCAGGAGGAGGAGGAGGAGACGGAGAAGGAGCCAATTGCTTCCTAATTTGGGAAATTATACAACTCTATGAATAATCCAAGCTTTTCTTTGAAACAGAAACGCATCTTTCTGACACATGTATTTTTCCTGCTGTATGGTTATAAACTATGGAGTATGCTATGTGGCTATGACTTTTGAATCTACTAGGAGCAGGGAGTCAAGGTCTTTTGGTTCCAAATCCAGTATTCTTTCCATTCCCTTCATCAGGACAGCTCATTACTTGGCCATGCCTTCTCATCCTTTGTGATTTTTGTCCATAGCATGGACATATGCATACATATATATATATATATATATATGAGAGACAGAAAGATATTAAACATTTACCAACAGACCTCTGGATGTTATACTATCATTTGCTACTGAAATAGACAGTTAAAAAGGAGTTGAAGTCATTCCACTAAAATTAGAATGTGGGAAATTGACTCTCTACTGGATAAAATTCCCTTATACCTACTTCCCCTTTTTCTGAAATTGATATATGTCTTCCAAGCCCCTCCAGTGTCACCAGTTTGCAGTGATGCTGGGTGGTCACTTAAAAGAATATGTATAAAGTTATGAGTTATTGAAATAAATTCAACTTTTAGCATCATGATGAATTTCCTCTTTTAAATTTTCTTTTATAATAAATCAGTCAATGAGCATTTTATAAGAACCTGTACTTTGTCAGACTTTCTATTCCTATGAACATTGTGGAGTCCTTAATGAACTTTCAGAGAGATCCTTCTTGGACAATTAATTACCAAATAAAATCAAAAGGGAAGGAAAATGGGGTGAGTAGATTTGCATTTTAAAATGCCTTTATTTTGCTTTATCTTCCTTTTCTTTTTTTTTGCTTTTACTCTACCAGAGTAAATCCAAGAGAAGTGTGAATTTTATTGGTTGGCATTGTCATCTTTGGTGTTATCCTCGATTTCTCACTCTCTTTCTCACTCTCACCCCACACATCCAATCAGTTGCCAAATGCTATTCTTCTAATTTCTCATATCCACCCCCCTTTTATCAACTCAGGCAGCCACCAACCTCCTCTAAGCTTTATCACTCCTCGTCAGAACTTTCTAATTGTCCTCTAGTCCATCCTCCAATCAACTGCCAAAGCGAATTTCCTAAGGTGTAGGTCAGACTATGTCACTTCAAAAAAAGTCCTAAAAAAATACTGTATAAAAATCCTTTTATATCTATAGCTATTCACAATCTGGCCTTTTCCCACTTCAGGCACCTGCCAATTTACTTCCGTCAACTCAGTCTACTAAATCAGACTATCTTGGCCACAGCAAATCTCCTACCCCTAAGCCTTTGCCGAGAATCCCTAGCGTGCTTCATGACTGTTCAAATGCCTTCTTCAGGAAACCCTTTCATAGACACTGGAGCTGTTAGTGTCTCTTCCTCTCCAATTTTCTTCCCTCTATTCTCTACATGTAGTATATGAACCATGCTATCTCCTCCATTAAAATACAATGGCAGGGACTGTGTTTGCCTTACTTTATGTCCCCAGTGCTTAGCATGGTGCCTGGTATATAGTAGGTGTTTAATAAATGCCTGTTGATTAATTGATTGGAGAGAATCATATATTCACATGTATGAGAGTTTTGTTGTAGAACTATTTTAGTGTAGAATTGCAAGAGGAAATGAATGGAAGGATATCCAAACACAAGTTAAAGATTTAAGGAGAGGATGATTAGTCAGAAGATAACTGGAGGGCGTAGAAAGATAGGTGGTGGGAAAGTAATATGACCCATGTTCACTTTTTCTTCAAAAATCTCAAGCCTCTCTCTCTGCCCTTTCATCACTAAAGTGCTTGATTCCACTCACTGCTTACCCCTCCTTACCACACCCCTAAGTTACCTCTAATCTGACATCCATCACCACCATCTACTGACAATATTCTCTCTAAGGTTCCCAGTGCCTTAATTTCCAGATCCAGTGGTCTTTTCTTTTTTCTTTTTAATATGGAAATATTTTTATTTTCTCATCTTCATTGACAGATTACATAAGATGCTTTTGTATCTAACCCTAACCTTTTGTATCTAACCCTAAAAATGTGCTTTTGTTTTTATATAACTTTTCATTAATCCAATTCCTACTATATTTTCTTTATTTTTTAATTCAATTTTGTTTTATTTTTTAGTTCCAGTTCTTTCTCTTCTCTCCCCCTCTGCCACTCATTGAGAAGGCAAGAAAAATAAAATTCATGACAAATATGCATAGACATGCAAAACACATTTCTGTATGAGTCATATTCTAAGAAAAAAGGGCAAGAAAAAGTAAACAGAAGAAAATATACTTCGGTTTGCATTCTGAGGCCACCTGTTTTCTTTCTGGAGGTAGATAGAATGTTTCTTCATGTGTGCTTTGGAACTGAGGTGAGTCATTATGGTGATCAATTACTGAATCGTTCAGATTTGACTATCTTTACAATATTAATGTTACTATGTAAATTATTCACCTGGTTCTGCTCACTTCATTTTGCATCCATGCATATAAATCTTCCCAGGTTTTTTCTGAAACCATCCCTCTTACCATTTCTTATTGTATAATAGTATTTTATCACATTTGTATACCATAACTTGTTCAGCCATTGTCCAATTTATGGGCATCCTCACAGCTTCCAGTTTTTTGCTACCACACAAAGAGCTGCTATAAATATTTTTGTACATATGGACCTTTTTACTCTTCAGGGTATGGATCTAGTAGCAGTACTATTGCATCAAACAATGTGAGCAGTTTAATAAATTTTTTGGCTTAGTTTCAAATTGCTTTCCAGAATGATTGGACTAGTTCATAACTCCACCAATAATGTGTCAATGTACCTGTTTTCTAACATTCCCTCTAGCACTTGTCATTTTCCTTCTCTGCTGTCTTAGTCGATCTGATGCATATGAGGTGGTACCTCAAAGTTGTTTTAATTTGCATTTCTCTATTAGTTATTTAGAGCATTTTTTCATTTGATTATTTAAACTTTGAGTTCTTCCTTGGAAAATCACCTGTTTGTAGCCTTTGACTACTTATCAGTTGCAGAATGACTCTTATTCTAGTAAATTTGACTCAGTTCTCTATATATTTTAGAAATGGGACCTTTTACAGAGAAATTTTTTTCAAAGATTTTTTCCCCAAGTTCCTCCTTTTTTTCTAATTTAGCTAATTTGGTTTAGGTTTTGCAAAGAAAAAAATAAAAGCAATTTTATGTGATCAAAATTACCTATTTTACTTCCTATGAACATTTCTATCTTTTGTATGGTCATGAATTCTTTCCCTTATCTGTAGATATAACAGGTAATTTCTTCCATGCTCCATTTATTTACTTATGATATCATCCTTTATGTCTAAATTATGTACTAATTTTGAGCTTATCTTGGTAGTATGGTATGAGATGTTGTACCACGTCTAGTTTCAAACAGAGCCTCTACTATGAGGGACTTCTGCACTTCGAACCTGAGTTACAAGCCTACAAACCTGATTGAGCTCACGGTAGTTGACAGCTGTCATTGGTGAGTAATTAGGAGTTTGGACACCAAGTAAGAGCTTTAATTATTCTTTGTGCAGTGTTAATTCTTGAGGTTTTTACTGTGTGCACAAGTTCTCTTATCTTATTATCTGAGTAGTTATAATTGCTCAGATCTCATACATAATTCATTCCTTTTGGGGTTTGGGAATTTAAAAAGTTTATAGAAAGCAAGTGTTCAACCATCTTGCGGGTCCCCTGATTGCAGTTTAACATTTCCAACTGACTGGTGGACATTTTCATATGAATGCTCTGCTGCAGCCTTAAATAGAACATGCTCAAAAATGATTCATAATAGTTTTCATTCCTTCAAAATCTGTCTGTTAAAAGGGACTTCATACATGTAATCTAACCTGAACATAAATCCCTTCTCCCATGGCAAGTCTTACCCTCCATACAAAGACCTTCACACCATGATGAGGCATTTGATTTGAACTTTTTTACTTTGTGGAGTCTGCTATGTCCTTTCTAAAATTTGACACCAGGGGCTGAGACAGTACTCCAGATGTCAGCTGATCAAGTCAAAGTACAGAGATACTACTATTTCCCTACTTCCTTGTTTCTTAATTAATGGAATCCATAATAAGGTTGCAGCCCACTCAAGTCTTCATATCTTTTTCTTATGAACTTTTGTCTACCTGCATTGTGACCTGTATTTGTTCAAATGATTTTTTTAAACCTACATACATGACTATATTTATTGGATTCCTTATTAGAATCAAACCACTGTTCTAGCCTGCAGAGATCACTTGGAATCCTATCATTACATGTGTTATGTTTATGTCATCTGCAAATTAAACGAGCACATTATCAATATCTGCCTTGTAGGTAGCTAGGTGGTATGGTGGGTAGAGCATTGGACCTGGAATCAGAAAGTCCTGTATTAAAATTCTGCCATCAGACAGTCACTTAACTAAACAATCCTTGACAAATCACTAATCCTCTATCTTTTTCAGTGTCTTCATCTGGAAAAAGAGAATGAAAATAGCACCTACCACCCAACGTTGTTGTAAGGATCAAATCAGATATTTGCAAAGCGCTTTTCAAACCCAAAAGCATGGTACACATGCTAGCTATTACACATATTGTCATTCATGAAGCCCATTGTTGAACATCACAGGGCCAGGGGACAGTTTCCTATAACAATGCTCTAGAGACCTCCAGGTTGGTATCAATTCTTGGAACTTGGCCATTCATTTCACTATGTGCTCAACCTACATTGTTTTCCAGGCATATACATCTCTAAAAACATCCTTCTCATCACTTTTCTTGTATAATCCTTTCCTGGTAATATGATGCAACCCACTCGTGCCCACCGCATACCTCTCTGTTGGCTTTGCCACACCCTAACACTTTAATTTGTTGGAAGAATTACATAAAGGATCACTGGAACAATAATGGCATCAGAAAGATGGATCGTTGTTTCAATTTGTTGGGTTTTTATTGTTATTTTTGTGGGAGAGAGGGGATAATGGATTATAAACACTGGATAATTTCACAAAGGAGTCCAGCCTTCTAGTCAAAATATTCCAAGTTCATTTCCATATTTTGTGTAATATATACATGTGCCATGTACTGATGGCCCTACTCAAGAGGTGGTCAACCCAACTGTATATCAGTCTAGACAAGAGACATTCTTCATCAACTTGGGTTTTTTCCTCCCCTGTCAACAGTTCCTGAATTATGGATCATAAATTTAGAACTGAACAGGCACCTTGAAGATAATCTAGTAAAATCCCTAATTATACATATGAGGATTTTGAGCCCCAAGAAGATAGTTAACTTGCTCAAGATAATACAGGTAGTTATGTCAAAATCTGTTGAATAATGAATGATTTATGGCATGGAAGTAGCCTAATGCCATAGATAAACAGAAGGATCTGGAGAATCTTGCTATCTGTATGGAGTATCTTTGATTCAGACTCTGTCCTGGACATTGTTTGTGACAATGGCAAATATCCTTGGCACATATATCTCTCCATTTTATGCCTTGTTGCTTTTAATATTCAAAAGATCATCAAATTAATCATTACATTAAAATTCTATAAATATATACAAGTAAAAATATGTGAATGAATATATACAAGTAAAATATGCTGAAAAAGCTTTTGAAGTGGAAACTTGTGCTAATGAATAAAGTGCATCTTATAGTCACCAATAAATAAGCAAAATTGGATCTTTCATACTCTATACATTGTAACCATTTGGCTGACAATAAAGATGTCACCTGTAATAGAATGTTATTTTTAAAAGCCTAATTCCCTGTATACACATGCATCAAGGATGTTATCGATTATGTGCACGTTATTCACAGGAAGATTTCATAGACACGGAAAGCAGGCATATGGGTTGGAAATTACTGATATCTTTTTTATTGCCTTCAGTAGTAATAATAGTGTCTGCAGTTTTCTCTACAAGGATTTGGCTCCTTACCTCTTGAAAATCCTCTGCCTCGAGAACGGATCCCTTCACACTTCGAAAAGTGTGAGACCTCCAAACGCTGACCTCCTTGGTGAAGATTTAATTTAGTCTGGTTCCTCTCCCCATTTTCCTTCTTTTTTAAATGCCATTTTTCATTTTTCCATGCGGTTTATTGAGGGCTAGGACATTAAGGTACAAATGTGGCAGCTTTATTGTCCTTGTTAGAGAAAAGTAGGTTCTAGAAATCTTAAGCAAACTTTTCTATTTTTGTGTTTCTTGTTCTTCTCACAATGTCATCCTAATAATAAGATAATATCTCAGGGTGATCTGCTAATTGGCTCCTTCACTAAGTTTTGTGTAAACTTGTTTTTACCTCTACCTCTTCTCACTGTTTCATGAGGTAACGCCACTAATAATATTCCACCATTTTCCCCACTAAGACTTTAAGCAGAAGTTTATATTTTAAACTAGCATTGTGTGTGACTTCCATGTCTGTTGATTTGTCAAGGGATCAAATGTTGCAAAGCTAAGGCAATTTCTAGGTTCTTCTGGTCTCCTCATTGTAGAGATTAATGTATGCTGACTAAAATGCCTTATGAAATGGCAATAGTCTTAACCAATGACCATTCTTTTATTCATTTCCCATAATTTGATCAGATTAAGTTGCCTCAAATGCACCCTCTAACTTCTTTGCATTTTTATTTTTCTCATTTTCTATTCATTTTAGCTTTCATCTTAACCAATCAATATTCTTACTGTAAAGAGAGCTGATTTGGAAATGATTCCCAGATCAGTAACCAGAATCACAGAATTTCAGAACTGAAAGTGACCTCAGAGGCCATCTAGTCCAAATGGTACCTTAAAAAGGATTGGATTTCCCTTTACAATATGTTCAACTAATTTTTCTGTCCATTAGAATAAAATAATTTTTGCAGTGATGTTATATGATTCTTTCTATGTCCAGAGATTCCCAGTACTCTTCTTAAAGAAAGTACCCTGCAGAAAGTTTTGTATAGAACACAGACTTTTGACTCTTTATGTTTCTTAGGTTATCAAACCATTTTTGTCAAATACCCTGTTGAAATCCAAGTATGCCATGTCTGTAGTGTTCTACTGATCTACTTATCTAGTCAAGCTACTACTGTTGAGAGAGAGAGAGAGAGAGAGAGAGGGAGGGAGGGAAGAAAGGAGGGAGGGAGGGAGGAAGGAAGGCAGGAAGGGAGGGAGGGAGGGAGGGAGGGAGGGAGAGAGAGAGGGAGGGAGGGAGGAAGGAAGGGAAGGAGAGAGGGAGGGAGGGGAGGGAGGAAGGGAGGGAGGGAGGAAGGAAGGAAGGAAGGAAGGAAGGAAGGAAGGAAGGAAGGAAGGAGGGAGGGAGGGAGGGAGAGAGAGAGAGGGAGGGAGGGAGGGAGGAAGGAAGGGAAGGAGAGAGGGAGGGAGGGAGGAAGGGAGGGAGGGAGGGAGGGAGGAAGGAAGGGAGGGAGGGAGGGAGGGAGGGAGGGAGGGAGGGAGGAAGGAAGGAAAGGAGAAGGAAGGAAGGAAGGAAGGAAGGAAGGAAGGGAGGGAGGGAGAGAGAGAGAGGGAGAGAGAGAGGGAGGGAGGGAGGGAGGGAGGAAGGAAGGAAGAAGGAAGGAAGGAAGGAAGGAAGGAAGGAAGGAAGGAAGGAAGGAAGGAAGGAAGGAAGGAGGGAGAGAAGGAAGAGGAAGAAGGGAAGGAAGAAGATTAGCTTCACATGAACTGTTCTTGATAAATCTTCCTTTATAAATGCTCACAAACCATTCCTTTATTAATATGTTCTAGAATCTTTACAGGAATCAATACCAAGTTCACCATGCCATAATTTGAAAAATCTATCCTCTTTCCTGTTTGTAAACCTGCACATTTGACCTTCTCCAATCCTTCTGAACCTCCCCCATTTGTCAGATTTTTCAAAACTCACTGATATTGGTCATCCCAACTGCCAAAGCTGCCTCTGAGATAGCTTTTATATTGGGTCTATGGACATGAAATTATTGAGGGCATCTAAAGTGACCCTTTGTTTTTTACTGTCTCTTTACTTCCTGGCATCCAGATCCTTTCCTACAGTCTCATTATCCTGTGTTCATGTAGATATCCTCCTCCTCCTAATCCCCTTTGTCTGTTTTCTTTCTCCATCAGGAGGTAAATTCCTTGAGAGCAGAGGTTATCCTGCTTGTATTAATATCCCAGTGCTTAGTAGTAATTATCAATTTACTAAATTACTAAAAAGTAGTAATTACTAAATAATAACTACCACTTAGTAGTGGCAGCAGCAACAGTAGTAGTAGTAATTGATAATAATAACCTTTGTATAACACTTGAAAGTTTGCAAAGCACTTTACAAATATCATTTCATTTTATCCACAGCCTTGGAAAGTTGGTACTATATTTTCCCTATTTTACATATGAGGAAACTGAGGCAGACAGAGGTTAAGTGACTTGCCCAGGATTATATAGCTAAGAAGTGTTTGAGACTCAGGAGACCCAGAAGTCTGTCCAATACTTTATTTCTTTATGCATCTAGCTAACTGAGAAATCTCATCTGGCAGGAGGAATCTCCCAGAAGTCTTTCAGGAAGCATAGGGTAATATCTGATAAAATGACTCTTTCTTTTCTAAGCCAGCAACCAAATTTTATGAGGTTATAGAACAACCTCTTTCATCTTCTCATTCTGAAATGGATTGCATAGGTCACTTTTGAAAATGCAGAAAACTAAAAATGAACACCAAACTTAGGAGACCTAAATGCTAACCCTTACTGGCTGTGTGACAGGGTAAGTTTCTTCATCTTTCATATCCATAAAGTGATGAAATTGAGCTAAAAGAGGAAATTAGAGCGCCTGCAACAGAGGATCAAATATTTAGAGTCAAGAAGACTCAGGTTCGAATCTCAACAGGTACTTAAGCACCTACTATGCTGTACAGATAGAAAGAAAAAGGTCAAAATGTATTCTCTGCCTTTAAAGAACTTACATTCTAATGGGGGAGACCACATGCAAAGAACCAGGAACATACTGAGTAGATGGAAATTAATCTCAACAGGAAGACCCTGGGAAGTGAAGACTGGGAATGGAGGACTGGGAAAGGCTCTCCTCCAGAAGGTGGAATTTGAGCAGAGTCTTAAAGTAAGCCAGAAAAGCTAGTAGGCAGAGGTGAGGAGGGTGAGTATTCCCAGGGTGGGAGACTGCCAGAGAATACAGTCTAGAGATGAAATGTCATGTGCCTGAGAAACAAACAGCAGGAAGGTTGGGATAGTAGCTATGTGAGTGGACAGAAGGAAACCTAGAGGAGAGATGCTGTGAGGGCAGAAATAATAAGGCTTGGCCACAGATTCTCAAAGCTGAGACGGAATAGCTGTGTGGTCAAAGACAATTCATTTAGCCTCTTTTGCACCTCAGTTATCTAGTCAATAAAATGGGATGAATACTGTTTGTGGTATCTCTATCATGGGATGGTTATGAAGAATAAAATATACATTTAACATATGTATATGTTTGTATGTGTTACTGCAAGCTTTCAAGCCCTATATAAATATTAGCCATTAAGTGACCTCCAAATACCTTTCAGCTCCAAAGTGTTATGATTTTATAAAGTTGATACAAATCTCATTAATAACTCCCCATCTATGCATCTTTTATCATCAAAACCTCATCAGGGTTCCTGTTATTTGGTCTCTGTTCAGAAAAAAGAAATGGAAAAGAAATTATTCAGTGAGAATTGGTTAAGGTGGGTAATATCAAAGATAAAAAAACAAGGTTATGCCTCAGTCAATCCCTAGGGAAGCTTCTTCTGGTTCATATTGTTCACAATTATTCTCTAAAAGGGTAAAATTGTCTTCTTGAGGTGAAACATGGAGTTTGTTAGCTAGGCGCAGCATTCCAAAGGGCCACCCCTCAGCTGGGCAATTCTTCTAAGAAGGGGATAGGGGGATGGGAGGGGGTCTGCTCTTAATGTTTATTTTCTTAGTACAGCCTATAAATGCCTTGATGATAAAATACTACTAGATCAAACTGAATTTCAGAGCATGGCTCCAGGATCACAGGAGCATTTGTTATTCATATCTAGTCACATATCAGCATTTGATGAATATGACACCTTCCAAATTGCTACGTTTGCTCTGAATTGAATACAAATCAAAGACTCTGACTGCATCAGAGAAAATACATAAATATAAATGTGTTTTGGGTTGAATCCGTTATTTCCATATTATCTGATGCACCCCACCCCATTTCCCTTAACAGCAGGTATAATTTGACCATCAGGAGGCTGCTTCCTTACAATGAAATGACCAGGTGCAGGGCCAGCCCTAGGCAAGATTGGGAAGCTGGCTCCATCCATCCGGGAGCTGACTTTATTGAATTTTCATGAAAACTGACAGTGAGCATCCTCAGCGGAGGCAAGTTAACAGCGTCGTCAGCTTGCTCCACAGATGGGTTTCAGACCTGGATCTCTCTCCAGAGAAGCAAGTCAAGGTTTCTTTCCATGCCACTCAGTTGGTTATCCATTTTCCTTTCTTTCCTTGGGGAGGAAAAAAACCCAACACCACCTCCAAGCTCAATTAAAAATCCTGGAGAAGGAAAATTGCTTCTCTCCAGGAAACCTAGCCTTTTTTAGATTCTCCTCACCCCTATTACTTGAATGCAAATGACCAAAGGTTACCATTGCGATTTCGGTCAGCTTCTCATTTCTCCCCAATAAAGTGGTAAAGCAATACCACTGCTGATCATTGGGGTTTCTTCATGGAACTGCCTGAGGCACAACATGCTGCACATGACTGACACTTGAAATTAAATCCCCATTAAAATTCAAGCTGTGAACCAAAGAAGAGCAATTTAATGGCTGAACAGGGTGCTTCTCAGTATTTATCTTGGATATTCAGCTTAACCCCATTATGTCAGCAAGTCCTTCTAACAAAGCTGGCAGGCCACTGGAATATAGGTAGATCAAGGGGTCTGCAGCTAAGCCCATACACTCACATCCTTGCTCTAGGGCTTACTGGGTGATAGAAGCTTGGTGCCATGACTTAACCAGCTACTATCCAATTGCTTCTCTCCATGGTTTAGCTATTATCAAGTTGGTGCTATTGGTATCATCTCAGCTGAGCTCAATGGGGCTCACAGGTTGAAGAAGACAGAGATGAGTACACTAAAGGGAGATGTGTCCTGAGGAATGAGGTGCAACATCACGGGAAGGGAATTCGGAAGAGAGTTGCTGCTATCCCCTGCTGTATTCTAAATTAATATCATGATTTTTTTCTTTTGGTAATTGACTCTAAATTTAATGTGTAACCAAAGTAATGAGGTTAACACAAGAATGATATGTTGATTAATCCCAGTCCACGCCAAGCCCCTGGCAGCTAGTCTAGAAACCAATTATAATTTTTTACAATGCCATAGTAAAGGGACAATCTAACAAAAAACAGCAGAGGTCCGCCTTAGAGATAATGAATCCTTGTACCAATGACTTAGCATCGTTAAACCCTGCAGAGGTCAGCCTGGACATGGTCCTGAAGAAATGGGGAAATGCTTGATGGACACGTGTTCCTACTTGTTCAGACCAAACTAACTCTCACTATTTATGCCTGGGACTCCCCTCTGGTGAATATCGCTTCTGCTATGCCCAATGCTCCATTTGAAAAAGTTTAACTGAGCCAGAGGAGTTTGTTCCAGTGAAAAACTCAGCAGACTTCCTATTTCTAAGAAATCCAATTTGGTCCATCTTAACTAAGAAGCAACCTCCCAGATAAAGCATATGGTGTATATAAAAAGGCCATCATGTGATATATAGAGGTCATTCAAAAGAAACTTTCATTTCTTTATTTCTTTCTCACCATTTCACTCTTTTAAGTGACACAAATATAGCTGAGCAACAAAGAACACTAACTGATTCTTTCTTATGTTTATGTAGGTGACTTCTTTTCTTTTTTTTCCTGTGAGACAAGCAGGGTTAAGTGACTTGCCCAGGGTCACACAGCTAATAAATGTCAAGTGTTGGAGGCTGGATTTTAACTCAGGTCCTCCTGACTCCAGGGCAGATGCTCTATCCACTGTGCCATCTAGCGGCCTCTGCCGTTGTAGTGGTTGTCTTCTTCTCCTCCTTCTCCTTCTCCTTCTTCTCCTTCTCCTCCTTCTCCTTCTTCTTCTTCTCCCTCCACTTCTCTTCCTTCTCCTCCTTCTCCTTCTTCTTCTTCTCCCTCCACTTCTCTTCCTTCTCCTTCTTCTCCTCCTTCTCCTTCTCCTCCTTTTTCTCCTTCTTCTTCATGACTTAGTTGCAAGTCTACAAAGAGCAAATTCTCTTTTCAATGACTCCTCTTCCCTCATCCTACAGAACAGGAAATCTGGCCTTCTTGGGGTTTCTTGCACCATGACCATCACCTCTTGTCTTTCTACCTTTAGATGCTGGAATGTACCCTCCCCTCACCCCCATTTCCTAGAATCCTGCTTCCTTCAAAGTTCATCTCGGGTATTTCCTTCTACATGAGGCTTTTCCTGAACCTCCCTTCTACTTGCAATTTTTTACCCCAAATAACTATTGTTTATAGTTGATGGATGTTGTACTTATGAACATGCTGTCCCCCCACCTGTGAGAACATGAGCTCCTGAGGGAAGGGACCGCGCGAATGTTTGCTGACTGATTAACAAGATGAGTTAGTTGTGACTCTGTCTTCAGACTTTTTTTCTCCACAGTACAGAAAACATCCTTTGCCAAAAGAGACCTGCAATTCTATCTGTAACTTACACTCCTGGAGAGTTACACGGGATCCTGAGAGCTTATGACTTGCCCTTCAAAACAAAGCTACCATGTTTTTGAATCTAGGCCGTCCTCAATGCTATTCTGCCTCTCTAAGAGCCATGGTGTCCAGAAGTAGGGAGGTGAGTGTCTTGCTGGACTCCATCCCTGGTCATATCTCATCTGAAGTATGGTATTCATTTCTGGTGCATTTTAGAAAAGACATTCAAAAGTCGGTGGGGCAGATGGCGCATTGGATAGAGCACCAGGTCTGAAGTCAGGAAGACTCATCTTTCTAAGTTCAAATCTGGCCTCATAATTATACCTGTGTGACCCTGGGCAAGTCACTCAACCCTGTTTGACTCAGTTTTCTCATCTCTAAAATGAGCTGGGGAAGAAAATGGCAAAACACTCTAGTATCTCTCTGCCAAGAAAAACCCAAATGGAGTCACAGTCAGAAAAAATCAAACAACAAAACGCTAGAGAAAGTCAGAAAAGGACGACTAGAAGGGGAGCGAGTGAGGAATGTTCAGCCAAGAGAAGACAAGACAGGAAGAGGCAACAGACACGGTGCATGATAGTTTGCTTCAAGTATTTGAAGGTCGACTAAGTGAAAATGGCTTTGGATTTCTTCACCTTGGTCCTAGAGAGCAAAACTGAACGCGTTGGATGGAAGTCTGAAAGCGTTCAATTCAGGCTTGATGTCAGGAAACGCTTCCTAACAATTGTTGCTGTCATTGCTCAGTCGCTTCGGTCATGTCCAACTCTTTGTGATCCACTGGACCTCTGTTCATGGGTTTTCCTTGGCAAAACCAAGGAAACACTAAATGGTTTGCCATTTACTTCTCCAGCCCATTTTAGAGATGAGTGAACAGTGTTAGAGCTGCCCAGGGTCACTCAGCTACTAAGTGTCTGAGGGCAGATTTGAACTCAGGAAGATGAGTCTTCCTGACTCCAGGCCTGGAACTCCATCCACTACACCACCAACTGCCCATTCTAATAATTAGAGCTGTCTGAAGATGGAATAGGCTGCTGCCTGGGGAGGTTGTAAGTTTGCCCTCACTGGAGTACTCCGGACAAAGGCTATGATTCTGGGATGGATTAAAGGAGCTCTTGAAGTCCCTTCCAGCCCTTCGATTGCTCATCTTTACTGTTTGTTGATTATTAATTTTGGAAAGAAACTGTTGCCATGCAAGTTAAGTTAATGAAGGCAAAAGGAGTGGAAAGAGCACGTGCCAGTTTAGTAAACACACCTAAATCCAGCTTGCATTCAAGTATCCGAAGCAGCAGATGAGTCCTGAAAAAAATGTGGCACCCAATGTGAAGAATAAGGATTGATGCTGTTAAAAAATCAAGCAACCTACTAAATTATAGGAGGTAAGACTTCATTTATTCCTGTAGAGAAATCTCCTTCCTTCCACCATAAATTAGCTTTCCTCATACTTTGACCTACTTCTACCTTTTTTAGATTATAGCTCTGCTTCTCTTCCATAACTCTAGCCATGCATGAAAAACATACCTGAGTACTAATTCCTTTTGGAACAAAATACTTTGTAAGTAAAATCCAAGTGCTTTTGAGTTGAATTTGAGCCATTTTATGTCTTTTGAAATTTCTTGCATAGTCTCCCTTCTTAAACTATTTGGTTGCTTTTTTTATATCATGACATTTATTATCCCTCATTATCCAAAGTAGACCTTACTGTAAAGGTTTACTTTGTATATTTTAGTAATTGCTTTTTATAACAGGTAAAATTACCATGAAGTAAATAAATAGCATTTTTTAAAATAAAAAGGGGGCTTTTCTGTTCCTCCTTCTAATCTAAACCATTTCTATGTTGTTTGACGTCCCTTTTCAAAGACAACCAGTGCCATCATGAGATGCTGTCTAGCTTGTCCATGAATTGGATTTAAGTGAGGCAGAGTTGTACATTCTCTCTTCCAGAGACATCATACAAGTTCAATGACAAGACAAAATCAGAACAGCTGGCCATGGCCCAGGAGTCAGTGGATGACCTTGACTTCTTCAGTGTCTGACCAAGCTCTAAGTGTTCCACAGTGCCTGCTTTAGCCACCTTCATAGCCATTGGAACAAACTGTTCTCATCTGCCCATTCCACCAGGGGAAGCCTTCACATGCTTGGGATAGACACCCCACTAACTCATCAAGGAATCTGAGGCCTTTATTTACCTACAACTTGGTGTATCCCATCAACTGAGATAGCTTTACCACGATGTGACTACCAAGCATGCTACAGCTTCTTGGAGCCACAGGTGACTGACTGGACACCAAGGGGGGATGAGCAGCCCTGAAAAGGACTCAGTAAGCCCTCACACCAGAGGTGTTCATCCTCCCTTAACAAGGAAGATAGGGTAGCTGAACTGCAGGGTCAGGAGGACAGCAGCTTCTACCAACAGTCCTGAATACCACACTGCCCTCTTTCCCATACTAGCTGACTATATAGCCCACACATAAAAACAGAGATAAACAAGATTTTCCTACTGGTGTTTGAAGGCTAAGTGAATCATACAACTGTGGCATAGCTTGCCATGCTTCAAGCACAGAGAAAGTGCAGTAGTATAGCTACAGAGGTCTGGTATAATTGGGTGGCTTTTCCCATGTTTCTACATTTGTGCTTCCCTGATATGAGGGTGGCCCTGGTAATCTATCAATTAGTATATATTTATTCAGTGTCTACCATGTGTCAGGTACTGTATTAAGCACAGGGATAGAAAAGGGAGCACAAGACAGTCCCTGACCACCAAGAGCTTACACTTTAATGGGGAGACAACATGCCAAGAATTATGAACAAACAAGTTATAATCAGGATACACAGGAGATCATTAACAGAGGGAAGACACTGGAATAACAATAGGTTGGGAAAGGCTTCCTGTAGAAGGTGGGATTTTAGTTGGGACTTAGAGGAATCCATAGGATCATGGACTTAGAGCTGCAAGGGACTTTGATGACATCAATCCAGGCTCCTCATTTTAAAATGGAAGAAATTGAGGTCCAGAGAAGAAACTAAATGACTAGCACAAGCTCAAACAAGAAATAAGTGGAAAGGCCAGGATTGGAACCCAGAGCCTCTAACTTCAAATCCAACCCTTTTTCCATCATGCTTCACTATCTCTTTTAGTTTGGTTATAATTCTAGTCTGTAGTACTAAGTGGCCCAAGGTCTTTGACACAAAGAGCACTGAGATGTGCCACAAGATCATACAAAACTATATCCAAAGACTTTCCAAGTCATTCTGTTATACTTAGAATGGATCAAAGTCAGAGGTCATCAAAATCTAACAGAAATGTGGGAGTCATGGAGAACATCTCATTCCCCATCATGCTAGAGAATCTAATGTTGTCTGGTATCTGATATGGAAAAAGACTATCTACATGGCTCTTTCCCTCCCTTCCTTCCCTTCCCTACCACCTCCCATCTGAAGCCTTCCTACTTCTCCTTAGTTTTCAATGTTCTCCTCTTCCGAAAATAAGTTATTTTCTATTTGCTTTGTGTTCGGGGTTTGTTTGGGTTTTTTGTCTCTATTATCCTATATAAACGCTGCTTCCCCAAGCAGAATGATGAGCTCCTTGAGATTAGCAACCACACCAGAAGAACTGTCTGAGTCCACTATCCTATCCTCACCCACACTCCAGGGTTGTGAGAACAAAGAACAAAACCTGACCTTAGAAGACAGGATGACCTGGCTTTCATGAGCCAATCATAGACCTTTGCAAAAAATTAGCAAGGATGCCCTTTCTGTCTTTACTGTTGGCAAGTTCTTATGGTGAATTTAGATTGGGAACTTCTTTTGATCCACTTCAGGGAGATATTAACAATTTGAAAAAGACTTTCTAACCATTGGAAGGTGCCACCAT
The DNA here is from genome assembly GCA_023548195.1 of Bettongia penicillata ogilbyi. Lineage (NCBI taxonomy): Eukaryota > Metazoa > Chordata > Mammalia > Diprotodontia > Potoroidae > Bettongia > Bettongia penicillata. The sequence goes on along the minus strand of JAJHZJ010000678.1, from coordinate 3,158,064 downwards.
TGCAAGCAACAGGAAGAGATGTTGGATGGTTAGCAGATCCATTCAAGAGTGATTGACGATTTTTATTAGGGAGGATGTAGACACTACTCTTCTAGAAGTCTAACAAGAAATATGGTCGTTAACATTATACATAAATCTGTTGTACTGAGAGCGATTTGGAGCTGGAAGTTGTTGGTGGTCATGAAAGAATACAGAAAGGAATCAATCAGTAGTTCAAAGACTGCTTGGCAGGGTACCTTTCTCCAAACAACATGACAAATCTGATGGGCATAGTAGAGCATAGCCCAATGACTTCTTCCATGAGCAAAAGAAGGAAAAGTCCCAGGGTCAAGAAAAGTATGCCCTAAGGGTATGCCAAAGTCAGGGGGTAAAGGTCTTCATCATTTCTGAAGATGACTTCCAAATTTATACAACCAGTTTTCCTCTCTTCTCTAAGTTCCAGTCTATAACACATAAAATTCAACACATCCAAAATGGAACTTAGGACTTTTTCCCAAAAATGTATTCTTTCTTACCTGCTTGTTTCTTTCAAGGGAACCATCAGACTTTCAGTCACCTAGATTCATAACCCCAGAGTCATCCTTCACACCCCTCTCCACCCACCATAACCAATCACTTCCCAAGTCTTAAAAATTCCATTTCTGTCTTGCAACCATTCCTTTCTCTCCACTCCTACTGGCTACTACTACCCAAGTTCAAGTGTTCCATCACCTCTCACCTGGACTACTGAAATTGTCCCTTAGCTAATCAAACTAGTTCCAGTCTCCTCTCTCTCCAATCCATCCTCCATGCAGTTATCAAACTTACATTCCAAGAACACAAGCTTAACCATGTCACTTCCCTAGGCAGAAATGTGCAATGTCTCTCTCTAGAACAAAATACAAACTCTACAGACATTTAAAAGCCCTTCACCATCTGGCTAGAACCTCTCTTTCCCAAAGGAATCCACATTACTCCCCTTTATACATGCTATATTTTAATCACACTGCCTTATTTGCTGTTCCCCATAAACAAACTTATCTCCTGCCTCGTGTTGTAAAACGTGTCTGGAAGGCACTTTTTCCTTACCTTCAACTCTTAGAATCCTTCCCTGCCACCTCCCACATGAAGCTTTCCTAATTCCCCTTAGTTTTCAGGGTTCTCCTCCAAAAAAAGTTATTTTCTATTTGCTTTGTGTTTGTGTTTTTTCTTTACACCTCCGTGTAGATGTCGTTTGCCTCGGTGAAATGATGAGCGACTTGAGAGCAGCAACTATTTCATGTTTGTCTTTCTCTCAATACCTAATGCTTAGCAAGTACTTCATGAACGCTTATTGAAAATTCTACATATTCCAATGAGACCACTTATTCTAGTATTCAAACTCTACATTTCAAGGGCACCGTAATCTCCCAGTCAAATAAAATATAAAAGGTGCCTAGTAAATTACAAATTTCACCTGACTCAGCCATGAGAGATGTTGACATCTTCAGATCCATGAGTTGGAAAACTGAAAACACGCCTCTTCATCTGAGTGGGCTGTATGTAGCATGAGCGGCCTGGGGGCATAGAGTGAAATTCTTCAATCTCTTCCTGACCTAAACAAAAACAAAACAAAATAAAATGGGATCTGAAGTCAAAGCTCATAAATATGTATGGAAGACTGTCCATCAGCTTCCCACTGGGGATTCCCCACCTAACACTCACAAACCAAAGCAATTTCCACAAATGCATCTTCATTTTCCTCAGGGAATATTATCTGGAGGGAAATTAGTTCTTCTGTCTTTTCAATCAGTTTATTGACTTAGCTTTTTAAAGCATTTGGAAACACAATGTATATACATAAACAGGTTTGATAAGCATTTATAAATTCATGTTCCAAGGTAGTCACAGACTATTGTTTATTTCCCTGTTACATTTCTAAAAATAAAAGAAGAGAATGTGAAGTGTCAGTGTCATTGGAAAGAAAATAAAAACACTTCTAGTGCCTGGAGGGGAAGGCAGAGGCGAGACATTCCCAAATACCCTTAATCTCAGCATAGTCCATTCTCAGATCTCTCCTAAATTATTCTAGATGTATTTGGTACTGTTGGCAAACAGAAAAGAAAGGTGCCATAACTTTAACAGTAGTGTGACTGTACAAAGAAACAGAATCTGGAGGAAATGCCGAAGGCAGAGTTTTCTGCAGGAAAAAAAAACCTTCTTTGAACCAATTCCAATGAAAGTGAGGTTCCAGAATTGCCTGTTACCCCATCTCCATCTTCTCCTCATCATAAAAGCTCTTCCTTTTCAGTCTTTTTATGTGAGGCAATCTAATCCATTCTTCCCCTCCCATCCCTCTTCTCCCAGTGCATCCCTCTTTCTCACCCCTTAATTTGATCTTTTTAATCACCCTATCATATTCTACTCACATCCATACCTTCTATGTATGTTCCTTCTAACTACCCTAATGATGATAAAGTTCTTCATGGTTACAATCGCCATCTTGCCATATAGGAATATAAACATTTTTACGTTATTCCCTTATTATTTCTCTTTCCTGTTTACCTTTTCTTGTATCTTTTATTTGAAAATCAAATTTTCTATTCTACTGTGGTCTTTTCATCAGAAATACTTAGAGATCCTCTATTTCATTAAATATCTATTTTTCCCTGAAGGATTATACTCAGTTTTGCTGGATAGGATATTCTTGGTTATAATCCTAGCTCCTTTGCCTTCCAAAATATCATATTCCAAGCCCTCCAATCCTTTAACATGGAAGCTGCAAATCTTATGTGGTTCTGACTGTAGCTCCTTACTGTAGTGCCACAATACATGAATTGTTTCTTTCTAGTTACTTGCATTCCTGGGATCTTCATTGTGAAATCTCTTTCAAGGACTGATTGGTGGATTTTTTCAATCTCTATTTTACTCTCTGGTTCTAAGATATTGGGACAGTTTTCCTTAATAGTTTCTTGAAATATGATGCCTAGACTCTTTCTCAATCATGACTTTCATGCAGTCCAATAATTGTTAAATTATTGCTTCTCAATTTTCCAGGTCAGTTGTTTTTCCAATGAGATAGTTCACATTTTCTCCTACTTTTTCATTCTTTTGATTTTCTTACATTGTTTCTTAGTATCTTATTGCCCTATTATAATTTTTAAGAATTATATCCTTTAATGAGCTGTGGTACTTCTTTTTCCATTTGACCAATTCTGTTTTTTAAGTTATTTTCTTTCATAATTTTGTGCCTATTTTATCAAGGTGTTGATTCTCTCTTCATAGTTTTCATACATCACTCTCATTTCCCTTTTTTTCCAGTTTTTCCTCTACCTTTCTTATTTGATTTTTTAAAACACTTTTTCAGCTCTTTCAGGAACTCTTTTTAGGCCTGTGACTAATTCACACTTTTCTTTGAGACTTTGCACATAATTGCTTTAACATCACTGCTTCTTCTGGGTTTGCATCTTGATCTTCCCTGTCAGCATAGGAACTTGTTATGGTCAGGTTATTTTGTTCTTGTTTGCTCATTTTTCCCAATTTAAAGTGTCACTTGACTTTTAACTTTATATTAAAGTTGGGCTCTGCTCCCAGGGTAGAGAGGGCACTGACCCAAGCTTCGGATCTTTCTTGCTGCTGTTTTAAGAGTTAGCTAGGAGTCTATAGATTTTCAGTGTTTCCAACGTGGGTATGATCTAAGGAGAGCTGTGGTCACTGCTCTCCTGGTCTGCATTCTCATCTTTACCCAGGAAGGGTCCTTGTTCCCCTGTAGTCCCCTGTGCTACTACTCCTTCTGATCTAGGACTGTGACCAGGTTCCCCACTCTTCTGCAGTCACAATTGCTAGTGCTCATGTCTCTCTTAGAATAGAAATCAGAGTCCTTAGTTCCCTGTGAGCAAGAACAAGCATGTGTCTCCACCCTCAATCTGTACTTTGGCCCCTAATCCTCTACCACCTCAAGTGCTATTACTCCTTTTGACCCTGGGATTGTGACTTGGAACCTAGGAACTGTGAACAATGTGTGTGAACAATGCAACAGGGTCCTGAGCCCAGAACTAGCAAAGTGTCCCTCACAATCTCCTTCCAACCAGTTGTTTCACACACACACACACACACACCACCACCACCACCATCACCATCATGTACCCATCCATCCAACCATCCATGGGCTGAGAGCTCCAAAAGTTGCTGCTACTGCTACCAATGCACTGGTAGCATAGTCTGGATGCCTGCACTGACCTCCAGGGACCCACTACCACTCTGCTTAACCAGACCTTTCCTGTCAATCTCCTAGATTGTCTTAGGAATTTATTTCACCCAACCTTTTGTTGTTTCTACTTCTCTAGAATTCTATTTGAGGTGTTATTTTAGAGTTGTTTGTAGGGAAATTGGGGAAAATTTGCTTGAGTGCTTCCCTAATCTGCCATGTTGGCTCCATCTGCCATCCATATTCTATTTTTGATATATTTAAGAATATAAATTCTCAGAAGGCAGAATCATCCTATGAAATGGTATTAATACATTGGGTCTGTTGAGGAACTCTTAAAAACAAGACCATAGGATAATATATGTTTATAGTATAAGATGCTACCTTAAAACAGACCCCATCCCCACCCCAAACCCACCCCAATTAAAGCATTCTTTCAGATTGCTATAAAATTTAAAACAAGAACTTGCCTCTAATTAGCACTATCCATGAAGGCAATGGAAAGTAGAATTGCCAATGCAGCATGCTGTCAGAATAGAAATATGAGTCTCTGGTAATGGCCCCCAGTAGGGTAGCATGGGATCCTTAAATACCACTGATTCATGGAGAAGGGCAATGTCTGCACAACTTTCTGGCCTTGGAAAAGAGGAAAGTTTCTGCTAGGTACCACACATTATTATTTTGCTGCAACTACACATGGGCAAAGAGAAATGAGTTCAGGAGCCCTCTTCAAAGGCCATGACAAGAGCACCTTGAGGGAAGTGGCAGAACTCTTTGAGTAATGGAGCAATTAGTGGCAACCCTTTCTTGTCCCAGCCATGAACCCCTTCAAGGATGTATAAAATGTGTTACTGTGAGAAAAGTATTATGAAGACACATGTACTTTGACCCAGCTATATCACTGCTAGACCTATACTTTTAAAAATCAAGAAAGAAAAGGTCCTATATGTACAAAAATATTTTAAACAGTTCCTTTTTGTGACAATAAAAAAAAACTAGAAACTAATTGGAATCCCATCCATTGGGGAATGACTGAACAAATTATGGTACATTAATATAACTGAAAAATGTGTATTATAAGCAATAAGGAAATAGATAATTTCAGAGAGATGTGAAAAGATGTATATGAATGGACCCAGAATGAAGTAAGCAAAATCAGAAAATATAGCATCCATATTACATAAAATATATAAAAACTATATGTAAGTGTATAGCATATATGATATATTAAAATTATGGCATCAATATTATAAGAATGAAAAATTTTGAAGACTTTTGCAAACTGATTAAGAATGAAATTAGCAGAAACAGAACAAACTAATACTATAAGTATGAATAACTTTGAAAACTCTAAGAACTATAATCAATGCAATGGCCATCCATGATTTCAAAGACTCATTGATAAAGGTGCCATCCACTTCTAACAGTAAGGTGGCAGTTTTCAGGGTACAGAATGAGACTTTTTTTGGCACAGCTAATATGGGAATTTATTTTGAGTATGTATATTTATCCCAGAAAACTTGTTTTACTTTTCTTTTTCCAAAGATTTGGGAAGGAAGGAAAATAATTCTGTCAATTAATAAAATAAAACTAATTTTTGCAGAGTAAAGGTACACTACATCGAGGAAATGGTATTTCTGGGCACTCTTGTCTTTTTCCCAGATTTTAGTTTTCACTGGGAGAATTATGAGTGGTTTTTTTCCATCCCTAAGTCTTAATGAATCAAGCATCAAATAAGAAAGGATTGGATATTCCTCATTTTGCAGAAATGAAATGTCAGGGACAATTTTTTTAAAGTCTTTTGAGACCACATTCATCTAGTGAGTTGGAAGTTGGAATGGTCAGTGTAATCAATCACATTTCCATGAAGTAATAATGATGGCATGGATAGAAGTTAGGGGAGGTATGGTACAATGGAAAAAGCATTGTGATGAGAATCAGGAAGTCTGAGTTCTTATTCCCAAATCTTCCGTGAATTAACTACATGACCTTGGGTGTCAGTTCCAGTCACCTGGTGCCACATGGGGAAGGATTTAACTATTGAGGCACTAGTCTCAGGAGTTAGCTCTCATTTCCGAGGAAAAGAAAGAAAGGCCAGGTCAGAACCAGAGACAGGGAAGGAATGCAGTGGTCTATTTTCGTACTGAACAATCGGAACGAGTAGACATAAGGGTCAAAAGATGCTGAAGCAGAGGGGCTGAGTTGCTGCACAGTAGCTGGAGGGCATGTTGCAATGCAAACTAAAAGTCCAGTGAAGGAGGCCAGGAAAGCAGAAATGTATCCTCTAAAGCAGGGGTGGGGAAACTGAGGCCTCAAGGCCGTACGTGGCCCTCTAGGTCCTCAAGTGTGGTCCTTTGACTGAATTCAAACCCTGATGCAGGTTCCCACCCCTGCAAAAGAGTAGACATAAAGTAGCAACACATGTGAATGGTTGAAGCGACTCTTTTTTAAGGAAAGAGGAACAGGGTCCAAATTAGGATCCACTGGAGTATTTACCAAGATCGGAACCAGAGTTAATTTGAAATATCAAAATCCAGGAGTTAAGAACAAAAGTAAGAGGCCTGGTCAATCAGTCAATAAGCGTTTAATGAACAGCTACTTCCGACCACTGTGCTAGGTGTTGGGGAGACAAAGACAGAAATGGAACAATGCCTGACCTTGGACAGGATTCACTCTGGAAAGGTCATTTCCAAAGCAGAAGGCAAGGTACAGGAAGCATAGATAAGTTGACTGTTTGTCTGACACACTCTGTTCCCTTGAAATGCACCCTTTATTGTGATTGTGCGTTCTCTACCTTTCCCCTCCCATCCCTTCCCGTCCCTCTCTTATTTTCTCAGAAATTAGTTTCAAGCATGCCTCTTCCATCACACACTCATGCAGCTGATGCGCAGCATGTACTCCCTAAACTCAAAAAGAGGATTTTTATGATCATTACCATTCAATTTCATCATCCCTCATTTTTATCCCTAATTCCACCTCACTATAAGCACCATTTTGGACATCAGTTTTTCCATCTAATAGTTAATTCTCATAACTTTATATCATCTGAAAATTTAATAAATATATTTATTCTGCATGTTGTAAGGAAATACTTTGTAAATATTAAATCTCCACATGAATATGAATTATTATTATGTAAAAATGAGTTAGTATTCATCCAAGTCATTGAAAAAATGTAAAACGTAAGATCAAAGACAGATCTCTAGAACACACCACTAGAGACTACTCTCCAGGCTGATAACACTCTATTAAACAATATTTTTTGGATCTGATCTGTCAAGCAGTTCTGAATGCACCAACTGTGCCAACATCAAACAAATCTTCTTCCACCCTGTCCACAAGTATTCCATGGGATACTCTGTCAAATTCCTTGCTAAAATCCAGCAATCTACAGCAAACCTACCTGTCTATAGCTTGAAAAATCTGTCTTCTCCTTTTTGAAAATTAGAGAAAAGCATAACTATCTCCAGTCCAGCTGCCTCCACTCATTTGCCACAATTCCATCAAGGAACCCTGACCGTCCACCCAGGTCATTCCAATAACCTTATATACAGTTTGAGCCATAGATAGAGAGAGAGATATCATTTCATATATGTATACATTTATGTATTATATATGTATAAACACTCCTAAATATACATGTATAAATAGCTAGATAGCAAACATAAATATAGTATTTTAAAGTTTGCAAAGCACTTCACAAAATAATATCTCAATTTATTCTTGCAACCACCCTGGGAGATAAAGTACTACTATTATCCCCATTTCACAGATGAAAAAACTGAAGCAAATTGATATTAAGTGACTTGTCCAGGAGCACACAGCTAGTAAGTGTGTATGAGGATAGATTTGAACTCAGATACGCCTGCCTCCAGGTTCAGCACTTTATCCACTGAGGCACCTCACCATTTGTAGAGAGAGACCTACAGTGTTGCCTCCCTATTGAGAGGTTAAATAATTTCCCCAAGGGTTTATATGTGCTAGAGTCAGGATTTGAACCCCCCACCTTTCAGACAATATCTCTAGTCACTGTGCTGTACTGCTCTCATAGTTAAGAAATTCTATCCTGGTAACCTCTCTCCAATACTACCATACCAGTTCTCTCTTCCGACATTGCCACTACCCTGGCGCAGGCTTTCATCACCTCATTCCTAAACTAGTAACTTCATTCACAGACTCTACAATTCCGCCAAACTGTCCAGATGGCTGTTCCTCACATAGGACCTTCCACCTCCCTCTCCCCACCTGTGCACAAACTATCTCTCATACCCAGAATAAACACTGTTCTCACTTCTGCCTCCCAGGCAGAAAGATAGTCTTATATGTTTATATACATATATATATACATACATATACGTACGATATATGTATGTATATTTATATTTACATATTTATATTTATGTTAGATCACTTCAGATGTCACTTCCAATGTGAAGCCTTTTCTAACATACACACACACACACACACACACACACACACACAGCTGCTAATGCCTCTCCCTTCACAATTACTTTGCTATATTTGCTATATACTTCTGTGTGTGTCATTTTCTCTTATAAAATGTAATTTCCTTGAGGACAAGGGCAGTTGCATTTTGCTTTTGCATTAGTACAGTGCCCTTAATACACAATGATCATTTGATTGACTGAGTGATATCAGCATATCTTAGTCTGTCTTTCCATTATTCTAATTACAACAATAAAATGATTGCTGACATTAACTTAACATAGATTCACAAAGTACTTTATATGCATTGTCGTTTGATCCCCACAACAACCCGATGGGGGAAGTATTATTTTTATGTCCATTGTACAGATGAAAAGCCTGAGATTCAGTAGAGTTGCATCTTATCCAGAGTAGCGCAGCTAGTAAACGTCTGAGGTAAAATATGAACTCAGGTCTCCTTGATTCCAAGTGCAGCATTCTGTCAACTATGTCACATTGCCTCACAACATGGGCAGCTCATTCTATTTTCTAATCATAAATTTATTCAGGGAGATCCATTCTGTCACTTTTTAGTGGGACTCTTCATCAGAAATATATTGCAGCCTACTTGTACCAACCATGAATCTTCCCATTGGCTTTTTTTTGGGGGGGGCACCCACAACTCTAATTCTTCAAAGAACATAATGTTCCAAGATTCACAATCATAAAGCATTACCCCGGAGATCTTTGTGCCAGGAAAGAACTCATTATGCACAATTTCCTAGCCACAATCCAGCTCCCAGTCTTGCTCCTATTCACTTCTAGGATTACCTTCCATTGTCCATCTGAAGTGTCTATCTCAGATACATGGACTAACTCATGCAAGAACATCTGGAGAACCTCATTGTCTGTAGGGAATCATCTTTCCACTTACAGAACCTGTGTTGGAAACGCATTATGGGAGAGAGGATTCAGAGGAAAATAGGGAAGTGTAAAATTCAGAGAAGCTTCAAATGGTCACAAGTCCAAAAAGAGTTCTTGGAAGAACTTTAAAAGCTCTTCAAAATAAATAAGAAAGAAGGTAAGGAAGTGAATAGAATTTTAGATGTGATAGATAACTGGAGGGAACTCAGTGGAAACAGAAAGAAATGCACCTTTTTCTCAGTGGTACATGATACCTTGACAAAAATTGACCATATTTTAGGGCATAAAAATGTTAAAAGCAGAAAATTAGAAATATTAAATGTATTCTTTTTCAGATCATAACGCAATAAATTATATTTAATAAGGGACCATGGAAACACAGAAAAAAACTAACTGAACACTAAACAACCTAATTTTATTTCCTTGTGAGGAAATTAGGATTAAGTGATTTGCCCACAGTCACACAGTTACTAACTAGCAAGGGTCTGAGGCTGGATTTGAACTCAGATCCTCCTGACTCCAAGGCCAGTGCTCTATCCGCTACACCACGTACCTATCCCTAAACAATCTAATTTGAAAGAATCAGTAGATTAAAGAACATATCATAGAAACAATAATTACATTAAAGAGAATTATAAAAATGAGACAACATATCAAAACCTATGGCATATAGCAAAAGTAATAATCAGAGGAAAAATTGTACCTTTAAATGCTTATATCACCAAATTAGAAAAAGAGCAGACCAATGAATTGCATACACAATTTTTAAAAACTAGAAAAAGAACAAACTAAAAATCTCCAATTAAACACTAAGTTAGAAATCCTAAAACTTAAAGGTGAGATTAATAAAATTGAGCATAAGAAAATCATTGAGCTAAAAAATAAAACTAAAAGCTGATTTTATGAAAAAAAACAATAAAATAGATAAACCAGTTAATATGACTTTTAAAAAGAGAGACAGAAATGCCTTATGATAGTGGCAAATACCTTTCAAAAATAAGAAGTTCCCTGTTTTTTGGTCAACTCTAGTTGTTGAGAAGTTTTTATTTTTCATGGTTTTCTTTAAATCTTTTCCCAGATAAAGATTTCCAGTGTCTTCAACCAATCATCATATGAATTATCTGGTAGCCCTTCACCAAACTCTAGTTTGTCAACATATCACACAATAATGAACATAATTCTCCAAAAGGCATTTGAGCAGAACCTTGAGGTAGGATTTTTACCTCTCTGTCTTGGACATTATGTCTCTCTTAATGCAGCCCAAGATCCTATTAACTTTCTTGACTCCATATCACACTGTTGACTTATAGAACTTGTAGTCTGCTAAAAATTCCGAGATCAATTTCAGACAAACTGCTATCTCACCATGCCTCCATAACTTTGTACTACAAAATGAAGACTTTCCTTTTATCACCATTACATTTTATCTTAATAGATTCAGCTCAATATTTTATACTATTGGGCTTTTTAGACCTTGTCTCTATCACTCTATATTTGTCATTTCACATGGAACAGTACTTAGGTCAACACCAACTTATGATAAAAGCTCATTTGTAAAACACTGTGAAGATATAGACATAAATTTTGATATGGATATAGATATAGATAGATTTTTGTTTTCAGTGTTCCTCAATAATCTTGGCTTATCTAAGACATTAGTTTTCTAATTTAATCCACAAGGATGATGATGATGATGATGATGATGATGATGATGATGATGATGATGATGATGAAATATTTACAAATATGTAACATTTTCAAGTCAGCGTCCTTATGCTATTTTCATCTTTAAATGTCTTGGAATAACGTGGCTCAATTGAGTTTCACACTAAACTTTCTGTGGACTTGGTTTTGCTTCCACTGCTATTTATTGCTTAAGGAGGTAATGGTTTTCAGTTTTCCACCATCTTCTCCCCAGTTTTATAAATTAGTTTTTATTTTTATCAGCGGGTATCAACCTTAATACACTAAAGGGTGAAATGACAAATATAAAGAACTTATAGAAACTGGGGAAGACTTGCATGAATTGATGCAGATGACATAAGAAAATCTACACAATGACCACATTAATGTAAGTGAATCACTTCCTTATTGAGTAATAGCCATCCCTCTCCTTTGGGATAAGAGAAATTATTATTTTCTATTAATAATCAATTGTTAAATTGGATTGAGGCTTTTCTTTTCTATTTCCTCATTCAGGGACCAGCCCTTGTAGATCATTCAGTCAGTTTCTAAGGGACATTGTTGATAGATGAGATTGCCCAAATCCTCTAGGTACATGCTCTGTGATTTTGGATAGAATCCTACCCAACTAGAAGACCTTACAAGCAGAATCAAATCTAGGTGAATTCTCACCCTTAGGAAGCAAGTCTATGCCCTTTCCCTATTCTCTATCATGGTCTATGGTTACCCAGTTTATGAAGGAGAACATTAACTAGAGCTGTCTGGGTAGAGACAGATTCTTTTGCCCAGATTACTGAAGGCAGCTGAACCGCATAATCAAATCACTTTCTCAGCAGGAGGAGCTAAAGACTTTCAGACCATCTCCTCATTAATATGTCCACCATCTCATTAATTGCCCACTAATTAGAGTATGTTTTCACCTGTCAAGAGTACCTCTTTTTCCAAAAGCATTAGTATTTAGTAACCTCCATGGTTTTGTCTTTGGTTACTGAGAGAGATCCCTGACTTCAATTTATTGATTATTTGTTAACCTAATTAATAAACCGATTATTAATTACCCAGAAATTCTGTTTCTCAGACTTCCAATTTCTCTCAGGAAAGGAGATAAAGTGTTTTCTAATTAATGTTGCTTCAACATTCTTTTGGTCATTTTGTTGTGACAACTGCTTTACATTAATTAAACTTTTACAAAAAATGGTGATAGGTCAGTAAACACAAATCACAGAAGGTTTGTCAAATGAAATAATGATTTTAATTTTTTTTAAATTTTACACATTCAAAAATTATCTCAATTAATATTTGTTGGCTACCAAGGAAACGTCTGCATTGTTAGGGTCAGCTTGTGAACATTCGTTTAGCAGTACCTTGTCACACATCTGCATCACCCACAAAATGGACCTCTTCCTACATAATGTCAGATGTTAAAAAAGCAAAAATATAAACTATTCCATAATAATTTTTTAATTTTCAAATGTAATTGTCACATTAAGAAAATAAAATAAATAATAAAGTAAACTATATATGGGCAAAGTGGAATAACAAAAAATATTTTCCTAAAACATTTAAAATATTTTGTTAAAGATTTAGGGAAGCTAGATTGCACGGTGAATAGAGCACCAGGCTGGGGCTCAGGAAGATCTGAGTTCATATCTGACCTCAGATACTTATTAGCTGTGTGACCCTGGACAAGTCACTTAACCCTATTTGCCTTAGTTTCCTCATCTGTAAAATGAGCTGGAGAAAGAAATAGCATTCCCCTCTTTACCAAGAAAACCCCAAATGGGGTCATGAAGAGTCAGACACAACTGAAACAACTCAACCACAACAAAACCATTGTGCATTATAAAGATTCTATAAATATTTACAGAATTTTCCAGAGAAATCATGCAAAATGCTCCTAAGCTTTTCTTGAAGGGAGAATCTGACTACAGAAGTACAATGGTAGTGACAGTCATAATATTTATTGTTCCCATATTTGTTCAAACAGCCAAACTTGTCCATCTAAGACTTAAGCCTGTCTAAAAGATATATTTTTAAGAATAACTTGTTAGCAGCTTTAATCAGTGTAAAAAGGGGGAAAGAGCCTAAAATACTAAAAAAAAAAAAAATGACATAATCCTGCAGCTATCTGACAGCTTAAACCATTAAGGGAGAAATGAAAAAAAGCAGAAAAGTGTCACTGATTTTAAAGAGCTTCACGACAATCTAGATGAGACTTCTAGCCCCTGTTCCTGCATTAAAACTATGAATCAAGACAAGATAAAGATTTGCTAACGTCCATTTAATCACCAAAGGGCTAAAGGTAGTCCGAGTGTAATTCATTTAATCCATTAAATGCAAACCAAAAAAAAAAGTCCTGGCAAAATAGCAGAAGTGATTCATCCTTAGTGTAGAGAGTGAATTTAAATATTATTCATGGCATATTCATGGCATCATTAATCTGCATGCTTCTTTGGCTTGGACTTTGTAAAGGGCTGTGCTGGAACCAGCTCATACCAGGTGACACGAGTTAATTGTATAATTTTGAGTATGAGTATCTATATTTCAGAAAGAAGGAAACACTAAAAGTCAGGGTTTGTTTTGTAGTTTTCATTGTCCATACTTAAGAAACTTATGGAGAATGTGTTAAAATGCATATTAAACTTTAAAATAAGTCAAGCATACTTTTTTGGAGAGTCAGTTGTTAAACATTTTCCAGGACACCCTTGGTTTGTTGTTTTTCCACTGCTCTAGCTACATTATTTGCTAATGGATTTGGGAGCACTTAAGCCTGGAACCAGAGCAGCACAGGATGGATCTGTTTTAGATCATTTATTTTTCAAAATGTCTAAGCATCTTCCCAACGTGTCTACGTTAGGGTGATAAATCTGGTCATGAGACATACTTATGAGCTGCCATTGGGAACTCTGGAAGAAACAGTTGAGGTTTAAAAGTCTCTCCTTTGAAGGAGAAATTCTGTGGTCCTGAAATGATTACATGACAATAACACCTATTGTTTATATTTGTTTGCCTCAGTTTCCTAAACTATAAAATGGAGATTATATCAGCACCGACCTTGCAGGGTTGTTGTGAGGTTCAGATAAGATAATATTTGCGAAGTGTTTAGCATAGTGCCTGGCACACAGTAGGCCATGTATACATGATTGCTTCCTTCCCCTTCACTCCCTTCCTCCATTATTTCCATCTGGTTCTGCTTTCATCCTAGGAACTGGCTCTGCCTACAAATTCGGGTTTCCTTAAGGATCCAATGGGAAAAACCAGGCTATCTTATCTCACTGAGAATTCAGAACATGGGTTTCATCTCCAGCTCCACTCGTCTCACACACAAGTCATCCTGCAAACCTTAAAGAACGATATAAATGTTTTATTGTAGCTATTGTGATTACATTTAGTTCTTTGATTCATTTGACTGTCAGGTGCAATTGCTCAGTGTCATCATGTCATCTTTGCACATCCTTCTGATCTGATGGTGAGCGTGAGCCTCGCTTCAACTAGTCAATGACTGAGCTGCTCACGGAGCACTGATACTGGTATGGCTCCCACATGCGGAAACAGGAGTTTGCTGTTTGTTAAGATAAAGTACTTTTTATTTCCCGTGCTGATGTTCAGCACTCACTGTATGGCCAACCTTGACAATTTACATTTTCAGAAGGCATATGCACAAAGTAAAAGTAATGGCGGCATAGTGAGGAGAAGGAACACCGTATCAGAATAGTGTTGGGACCACTAATATTCAAAACAAACTAATTATAAACGCTAAGAACAACCCAAAAAGTTGTCTAATTGTTAGGAGCAAAAGCATAGTATCTGACCTATAGTAGACACCTGACAAGTCCTTGTAACTGACTGAATGATTGACAGAACCACTAAGAATGGGTGGGATAATAAAAAGTGCTATAGAAGTGCTATACTCAACTTTCCTTTTGTTGATTTTTCTCTCACAAAAAGATTAGTCTTTAGACTGAGAAGTACAAAACAAACATGTTCATATGGAATAAAGAGGTAGTTAGAAGCATCTACCTGCCCTTTGTGTTGTGATAAAAATCTGCAATCTAGAGAAACTGAGGCACAAGTTTTTGAACATGATCAATTTGTTAGCACGACTAGCAATTGCCAATGAAAGGAAATCAATGACTCCCCAGTATCCAGAGACTCATGTGACAGTCAGAGCAGCTTTTATACAGTTGGTTCCACAAAGTCTAGTGATGCAAAGTAAACTAATACTATGACTGATCTATAAGAAAAGTGAAAGGTGGGCTATGCATTTTGCCTAATCATACATACAAACAAATGGCCTGGAAAATAGATCCAGGAGGGACAATTTAAAAATTATGGGACTATCTGAAATTCATGATCAAAAGAAGAGCCTAATCATAGAAGAAGAGGTTTCTAGAATCTATAGCTCATGGAAAACACAGAACTGAACAACACTTCTGGAAAGTCCTATCCCAGATACCACTCAATACCAGAGAAGCCCAGTGCTAGGTAAAATATCTCCTGACCAGGTTGACTCATCTTCCATCCATCTTCCTTATGTCCCTCAAGAGACAGGATCAGTTGTTGCCCTTAAAATTAAGAAACCTAAACTAAAATGCTTAACTGTTAATCAAGTAACAATCTAACTTTCACATTCCCCACTTTGATTCTGTAAAGTCATGTCTCCATCATATCACCATCTATAGACAAAACTGATAATGATCAGACATGATCAATATCAATTGAAATTAAATTATCAATGCGGCAATAGAAAGTAATAATTACAGGGCACAAGACTGTATAAAAAGAGGATGGAGTTAAGACTGTTGGATAACAGTACAGACTTGCGAGGACTCTCCCCAAATCCAGCCAAATACCTGTAAAAAATGACTCTAAACAAATTCTGGAGCTTCAGAACTCACTGAATGATGGAGTGAAGTAAATCTCCAGCCCAAGACTGCCTGGAAAGTCACTGGGAAGTGTCTATTGTGCCACACTAGGAGCAGAGTGCAGTCCAGTGTGGGCTACACCAGCACAGTTAGGCCCACATATTGTGGGGGGATCAAGCAGCTGACAATAAACTTCCTCATGCTAACTGGAAGTAGAGAACTACTTTGACAAAGAGCTCGAAAGTCAAGTAAATGGCTGGGAAAATGAGCAAAAACCAGAAAAAAGAATCAGACCATAGAACCTTACTTTGGTGACAAGGAAGACCAAAGTATACAAACAGAGGAAGACAACAAAGTCAACGTTCCTACATCCAAAGCCTCAAAATATTAATTATTTTCAGACCATGGAAGAGCTCAAAAAGGACTTTGAAAATCAAGAAAGAGAAGTAGAGCAAAGATTGGGAAGAGAAATGAGAACAATGCAAGAAAATTATGAAAAATGAGTCAACTGCTTGCTAAAGGAGACTCAAAAATGCTGGAGAAAATACACTTTAAAAAATAGACTAGCCCAAATGGCAAAAGAGATCCAAAAAGCCAACAAAGAGAAGAATGCTCTAAAAAGCAGAATTGACCAGATGGAAAAGGAGGTTCAAAAGCTCACTGAAGAAAATTATTCCTTAAAGATTAGAATGGAACAGATGGCAGCTAATAACTTTAGGAAAAAATCAAAAACTTATAAAACAAAGCCAAAGGAATGAAAAATTAACAGACAATTTGAAATATCTCATTGGAAAAACAACTGGCCTGGAAAATAGATCCAGGAGGGACAATTTAAAAATTATGGGACTATCTGAAATTCATGATCAAAAAAAGAGCCTAGACATCACCTTTCAAGAAATTATTGAGGCAAACCACCCTGATATTCTAGAACCAGAGGGTAAAAGAGATCCTGAAAGAGATCCCAAAAAGAAAACTCCTGGGAATATTGTAGCCAAATTCCACATTCTCCCAGGTCAAGGAGAATATATTGCAAGCAGTCAGAAAGAAACAATTTGAGTATTGTGGAAATACAATTAAGATAATACAAGAGCTAGCAGTTTCTACATGAAAAGATCAAAGGGTGTGGAATATGATATTCCAGAGGTCAAAGGAGCTAAGATTAAAAACAAGAATCACCTACTCGTCAAAACTGATTATAATACTTCAGGGCGAAAAAATGGTCATTCAATGAAATAAAGGACTTTCAAGCATTTTTGTTGAAACCACCAGAGATGAATAGAAAATTTGACTTTCAAATATAAGAATCAAGAGAAGCATGAAAAGGTAAAGAGGAAAGAGAAATCATAAGAGGCTTACTAAAGTTGAACTGTTTACATTCCTATGTGGAAAGATAATATTTGTAACTCTTGAGACTTTTCTCAGTATCAGGGTAGTTGAAGGGATTATATACACATAGACAGAAGGCACAGGGTGAGTTGAATAGGTAGGGATGATATCTAAAAAAATAAAATTAGGGGGTGACAGGAATAAATTGGGAGGAGAAAGGGAAAAATATGAGGCAAATTATCTCACATAAAAGAGGCGAGAAAAGGTTTTTTCAATGGAGTGGAAGAGGGGGGAAGTGAGAGGAAAAGAGTGAAGCTTACTCTCATCACATTTGGCTTATGGAGGGAATAACATGCACACTCAATTTGGTATGAAAATCTATCTTACACTACAGGAAAGTAGGGGAGAAGGGGAGAAGCAGGGGTGGGGGGGATGGTAGAAGAGAGGGTAAATGGGAGGATGGGGTAATTAGAAGTAAACACATTTGAGGAGGGACAAGGTCAAAAGAGAGAATTGAATAAATGGGGGGGCAGGATAGGATGGCAGGAAAAATAGTCTTTTACAATATGACAATTATGGAAGTGTTTTGCATCATTATACATGTATAATCTATATTGAATTGCTTGCCTTCTCAGTGGGGATTGGCAGGGATGGAGGAAAGGAGAGTAGTTGAAACTCAAAGTTTTAGAAAGAATGTTAAAAATTGTTTTTACATGCACCTGGGAAATAAGATATACAGGCAATGGGGTATAGAAATCTGTCTTGCCCTACAATAGATGAGATGGGGATAAGAAAAGGGAGGGATATGATAGAAGGGAGAGCAGATGGAGGAAGGGGTAATCAGAATGAACACTATCTTGGGGTAGGCAGAGGGGAGAGATGGGGAGAAAATTTGGAACTGAAAATCTTGTGGAAGTATCTGTTGAAATCCAAAAATAAATTAATTTTTTTTACAAAATTCAAAAATATATATTTTATATAGTGTTAACCATGAGAGGTTTAATTATTACTGATGTTGGTTGACTGCTACAAATGGCCCAGGAAACAGTGATTTGACAGAAACTGGCTCCCATGACTCAGGAATTGTTTTAGTGCTAAAGCCTTGCTACTTATGTCCAGCATGTTGACAAAATCCACTGGGAACAATCCCCTTTGGTAAATTAACCTTACAGACAAAAAGGTACATGGAAAAGGTAGAATTTACATGACTTCCAGGTAATACAATAATCAAGTGCCATTGTACACTAGCAGCGCACTTCCAATGCCCATTTAATCTCCAACTAAGTTTCAGATGTCTCAGGTATTCATGTGGTCCCTGGAAACAACATCTCATGATGTCATTCTAGACTAAGTCTCAGTTAATGCCAGCTCTGAAGGCGGGTCTTCACAGAAGGACTTCTTGTCTGGTGCAAGGGTCCATGGGTATTTTTGCTAAAACCCTTTTACAAAACAGATCTTAAAATTCATAAAAAAAAAAAATTAAGTTTCTAAAACCAGAAAATAGACCAATAGGCCAAAGGGTATATTCCATGAATGTCATTTGTATTTGGGAGCCAATGGCATGCACACACATTGTCTTGTAGTTTCTAAAAATTGTGTGCCTCATTTAATTTTTTAAAATTTTACATTCATCTTCATTCATCTTTATCTATCTGTATCTAAATTTGATTTCAACCCATTTCCCCTTAGGAGGATATTATGATTATATTCACATAATGAAAGAATATTGTAGTCTTGATCACCTATAAAAAAAATATCATGCTGTCTATTATTTGTAATTCAAATGACAATTTAATTTAAAATGATTCCTCACTATAGTAATATTATACTAGCATATATTATTCATTCAAAAGTCATGGACAGGGTTTATTTCTTATGTTTATTACAATGAAAAAAGAGGCATCATTATACCCTTTCCCTTATAAAAGAAATTTGTTATACGAGGGAAAAACAAGGGACAGAGCAGGGTCAATTATGCTTGATTTCACATAACTTGTAAGATCTTATGACCCAGCCTGAGTAGGAAATCCCAAGTAACTTCACAGACAAGGATTTCCTAGAAAGATTTTGTCATTCTATTCTCCCAGTAATGAGTCATTATTTTTTAAATTTAAAATGTAATATAACCCATTAAATATTTAACAGTTTTCAAATGTACTTGTCATATTCTTTCAAGAGTTCAATTCATAATCACATCCAAATAGAAAGAGAAGTTATTTTTTTAAGGGCATTTTTGATACAGTGATTTCTAAAATTTTACAATATAAGAAAGATATTAGAGATAAATAGGAACATACACAATGCTATGCGTTTAAAACATTATCAGTCAGGTGATATTAATTCAGTCCAATGCATTTTCAAATTATCTATATAGAACTGTCTTATTTAGAATTCAGATACAATTATCTTATTTGTTTAGAAAATCATTTCTTATTAGCCCTGACATTTTAATATTAGTCTCATCTTAATCCATGATGGAGTAATCACACTTAACCAGTTTATTTAGTGCTTATGACATGCCAGAGTTTCAGAGCCATACTTTCTGTAGTTCTTTAAATGTTTAGTATTAGATTTTCTGGCTGTAATTTGAATGTCTGAAATGTATCAGTTCTCAGATTTGTTAACTTACAATGCCATTTTTAAAAAGCACCTTTTACATGGCAGAGCATTTTGTATGAATTCCTATAATGTCTGAATATTACAGCTCTCATCCTCTGCACAAACTATGCACTTCCTAATTATGTACTTCTCCCAACAACCCTGGGAGGTAGATGCAAAAAGCACATCTTACTGTAAATGAGACTACATTAGTTTCAGGAGAAAAATTCCTACCAAATCAATTCTTGATTTATAACTACTAATGGCAATATTTAACTCTTATTTTCCCACAGGATCTACAGTTTTTAATTAGCCCATGTTCAAAAAATTCATGGTGGCACTCCCAGCTCCCCGTAACTAGTTCTTTATTTCTTTAAATCACCCAAATGTCAAATCAATTCCTTTTATTTTCCTAACTTAACCCTACCAGTGTACCTTAAGAGTGCAGATAAAGAAAGGAACTTTTAACTTCTTTAAACTTCTCACCCAGAGGCTTTTTGGCTATAACGCTGGCAGGAAAAATCACTATATTTTTTTACAAAAGCCTTAACTATGAAACCAGACCAAAGAAACAATATTTTCTCTGTCAATCAGTTAGTTAATATATATTTGTTAAACTTTCATTTAACCCTTTAAAGTCTTACAAAAATACTTTTATAATCTTATATTCATTGGGGAAGGGATCCATGCAGTACTTATGAAAGAAGCATTTCTCTAAAAATTCCTCAGATCTTTTTATTTCACTGGGATGAAAACCCTTCCTCAAATCTCCTTTTCAAACCTCTAAAATTATTTACTTTCAAACACTCCATTCACACTGTGTTAGCATAAATATGCTCCAACTTTCCTTTAACTCTCTATCCATTCTTCTCTCATCCCTATATGCTCACATTTTCTTCCTTCCTTTCTCTTTCTATCCTGTCAGTGGAATTTTTTAAAGCCCTTCAAAACTCTCCAGTTCACATATTCTGATCTAGCACTCTCTTACTTTCCTCTACTTGCTGAATTCCCCTGGTCTTCATTGCCCAGTCACATCCAAGACTGTCGAAAGGTTGAATCTTCATTCTAGTGAATTTTCCTTTATACTTTAGTACAAATTTTTATTGCACAAAGCCAATTAATTGCAATACTGTCACATCTGGAGGTTCTCAAAGGATTACAAATGCATAGTTCATTCCCATTTTTTGAGGCCTTTTGGTCAATTAGAATTGATTACAATCTCAGTTTTTATAAGTTGTAGTCAAATAAACCTAAATATAACTCACTCAGCACAACTACAGAATTTAAGGCCTCTCCTGGGTACTAATTATAGTGTCACAGATTTCAGTAAGTAGAATGACTTTGGAAAAGTCATTTATCTCCTTCTTTTATGCTAGAGAAGCATTTATCCATGTATTTCACAAAGGAATCTATGTGGCAATGACCAGGGGGAACTGGCCATACCTAACTATGGTTTCTCAATTTATAGTTATGGTATAAAAGCAACTTTCATTTTGATGCTGATATTTAAGTGTGTAAACAAACTTGTAAACACTCCTTCTTTGCCTGTAAAAGATTTTAGTTTTTGATATTTTCCACTGTAGTAGCTTATTAAATTGTTGTATCTAATTATGTAGTTAGGAGTTTTAAGTTTGTCTCTCATCAAAGAGGAGTTAATTTTCTAATTATTTGAAATTAACAGACATCCTAATCACACTAATTTAATTTTTGGATTCAACTAAGTCAAATATAGCTGTATAATCACTAACGTTAACAATTCAAAATCTCAATATTTTACAAGGACAATTAGCTGCCAGAATTTCAAATTTCAGGGCCCACTATTATGAATCAGCTTGTGCTTTAATTTTATAAAATTAACATGTTGAAAAGTGGTGGTGAGACTACAACTGTTGAGAAGTAATTGTGAATACCACATTGGTTCAATTAAATGTAAGTTAAATCACAGAATCTTTGGCAGTACGCTTACACAGTTCCTTTGTTGTTTAAAAGAGAATGATATAGCCTTTCCTAATGACTCTATGCCACTTTCACTGTTTAATGCTAGAGCAGCTTATTATAATTTAATTAATATATGAAGTCACAGTTTTATCTTTTATTAAAAACTCAATCTTGACTTTACACATCAACCAGAACTATTAGAAATTGCACTTCTGAAAAATCAGTGTCTGATGGAAATTAATTTTCTGAAGTGTTCAAGGTGTAACTTTTTCTTTGTTTCCTTTCAAACCACTCAAAAGCTGTCTACTTCTTCTGTTTTCTTAATCTGACCAATCATCTATGTTCTTGTTATATTCCATCCACAGTAATTCATTCCATAACTTATCATAGCCTTCATGGAAAAGCCTTAAATTTTACTTATTTTTCAGTTGCTTGCTTATTTTAAAACAAGCTTTAATGTCTCTGGGAGCACTTTGGAATTCACCTTTAATCTGCAAGTCCAGTATCTTGGTGTCTTCAGGTTGGTTGTTTAAAAGCAGAGAGCAATAGAACGATGAATAAATTCCAGCTTTACTTACTTTTATTCTTTGGCGAGAGAAAACTGAAGGTGGTCTAAAATTTCCCTCTTTTGCCTTTCAATTAGGGATAAAAAAAATTACATTGCCATCCTACAATAAATCTGTCATTCCTTTCAAGTGCAGTTTCTAAGTGTACCATTTAAAGAATTTGTAATTTACACTAAAGTTAAAACTAATTCTACAGAGTGGCACCCAAAAACTTTAGACTCAGAGAGTGGCAAACTGAAACTGCTTTGGGAAAGTGAACTTAATCTGTTGATCAAAAAGTGAAATGGACTGCTCTGAGTGCTGAATGTTTTTGCTCAGGTGATATTTGATCAGTTAGAGATTGAATCTCACTCTTTAATTCCCCAAGATATTACTTCAATGTTAAATAGCAAACATTTTTTTTAGTTCTTAGCTTTGGAATTATTTAAACTCACAGGAGTTTTATTCTATTTTTTTCTGTGCTATTTTCCTAAGTTCTTAACACCTCTGAATTTTACTGAATTTCTCTTGAACAGATTTCATGATTAACAAAAACAGTTCTAAAATTTTAAACTACAGCTTTAACAACAGTCTCAAGGAATTCTGAAGTTCCTCCTTTTTGTGAAGTAACCTAATTGATCTGCCAATTTTCGTTTGTATCAAACTTTACAAAGTTTACTGATACCTCAAAAAAAAAACCTCTCAAAATGCTCACAAAAATATTCAAATTATAATTTAGAAATTTTCAGTAGAGAAATTTTTTTTCTTTTAGTCACAAACCGAGTCTCTAATTAATTTTTGCATCTGTCTTTCATCTCCACAATTTCCAACATGGCCAGTATTAGAAATATAAAGAGAAAAGAGAGTCTTGCCCTTTCAAAAGGCTTTTAAAAGTTTTACTTCTTACAGGGTTTTTTTTTTCCTTCTTTGCTGATAAGATAGCTCAGATAAAACAGACCCTTTCATGGCAATAAAAGCATGTATTCCCTGAAGTATTGTGGCAAAGCTCTCCAAAGAGCCAGAGGCATTTGGGCAGTGACAAAGATTTCCTGAGGATTCTAAGTTTTCTTTCTTCCTTGTCTTGTCCATATGGGTCAGTTTCTGGGATATCAAGATAAAGTCTTAACAATGTCACATTTCTGGTGCTGGTGACAGCAGGTTTAAATCTCTTCTGGAAAGTAAAACCACCAACAGCCAGTCCCTTTTTCTGAAAGATGATGATCTTTGATCATCCTGGAAGAAGACTTGGGTGAGGAGCAAAAGAAGAGGGTATAGTCAGAACAGGATAGCCAGATGCAGGCACTTTAAGGAGAAGTGACCATATCCAATCAGGGCTGCCCCATACCATTGTTGGTTTGAGGTTGAGATTGTTCAGTGGCCATTCTTGGCTTCTCTGATGTGCAATAATCAAGAGTCAAATTCAGACTAAAATAGTTCATCAACTGAAATCTCCAGCAATCTTAGATCAAATGCTAATTAATTTAACAAAGTAGGTTGCATTTTCATCATTCCCAGATGAACTGGCAGCTTGCCTTGACTCCAGGATATAAGCAGTTTTTCCATCTGGTAGGGGTTTCCCATAGGAATATTGTTACCTGCTTCCAACATCAATTGTTAAAGGGATATGAAATGAGAAACCAGCAGCAATAATCAAAAGTGGTCAGGGGAGGGTAATTAGGTAATTAGGAAGTTGACCCCACAGTTGGGCTCTCCTGGAAGAGGGCAGTGACTAGTGAGGTCATCCCAGTCAAAGCATGGAATTCAAGAACTTCTCCTTTCAAGAATGGAGAAATTTATGACCAAATAAGAGATAGAGAACATTATGAAATGTAAAATGGATAATTTTGATTGTATTAAATTGAAAAATTTTTGCACAAACAAAGCCAATGCAACCAAGATTAAGAGAGAAGCAGAAAACTGGGAAAGAATTTTTACAAGTATCTCTGATAAAGGCCTCATTTCTAAAATACAGAGAGGACTGAGTCAAATTTACAAGAATACAAATCATTTCCCAGTTGATTAATGGTCAAAGGTTATGAACAGGCAGTTTTCAGAGGAAGAAATTAAAGCTATTTATAGTCACATAAAAAAATGCTCTAAATGATTATTAATAAGAGACATGCAAAACAAAACAACTTTGAGGTACCACATCACACCTATCAGAATGCCTAACATAACAAAACAGGAAGATGACAAATGTTGAAGAAGATGTGGGAGAGTTAGAACACTAATTCATTGTTGGTGGAGCTGTGAGCTGATCCAACCATTCTGGAGAGCAATTTGGAACTATGCCCAAAGGGCTATAAAAATATGCATACCCTTTGATCTAGCAATATCACTTCTAAGACTGTATCCCAAAGAGATCATAAAAATGGGAAAAGGTCCCACATGTACAAAAATATTTGTACAAAAAAGCTCTTTTTGCGGTGGCCAAGAACTGGAAATCGAGAGAATGCCCATCAATGGGGAATGGTTGAACAAGTTGTGGTATGTGAATGGAATGGAATGCTATTGTGCTATAAGAAATTATAAACAGGCAGACTTCAGAAAAACCTGGAAAGACATATAAACGGTTACTGAGTCAAATGAGCAGAACCAGGAGAACATTATACACAGTAAAAGTCACAGTGTGTGCGGACTGTTTCTGATACACTTAGCCCTTCACAGCAATGCAAGGACCTAAAACATTCCCAAAGGACTCTTGAGGCAAAATGCCATCGGCATCCAGAGAAGAACTATGAAGTTAGAATGCAGAATGAAGCAGATTATTTTCTCTTGTGTTTTGTTTTGGTTTGGTTTTTCTCATGGTTTCTCCCATTTGTTTTAATTCTTCTATGCAACATGACTACTGTGAAAATGTATTTAATAAGAATATATGTGTAGAACCCATGCAAGACTGCATGCTGTCTCAGGGAGGGAGGGAGGGAGGAAGGAAGGGGAGAAAATTTAAAACTAATGGAAGTGATTGCTGAAAACCAAAAGCAAATAAACTACTGAAATTTTAAAAAAAAGAAAAAAGAATTTCTCCTTTCAGACTGCTGTAAGTTGATTACGGCCAATTGTGTAGAGTTACAGTATTCAGGATTGCTATGGGAGGCAAAACTTCCCACTAAGGTTTTATTCCTCAGAAGTTCCCTTACAAATGGGCACACGTTTCAGCTGAATCCCTTGTTTTCTACGTGGTTCAGTTTACCTGGACAAGTAGATGCACCAGCTTTGGGATCTTAGTCACACACCTGGTATTTGGTTCATGGCCCCAGAAATTTTATCAGGGGGTCCCTCCCAGCAGATCATAGTATTCCAAGGAGTAGCCCTTGCTTTTGAAGCTGCTAAGAGCATCATGCTCAAGAAGCCTTGGGGCAGCTGCCACTAATTATCCTGCCAGACCTGGTATGTGGTTCATGACTAATAGGTTAATAAGAAAGTCCCAAAGACTGATTCTCAATCTTAAATTTTTGAATTTGTCAGTTGGAAAAAACCCAAATAATCACTTAAAGTTTAAGTGATGTCTTATCAACTGAATGCTATTTTGCCTTGGCCAGCTGCCACTTGGAAACAAAAGAGTTGCTAGTGTTGTAAATTTTAAAAATCTCTATGTTAAGTTTTTCTTTCCTTTCTGAAGTTTTCTGCTAAAAGCCTAGTGCATACAATCGGTTTCTAAGGCCTTTTTTCATTTTGCCATTCTGCTTGTATAATAACTAAGTGCCTTAAAGCTTTTCCTAGGCATAGGAGATGATCTTCTATTTGCAAAAGAGATTCTTCAGTTTGTTGGAGAAATAAATCTCCTTCCTCCTCTTGTGACAGAGATTGCTCTATCTATAATAGAGTTTCTCCCTTCTTTACCAGGAACTGTTCTATGCAAGACAGAAAAGCTTTTGGCTGGTTTAAAATATCTTCAAGTGTTTGCCCTAGCTCAGAGAAAATTTGGTTTAGAGGTGAGGGGAAAGTCCAACCTCCGAAGGCTCCTCTAGAGCATGTCCTGGAATGGAGGATTCATCACTCAGGTCCCATGTGCTATCTAATTATCATGATAAAAACTTCAATACAGAGAAACTGAGGTACAAGTTTCTAAGCATGATCTATTAGCAAGGCTAGCAATTGCTAATAAAAGGCTCCTCAGTAGCCAGAGACATCTCTGACAGAAGAAAGCAGGAGAATCTGAGGGACCACACGGTGTTTGGGAAGGTAATTGAGGATTTTACTCAGCAGGAAGTCACAGATATTTTGAGTAGGTTCACGCAAAGGATGGGAGAATCACTGATACTTGGATGGTGAGTATCAGTGAAAAAGATAAATTTCCTCAAGAGAGAAGAGTAAATAGCTAGCAGATTCAAAGTCAGAATAGATTGACAAGAAAAGAATTGTTTACTGTTCTGTTGAAAGCAAGGGTAGATTTTGGAGGAATAGATGGCATTCCACCTAATGAACCATACGAAATGTACCAAGGGGGCTTGATATTTAGACTGGGCAGGAAAGTAAGAACTGCCCCCTACAGATTCTCCTGAAACATTGTATCCAAGTTTGCCACACCTACAGGGAGAATAGGAAATTGACCAGGCCCCAGCTCAGATTAAAGAGAGTATACCTCTAGCCGGAATGATGACGCCAAAACTGCAAACTGGAAAATAGTGAACAGTGAATGAGGCTCTGATGGGGGGTTCATGGGCTCCAGAAGCATGGCTGACCCCTGCTTCTGCTTGTCTCCTTGTTTCTTTTTGGATTTTTGTCTGTTCCCTTTGTTTGTCAGATTTGTTCTCTCCAAGTTTTATACCCTCCACCTACAGATGCCTGACCACTTAAGCTGGATGTCACCCCCTGTTCGATGTGCTGGGTCACACCTGGACCTGGCATCGACCAAACTCCGGATGCTGGCTGAGGAACTGACCCCTCAAATGAGACCACATGGGGCAGGGACAATTCTACATCCAATTTCAGCAGGAAGTAGCTATGGAAGAAGAGACCTTTTCCCCTTACCCCAAGGGATATTGGGCCCCATTCATTCAAGAGGGGATGATGGGGTGCTTGTACTCAAGCCCTACCTAAGATATTGTTTTATGCGCCTATTTTGTGTTATTCCTGCTATGTTGTTGTAAAGTTCTGTTGATATCAATTGCCCCATTGACCTATATAATAGATATGAAAGATCTTGGGGCCAAATGTATTGTTAATGTATTTTTAATGGAATGGGATGATCTTTCCCATTCATTAATAGACCCATGTGACCTGCTTGAGTCACATGGAAGCCTGAGTCACATAAGTCTATGGTAGGAGGAGCTTGCTGAATAGGTAAAACAGTACGGGGAGCAGGAAGGATGGAACAGGAAGAGTTAGAGCTGGAGTGGAGCTGGGAGGAAATTGGTCAGACTAGTCAGAGAGAGGAAGGACAGAGAAAGCAGGCAGCTGGCTTTGAGGGAGACAAGGGCATTTTGCTTAGGGGAATCTGTTTGTGGAAAGGTCTGATAATGTGTATAGACTTCTTGGTTGCTATGATGAATTTCTTTGTTGCTACAGTGGATTTGATTTTGTGATGTTGGAATTCGATTTTTGTGGTATTTGAATAAATTTTTTGTTCTGTCTTCCATGTGGAGAGTCTGTTACATTTTGTGATTCAGAACTGTGCTGGCATATTCATAGCCACCATAGGTGCTGTGAATATTGCATTGGCGCTTCACCATTCCAGACACACACTTCCCTAAGAGGCCATGTGCTCATGACTTGAGGTCCAGTGGGGGGTCAGGCGTACCCATATTAACCCTTGGAGGGTATCCTTACACTTGGAGGCCAATAGGAGGAAGCTCCCTTGAGAGTCAGGGATTGCCCCTTTAGCAGGCTCCATGGAATTTCAGGTCAGCAGCCAATTAAAAGAATACCCATAAGTGACAGGATGCCTTCTCAGAAGTATGGATTGGGGTGAGGGTTTAAGATGCTCTATTGCTTATCCTTAAAGGAGTACTACAAAAATGTTCATGTTTGTTGATCTCTCAAATTCAAAATCTTTATCTTTTAAATTCAGAATGACAAAAGAATTTAAGCCAAAAAAGAAAAAGAAAACTCCACAGAACCATGTATGTAAGACATTCTTCTCTTTGGTATATAATACCACTCAGGAAGAAAATTGCAGATTCCAAAGACAGTAAGCAAAAAAACAAAAATTAAAGAAAATGCAGTCTTCAAGGACATAAGTACTTTTTCTAAAAATAGCATTATTAAAACTTGGAGACAACTTGTAATTTCAACAAATTTTCAGGAAAATTCTCTTGACTGTTTTTGCTAGCATCCAGAAGAGTTATTCAGGGGGAAAAGCAGGCTGACCAAAGGCAATGGCATTTCCACCCACACCAAAACATTATGTCTCTAGCATATTTAAGGATAGTGCAATCATCGTTGGTATGTGTGAGATTGGTCCTTCAAAATCTTGCTACATAACATTGCAGTACAAGGAGAAGGGGGATATGGGGCAGATAGGGCTCGGTCTGTACAGCCAGACAGTACAGCTGCAATGAGTTTGGTCCCCCCACCCCGCCCCCTCACAGCTGCCTTTCTCTCCATGGATCAGTCTTCTCTGGTGGTTCACTGACCCTCATGGTATAGTAAATATGGAAAATGCTGCCAAATCTCAATAGCTAAATCCTACCAATTTTGCAAAGGAAAGATCAAGAGGAAAATGAGATAAGATTCAGCCAAAAAGAAAAAGCAATGGCCTACATTAATTAATACTTCCAGAGAAGATATTTGAGGAGTGTGGTTCAGACAAACTGATGCCTGTGGAGAGTTCTGAGCTATTTGACAAAGTTAACTGTTCCCACATCCCTTTCTCCCTCCCATCATCTATTTACTTTCCCCTCAGCCAACCTCTAGTCCCAGAACTTATGCCCCAAGGGGAAACAGCCCAAGAGGTCTGATAACAGTGAAACTGTGCCTAGCCCTGGCCCAGTATACAAGCAATCCTGGGTCACATGAATGTTTCCATTGCTCTCAGGCAAATGGTAGAAGAATACAGAATTAATAAACCACTTGAGGAAACAACTTCCAGCATTCACTATGGTCCTGGACCTGCTGGACATAAAGAATTCAGATTATCAATAAAGTATACACAGATTTTCAGTGACTACTGGATATGTTGCTTCAAAAAATGTCCCCAGTGTCTCCAAGAATATCCTATTCCCAGGATAATGGTAAAGAGACTTCCTTAAGAATTTCAAGGACTAAAGACAGTTTCCTATAGTAAAACATAAGCTCCTTAATGGCAAAATCTATTTCAATTTTGCTTTGTATCCCTAGTACCTAGCACCTGACACATAACAGGTGCTCAATAGATGCTTGCTAAATTGAATTGAATTTTCCTACAGCTTCTGAATCCCATTATCAAGAGTAACTTTAAACAACTACTACCAGATGCAAAACAGAGACTTCCCCCAGCACTCACCAACCTTTATTTCTGAGGAGGAGAGATCAGTTAGAATCCTTTCCAAAAAGCATCTCTAAGAGCCACATGGGATGTGCATTACACAGAAAACACCCCGTCATAAATACCTAGCCCCCCAAAATACTTGAGTGTTCTCTCCCTGTTCCTATCTTTCTCACCCTGTAACTTACACATCATAGAGCCACTTGCATGATGACCTCAAGAAGGAAACAAGGACATAACTGTCCACTTCAGGGATTATATGATATTGACCCTGAGTTCAGTCCCCATAGCCTCTTTAATAAGCTAGTCCAAAGATTCCTCTATAGCTCATTGAGTTTTGTGAGGCTTTAAAAGAAAATTGCTTTCCTATACATCACTCTGGGGTGCTTTGATTATGGTATTTGACGTGACATTCCACACTCCATATGCAGCTCTGTGTTTCAATAAATACCCTTTAGATCTGAAAATTAAAGGTTTTTTATGGATAGCTCAAAGTCCACAGTACTAGAACAAAAGCTATTCATTTGTACTTTTCCAATATTATCCTCTAATACCTTATAATGATGCTATACCCAAGTCTGAAGCGTATACTTTTTAAAAAAATAAGTTATTGATGTCTTTTTTCATATCTCCATCATTTCTCCCAATATTCTTTACCTCCTCCTCTCCCAGAGAGCAATCCCATATAACAAATAGTATCTTTTTAAAAATGAGAGAGGCAGGGAAGGAGAAAAAGAGAGACCGAAATAGAGCCATAGAAAGACAGGGAGACAGACAGATAGGGGAGGAAGAGGAGAAAGCAGGAACTGATCAGTATATCAAAAAAGTCCTGAAAATATGTACAAAACCTGTGGATACATCCCACTTGTTCCAAGGGATGGGATGGAGATGTCTTTTCACATTTCTTCTTTCAAGCCATGCTTCTCATTTAGAATTTTGCAATATTCACTTTATTTTTGTGGTTTTTTCCATTTACATTGTTGTAGCCACTGCATGTATCATGTTCTTAGCTCTGATTATGAAACATTTACATTAAAGTCATCCTGCCATCACCTAATGAGCCTGTTTCCATTTCAATCCGTATCCTGGTCTTATTTATAAACATGAAAGATATAAACTACTTTAGAGATGTCTTGACTTGGTCCATTTCTCATTTTGCTTTCAAAGTCAGGGCCTTCATTCTCAGGGCACTGTATCTACCTTGTATTTGGCCTTGCGTTTTCTCTTCAAATTGATCTCGTGTGACATATAATAAAAAGTGTCCTGTGGGGAAAAGAAACCTATTAACATTAGATCATTTTGCCATTTTCATCTCTGAGCAATATCACCTTAAAATAAAACTTGAGTGAGCCCAGCCTATGTGTAATCTCTATTATCACCCCCCACACGCACACATAGGCTCTTCAGGAAGCAAATGAGTTATCTTTTTAAATGACAAACTTTGAGACTGTTATGAAACAAGACAGATCTTTAAGATTTAAATTGTAAAAATGGTTTCTAGATCTGAGGACAATTGAAGTTTCATGCTTTTCATTTGAAAGACAGACTGTCCTTGATACACCCTTTGCAAAGAAACAACCGAGAGCGAGTTCTGTGGGAGAACATGTGTGGGTGGGTCCATTATGTAAGTATGATATCGCAGTGTGAAATTCTTCCACAGTGCCATCCACAAAGAAAAAAGGTTGATAGGAAAAAGTTTATGTGACTTTCAATGATTGAACCCATATTAATTGAAGGCTTTATTGTACTTAAGGCAATATGGGGGATTTGGAGTCATTTTGTTATTCATAGGTTTCAGTTGCATCTGATTCTCATGCCCCATTTGGGGCTATCTTAACAAAGATACTGGAGTTTACCATTTACTTCCCCAGATTATTTTACAGATACATACTTACAGCTAGTGTCTAAAGTCAGATTCTAACTAAGGAAGATGTCTTCTGACTTCAGGCCCAGTCCTCTATTCGCTGTGCCACCTAGCTGCCCTATATTACTAAGTAGTTACATAGAAGATATATAAAGAGTAAATGGAAATCTGAAAGGGTAAGGCAGCTGGTGGAACCTGAAAAAGACTTCTTTGGAAGGTGGGCTTTGAGTCTTGAAAGAAGTCAGGGCAAATAAGAGGTAGAGGTGGTGCTCTAGGCATGGGGATAGATAACCCAAAGGCACAAAATCAGAAGACAGAATGTTGTGTTCAAAGTAAATCCTTCATTCTAAACAATCAGACACTGGTTCCTCTTCACAACCTATCAACTATAGCTTGTAAACTTGATAACATTATTTCTTCGCTGGGTACCATAAACATGTATTAAGCATCTCTTGTTTGTGGATTATCCTACTGTTTGCAGTACTCTTCAAGACATTAGGAGAGAAACTTTTTAAAAATTAATTATTTATATTTTAGTTTTCAACATTCACACATTCTGATTATCCCTTTCCCCAGTGTGCCCTCCCTTCTATCACTCCCCCTTATCTCCTTCCCCCTTCTACCTTATAGGGCAAGATAAATTTCTACACCTCATTGTTTATATATCTTATTTCCCAGTTGCACGTAAAAGCAATTTTTAACACTTGTTGTTAAAGCTTTGAGTTCCAAATTCTCTCCTTTCTTCCCTCTCCACCCATCTTCATTGAGAAGGCAAGCAAGTCAACATAGGTTGTACATGCATAAGTTATGCAAAACACCTCCATAATAGTCATGTTGTGAAAGACTAACTATATTTCCCTCCATCCTATCTCACCTCCCCCCACTTATTCTATTTTCTCCTTTGCTCCTGTGTCACTTTCCAAAGTGTTTGCTTCTGCATAGCCCCTCCCCTAATTTGCCCTCCCCTCTATCATCCTCCTCCCCCTTATCCCTTTCCCCCTTATTTTCCTGTAGGGTATAATACCCAATTGAGTTTGTATATTATTCCCTCCTTAAGCAAAATCTGATGAAAGATTCACTCATTCCCTCTCACCTTCCCCCTCTTCCCTTCCATTGTGAAACCTTTTTCTTGCCTTTTATGTGAGATAATTTACCCTATTCTATCTCTCCCTTTCTCCTTCTCCCAATATATTCCTCTTTCACCACTTAATTTTATTTTTTGCTATCATCCTTTCATATTCAACTCACCATGTGCCTTCTATTTATCTATATATCTATCTATCTTTCTATGTAGGAATATGAACAGTTCAACTTTAATAAGTCCCTTGTGATTTCTCTTTCCTGTTTACCTTTACATGCTTCCCTTGTCTTTTTGTCAAGAATGCTTGAAAGTCCTCTATTTCATTGAATATCTATTTTTACCCCTGAAGTATTATACTCATTCTTGGTTTTAATCCTAGTTCTTCTGACCTCCAGAATATCCTATTCCAGGTCCCTCAATCCCTCAGCTTAGAAGCTGCTAGATCTTGTTTTATCCTGATTGTATTTCTACAATACTTGAATTGTTTCTTTCTGGCTACTTGCAACATCTTCTCCCCATCCTGCGAACTCCAGAATTGGACTACAACATTTCTAGGAGTCTTCCTTTTGGTATGGCTCTAGAATATCAGGGCAGTTTTCCTTGATAATCTCTTGAAAAATGATAACTAGGCTCTTTTTTTTATCATGGCTTCCAGGTAGTCCAATAATTTTTAAATTATCTCTCTTGGACCTATTTTCCAGGCTAATGGTTTTTCCAGGGAGATAGTTCATGTTTTCTTCTACTTTTTCAGTCTTTTAGTTCTGTTTTATAATTTTCTGATTTCACATAAGTCATTAGCTTCCATTTGCTCCATTCTAATTTTCAAGGAATTATTTTCTTAAGGGAGCTTTTGGATCTCATTTTCCATTTGACCAATTCTACTTTTTAAGGCATTCTTCTCCTCATTGACTTTTTGAACCTCTTTTGCCACTTGGGTTAGTCTATTTTTAAAGGTACAATTTTCTTCAGTATTTTGGGGGGTCTCCTTTAGCAAACTATTGACTCATTTTTCATGGTTTTCTTACATCACTCTCATATCTCTTTCCAATTTTTCCTCTACTTCTCTTACTTGATTTTCAAAATCCTTTTTGAGCTCTTCCATGGCCTGTGACCAAATCATATTTTTCTTGGAGGCTTTTGATGTAGGAGTTTTGACTTTGTTGTCTTTTTCTGGTTGTATATTTCATGATCTTCTTTGTCATCAAAGTAAAATTTTATAGTCTGGAGGGTTTTTTTTTATTCTGGCTGTTCATCTTCCTAGTCAAATACTTGTTTTAACTCTTTGTCAAGATGGGACTCTGCTTCCATTGGGAGTGGGAGTTGGCATGTGTGTACTGTGCCAGGCTTCAGGGGCTTTGTATCAGTTGCTTGTGTCTATGGGCCCAGAGCTCTGGAAGCTGCTGCAACTGTTGTTGTTGCTGCCAGCATCTCTCTGCCCAAGGCTAGAGTAGGTCTGAGCCTCTCTCCTACCCAGGTCCAAAAGAATTTTTCCACTGAACTTCTATGCTGTCTTTGGCATTTGTGGGCTGAGAAGTCTGCAAACTGTCACAGTTGCCAGTGATTCAGTTCCAAGTCCTGCTCCAGCCCCATCTGTTCAGGTGCAACCCACGTGGGACCACACTCTGCTCCCAGCCCAGTGCAATATATCCTTCCTATAAACCTCCTAGGTTGTCTTGGGCTGGAGATTTGCTCCCTCATTTTGTGGGTTCTGTAGCTCTAGAATTTGTATAGGGTCACTTTTATAGGTAGTTGGAGGGGTTTAGGGGGAGGGCTCAAGCAAGTCCCTGATTTTACTCCACCATCTTGCTCTATCCCCAAGAGAAATAAACTTTAAAATAAGATGTAGGTTCCTGGCCTCAGAGACCTTAGACTTTAGTGGGATGATAGTATCTACACAAATACTAGCTATAATACATTGATATGTGCACTACAGAGTTACACAACAAAGTTTATTGTAAGGTTCAGGTCTTTTTGTAATGTAGAACCTCTTTCTACTCCCATTTTAAAACAACACACATTTATTATTATTCAGTTGTTTCAAACTTTTCATGATCTCTCTGTTCATGGGTTTTTCCTGACAAAGATACTGGAGTGGTTTGCCATTTCCTTTTCCAGTTCATTTTAGTGATGAGGAAACTGAGTAAAAAAAAGTGAAGTGACTTACCCAGGGTCACATAGCTAGGAAGTGTCTGAGGCCAGATTTAACTCTTGACTTCAAGTCTGGTACTCTATCTACTGCACCACTTACCTGCCCCAGCACATATTTATATTGTACTTTAAGATTTATCTCATTTGATCTTCACAATTACCCCAGAAGATGGGGGCTATTATTTATTCCCTAGAGATATGGAGAAAAGTTAAATCACTCACCCAGAGTCACACAACCAGCAAGTTTCAGATATAGGACTGAAACCAAGGTCTTCCTGACTATAAATCCAGTGCCCCATCTACTATGCCAGTGGTCTCCAAAGTGGGATGCATAAACTCAAGGGATCTATTGATAAATGCTCCGTAACCTGCTCCCCAGGGAGAAAAAAGGTACCCACTGTGGAGTTTTAAGCTTACTCTGAATTATTAACATTTTCTCAAGTCTGGATAATCAATAAAACAATAAATTTAGCCCAGATTTATAGCATTTGCTTATTTCCAAGGCTAACTCTGTATCAGTTTTCTAAAGCAGGTTAAAACGGACTCCAGCACAGCCCTAGCAGACACCCCATCAGGGTGTACAGAACAGTCAATTGGAGTATGGGAAAAACTTAGAAGAGCAAAACAGCTATTCTGAGAGCTTGAATCCAGCACCTGCCTCTGGCTGATTCTCTCCCTCCTCACCCAGCAGTGTGAGCTGTGCTAGAGGATCAGCAGCATGCTCTCCTCCTAAGCAAGCCAGAATAGGTGGATAGGAATTCCTTCCTGTCTCCCCAGTGAGAATGTGAGCTCTTTGAAAGCAATACTACCCTTATAATAAATAAATGAGCTCTTCTAATAAATGCTTCTTCATTCACTGAGGAAGTCATTTCTTTATAAGACTTTATACACATAGTACTGTTTTAAAGGTGTGCTGGCATGACCTTTAGAGTTAATTGAAAATTTCCAGCATGAGAATTTAAACCTCAGAAACTGACCAATGTTCATTTCTCAAATATACAGGGAACTGAGGTAAATTTATAAAAATAAGAGCCATTCCCCGGTTAATAAATGATCAAAGGACATGAACAGGAAATTTTTAAAGGAATAAACCAAAGCTTTCAATGGTCACATAAAAAAAATGTTCTATCACTGCTGATTAGAGAGATGCAAATTAAAACAATTCACCTCTCTCAAATTGGCTAATATGACTAAATAAAGGAAATGACAAATGTAGAGGAGATTTGCAAAAATTAGAACACTAATGGGGAGTTGTGACCTCATCTAACCATTCTAGAGAACAATTTGGAATTATGCCCAAAGAGTTATAAAGCCATTCATACCCTTTGACCCAGCAATACAACCACTAGGTCTGCATCCCAAAGAGAATAAAGGAACAGAAAGAGGACCTATTGGTACAAAAATATTTATAGAAGTTCTTTTTGTGGTGGCAAAGAGTTGGAAATCAAGGAGATGCCCTTCAATTGGAGAATGACTGAACAAGTTGTGGCATATGATTGTGATGGAAAACTATTGTGCTATTCAAAAAAATGATGAGCAGGATGGTTTCAGAAAAACTTGGGAAGACTTACATGAGCTCATGCAAAGAGAAGTGAGCAGAATGAGGAGAATATTTCACACAACATTATAAGGATGATCAATTGCGAAAGACTCAGCACTCTGAGCAAGATAATGATCCAAGACAATTCCAAAGGACCCATAATGAAAAAAGCTATCCGCCTCCAGAGAAAAAACTAATAAACTCTGAATGAAGATTGAAGCATACTTTTTAACATTATTTTTATTGTTTTGTTTGTGTTTTCTTTTGCAATATGTAAGTATATTTTGTGTGACTGCACATGTACAACCTTTATCAATTGCTGGCCTTCTCAAGGAGGTGAGAGGGAGAGAAGGAATTTGGAACTCAAAATTTTTAAAAATGATGGTTTTAAAAAAGTGTGTTATTGGGAAATATTTACCAGAAGAAATAAAAATGAAAGTAAAAAGGAAATTGACCAATACTATATGTCAGGACTTGATTTATCATTTTGTTGATTGCCTAGACTTAAGAAAATGATGAAGAAAATGCAGATTATGTTTAGATATGTGCTGTGAGTATTTTTCCAGCTAGTCAGTTGTTAAGTATTTAACAGCCTACCCTTGATTCTGTGCATTTAACTGGGATAAAAAAAATGTCATCCATTGTGACTTTATCAGTGACAAAGGCAATGCCTATTAGATTAAGAACTTTCTGAAGAGAGGGAATGTATCCTAATTCTCCTTTGTCCCTGCGGTCCCCTATAAAGTAAGCATTTAAATGAATGTGTGTTGTGTTGAAAGGGTTCGGTGTTGTAAATCGAGACTGCTGGGCTAGAAATCAGAGACCTAGGAATCAACATCTGGCACCACGGTGAATGGGTCTTAGGACCTTGAACAGGTCTCTATAGGTTTCCTCACTTTAAAATGTGAGGGGGAGGGGAGGAGAGCAAGGAGGATGAAATAATATCTAAGGTTTCTTCTGTTTAGAGAGAATGGAAGAACGATCAGGAACAATGGTGTTTTTAGTTTTCTAATCAGCAATGTGCCAAATAACACAGTTTTTACAATAAGCAGGAAGTAATAGGTGGCCTGTGCATAAAAAAAGTGACAAGTGTTCTTAACTTTCATTAGATCATGGGTCCTTTATGCTGCTCAAGTCCATGGAAAGAAGCCTACTATGATCCAGGGACTATGCTAAGTGCTTTACAAATATTATATTTGATCCTCACAACGCTGAGAAGCAGATGTTTTGTTATCCTCATTTTACAACTGAGGAAATTGAGGTAGACAAAGTTTAAGTGACTTGCCTGGGATCACACAGGTAGGAAGTATCTGAGGCTGGATGTGAACTTGGGTTTTCCTTACTCCAGCTGCAGTGCTCTATCTCCTTTGCAACCTAGCTGTCTCTTCTCAGAATAATGTTTTTAAATAATTGATGGAAATGCTAAATTTTAGTTAGAGACTGATGAAAATTAAGAGGTCATTTTTCTTCCTCATTCAAACTCACAGACCCCCTAAAATCTATTCATGGAGGAGGGGTGGGAAATCTATGTATTCCAGATCAAGAATTTCTATTTTAAAGGGTCCACATGGTTTAAAAGAATTATATCAGCTGATCTTGTAGCATAATTCCTCTGTTCCATAATGTCTGACTGTGGTAGACTGAAAAACTTCTAGTTTTTAGAGCCTAGCTCTTCCTGTCATAAGTCATCTCTGCAATAGACATGTGCCTTCTACCTAACCAAAAGACTAATGTCCTAGTTAATTGATACCAACCCATTTATGACAAAAGGAGTGGGAATCTCTTTTATGCCTAAGGACAAAGTGTATGCCAGAGGAAGATCCCTGCCCTCTCTATAAAATACATAGCCCTCTTCCACATCCCTGGGCAGCCTCATTGTATGGGTCATAGGGATAGGGAACCTGTAGCCGCAAAGTCCTATGTGGCCCTCTAGGTCCTCAAGTGTGACTCTCCTCCATGGGACATTGCAGATAAGTTTGTATTGAAGTCTTTAAGAGGATTATAACTTAATATAACCAACTGTTCCTGCTTATATGCCTTTCCTAAGAGTTAATTTTGTTTTCATATATATATATATATATATATATATATATATATATATATATATATATATATATATATATATATATATATGTAGCCACAAACAAAGTTTAGGTAGCAATCACCTTCTGGGGACCCAGTCTGGGAATACTGGTGCAAGTCTGGTGGAGGAGCACAGAGAGAGAGAGAAAGCATGTATGCATACTTATATACATATTCATATGTGTGTGCATATATATACATATATATGTGTGTGTATAGCTAGATATAGATAGAGATGTGGGAACAGGTATAGGGATAGAGATAGAGATATAGGTATATGTACATTAGAAATGAAATATACTAGAGAAGGAAATTTTGTGCTCCATGCTTTACATGCCTGCCTGTCAAAACTAATTTTGATTACTTTTGATTATTCTAATCTTATAATTTCTCTTAGAGACAACCAAAGACAGAGCCACCTTATGACTCTGAAAAATCTCTCTAACAAGGCATTTTTGTGGAAACAATTTATGGTGTCTGTCCCCGACAAGGAAAATTCACAAAAGGAGAAACATAGTTCCAGAGCTCGGGATAAAGTAAAAATCAGATAACCTAGCTTCATCAAACAGAATAATAGTTCCTTATCCTTCAGCATGTCCTTGGAGAGTCATTTTCCTAAAACCATTCAACTCCTCTTTGAACATCCCTTTTAAGGATTCTCTTTTCCAAATGGTCCAAGATAAACTCAAGAGATATTTCCATTTACTGAAGTAATCAAAGAGATGTCTTCCTTCTCTTAGTTTTCTGATTGCCAAGGTGGATCTATCAAAGACCCTTTCCCCTTCTTAAGTAACCACCTCAATGGCTTGAACGAGGAGTTCCTGGATTCTCTGAAGAGAGACCCCGGATAATTCAAGAAATTCATGTTTCTATCAGTGAGCAAACTCCCTCAACAAATTCCTATTACAATCTCTCC
Organism: Bettongia penicillata ogilbyi; assembly: GCA_023548195.1. NCBI lineage: Eukaryota > Metazoa > Chordata > Mammalia > Diprotodontia > Potoroidae > Bettongia > Bettongia penicillata. The sequence goes on along the minus strand of JAJHZJ010000678.1, from coordinate 3,118,556 downwards.
ATCCCTCAGTGGTCTACATGACTTTCTATTCTGTCTTCTCCTTCTCCTCCCTACCACAATTATCTAGTGAACAGCCTTTTGGGTGATGAGTCTCTCTGAAATTGGTTTGACTGGTCCTTAGAAAATAAACATATAATTGAAACTTTTACTTCTTGTTAGAACCTTCCAGACACTGCCTTTCATAACCTTTTGAGAACCCAAGTTCCCTTGCCTAGAGGTGAATAGGTAACATAGTGATAGAACCTAGAGTGCTCAGGAAGACCTGAGTTCAAACCCATGCTCAGACACTAACTGTGTGACCCTAGACAAATCACTTAACCTGTTTGCCTCAGTTTCATCAACTATAAAAATTATTATGGGGATAATAACAGCATCTACCTCAGAGTTATTATGAAGTTTAAATGAAATATTTATACTGCACTTAGCACAGGGCCTGAAACATATTCCCCACCTCAATATCAGAGAAGTAGGTAAAGGGCCTTAGATTCAGAGCTGCAAGGGACATTGGACATGATTTATTCTTCAGAATCCTTCATTTTCAGGTGAGGAAACTGGGTCCTAGAGAAAGAAAATGATATGCCCAAGGTCGCCCAGAGAGTGAGCTGTAGATCAGAATAATGAACTCAGGTGCTTTATCTCCAAGTTCAACATTGTTTCCAAAATACACATGACCTATCCACTGAAAAGTCTTTGCTAGTGACTCTAAAATAAGCCCACATCTCTATCTGTCATTTCAGGTACAACTATCATTGTAATTGTCCAGTTGTGTCTGCCCCTCTGTGACCCCCACTTGGGTTTTTCTTGGCAAAGATACTGCAGTGGTTTGCCATTTCCTTACCCAGGTCATTGTACAGATGAGGAAACTGAGGTAAGCAGGGTTAAGTGACTTACCCAGCTAAGAAGTGTCTAAGGTCAGATTTGAATTCAAGTCCTTCTCACTCCAGTCTTGACACGCTATACATTGGACCACCTAACTGCCCTTACAACTATGAAGAAAAACTATTTGTAAAAGAAAAGACTATTTGCCCACATTTAACCTGAAGCTCCTTTTCTTGGCAAAGTTATAAAATTTGGAGAATTTGGGCTTATCACTGAAACACACTGACAGTTTAATTACAACAGGGAAAATGAGCCTCTGGAGTAGAAAGCCCCATTATTACAGATCCTGTGTTTGCATTTCCAGCAGCTTTCTTTCGGTTATTTTTCTGTTGTGGCAAAACGACACATTCATTACAGTTCTATTTCTTCTATTATTTTGTTAAATTGGCTTTATTTTCAAACACCTTAAATGCCTGCCAAGAAGGAACTCTGTGCACTTGTTCTCCCATTATTAAGCCCTATTTATTTTAAGCAGTCTGTACTTAAATCGATTCTGAAATTTTTCTCCTTTCTTATCACATATACAATTAAACTCATTGCTATTTTTAAGATAATCACTTTTTCACTTGGTGGGCTTTCCCCTCATTCGGCCTCCTCTGCCTTTCTCCTACTAATTCTATCTACCTCTAGTTCATTTCCATATTCAGTCTTTTATGGGAAAATATGTCAGTTAATACAGGTCAGAGTTTAAGAGGTGAGCAAACAATTTGTGAAGTACAAATTGGGAACTGAGTTTTAAAAAAAAGTATATGTACATATATGTGTGTGTACGTATGTGTATATGTATGCATACATTAAATGTTCTATTATTTACTTAAGTAATGTTATTTTATATTTTACTCATGCATTAATTTTACATATGCCTATATAAAATTAACAAATTTTTGCCCATTATTTAATGAATTTAATGAAAGTTTTAATTTCATAATAGCTCCCTAAGGTGCTTCATTTGCATTGTCATGGAGAAAGAAAGCATTGGACTTGGAGTTCTGAGATGGGAGATCTGCCACTCAACTCATTTTGTAAGCATTTATTAAGTGTACATAAAACCCTGGACCCAGAAACAGGAAGACGTAAGTTCAAGTCCAGCCTCAGACATTTACTAGCCACATGATTATGGATAATTGTTAGTAGGAATTACTTGGGAGTTTCAGGGTGAAGAAAATGGTTCATAAGTCACATTTCTGTCTGCCTTGGTTTCTTCAGCACCTACCTAATGGGTTATTTTGAAGATAAAATGAGATAATATTTATAAATGGTTTGCAAACCTTAAAGTGCTATATAAATCTTAGCTATTATTGTTGCTATTATTGAATGTAAAACCCTGATAATGACAACAAAAACAAAACGAACAAGAGGACTTCAGAAAAACTTGGAAAGACTTATATGGACTGGTCCTAAAGTGAGCAGAACCAGGAGAACATGATACATTGTAACAACCACAGTGTGTGAGGACTGTATCTGATAAACTTAGTCCTTCACAGCAATGCAAGGACCGAAAACATTTCCAAAGGACTCTTGAGGCAAAATGCCATCCACATCCAGAGAAAGAACTATGAAGTCAGAATGCAGAACGAAGCAGACTATTTTCTCCTTTGTTATGTTTTGGTTTGGTTTTTTCTCATGTTTTCTCCCATTCGTTTTAATTCTTCTATGCAACCTGACTAATGTGAAATTGTGTTTAATAAGAATGTAGGTGTAGAACTCATATAAGATTGCATGCTGTCTTAGAGGGGGAGAAAATCTGGAACTTATGGAAGTGATTGTTGAAAATTGAAAACAAATAAATTAATTATTTTTAAAAAGAGCCTTTCTTTGCACTGGAGGGATGAAATCTGAAGTCAGATGATCTCAGGGGCAGCCAGGTGGTGCAGTGGATAAAGTTCAGGGTCTGAAGTCAGGAATACTCATCTGAATTCAAATCCAGCTTCTGACACTTACTAGCTGTGTGATCCTGGGCAAATAACTTTACCCTATTTGCCTCAGTTTCCTCATCATCTATAAAATGAGCCACAGAAGGAAATGGCAAAACCACTTCAGTATCTTTGCCAAGAAAACCCTAAATAGGGTCACAAAGAGTTGGACGTGAATGATCAATACCAACAGATGACCTGAATTCAAATTCTACCTCTGACACTTACTGCTTGGATGATCTTGAACAAGGAATTTCTGGTCCCTCATTTTCTATATCCATAAAATGATAGAGAATGCACCAGATGATCTCTGACATTCCTTCCCACTCTAATTATAACTTACATTTCTATAGTATTTACTGTGTGCCAGGCACTATGCTAAGCACTTTACAATTATTATCTCATATCTCATAACAACTCTGGGAGGTGGGTGCTATACTTATCCACATTTTCTAGTGAAGAAAGTAAAGCAGACAAAGGCCAAGTGACTTGCCCAGGGTCACACAGCTGGTAAGCGTCTGAGACTAGATCTGAATTAAGGTTATCCTGACTCCAGTTCTGGCTCTTTATCTACTATACCATCAGCTGCCTAGATCTAGGATACTTGGAAACAAATAAGTAAATATGCAATAAACTGAGGCCAGAGGTGCCTTTAACTAGGGTGTTTTGAAAGGCAAGGAAGATAGCACGTTGAATAATCCTTAAAAGAACCTAAGGATTCTAAAGGGCAGAGGAGAGGAATGAGCATGTGAAGACTGTAGAGAGATGGAGCTTCCAGTCCATGCAGTACCAGGAGTTTTGAGTTATGTTTACATGCAGCCAGCCTGTGTGCCTGTAATGGGAGTTCAAAATCTTCCCTGTCAATTGATAGACCTCAGGTGGAGCTACTGAGGAAGGTTCGATTAGGGGAGGCTTGTTTTTGTATGGAGGACCACATCTTTTGCTGATTGCTGGTGAAGCACTGGGTCTTGAGGGGTCATGGCTCTGGCTCTGAAAAGAGTATATATACTCTGAGGTGAGGTTTGGCTTTGGGGCTTAGCTTTTGGAAGAAGATTCTTGTGCCAGATGAGAATCTGGGCAGGCATTTTAAGAAGACCCCCAGAGATGCTGGTGCTTCTCTCTCTGGTAATAATGTATGTGTTGCCTATGGTCAGACAGTTGGAAGCCCTGTCTGTTGGTCCTGCTTGCATTTTCTCTGTTTATAAATATTTAGGGTTAGGGTTAGGGTTGTTCATCCTTCATTGCCGAAGATGACCATGCCATCAGAGAAATAGTGACATGACTTGCACTTGACTTTGTTTTGAGTGACGGAGGGCTGTGCAGGTCACCAGCCTCACTTCTCCTCCAGAGTCTTCTGAATCCAGTGACTAGATAATCATCAGGATGACTAGAGATGACCCAGGATGAAGCAATTGGGGTTAAGTGACTTGCCCAAGGTCACACAGCTAGTGAATGTCAAGTGTCTGAGGTGAGATTTGAAGTGCACTGACTCCTGCACTGGTGCTCTATCCACTGTACCACCTAGCTGTCCCATGTGTTTGATTAAAGTAATTGTTGACCCCTCAAAAGCTAATTTCCTTTTAGAAAAGCAGATCTAAGAACCTGTGCAGTAGCCCTCCTGTGTATGCCAAGGTGCTTACTGCTGCAGTACCTCAATACCATTATATACTAAATTTGAGGCTACTTTTCCCATGAATGCTATGTGTATTTCTGGAACAATGTGCCCCAGCTTTTGGCAGGGAAATGTTTCGTAGCTACTATTTGTGCTGTACTATCTTTGCCTTTGCTAAGAGTTAATTTTATCTACTGGATAATTGTTAGTAGAAATTACTTGGGGGCTTTAGGGGGAAGAAAATGGCTCATAAGCCACAGTTTTTAAAACTGTGTAGAAGTAGCCACAAACAGGATATCCTAGAAGGTTAGGGAGGAGCCAGCCACCTTCTAGGACCCAATCTGTGAGTACAAGTCTGGTGGAGGAAAATAGAGGGGGTGTTATTATATATGTGGGTATAGGTATATGTGTGTATGTATCTATGTATAGGTATACATACATAAATATGTGTGTATGTTGTCATAGAAATAGATTCCATGCTTCGGAATTGAAATATATTGTAGGAAAAAAATTTTGTACTCCATGTTTTAGACTCAAGCCTGCCAAAAATAATATTGATTATTCCAATCTAGGCATTTCTCTTAGAGAAAGAGACAACCACAGACAGAGCCACCTTATGATTCTGAAGATCTCTCTAATGATCCATTTTTTGAGGATACAATTTATAGTGTCTCCCACAAGGAAAATTCACAATAGGATAAACATAGTTACAGAACTCAGGGTGAGATAAAAGTTCAGATAACAGTTTGCTTCATCAAACAGAATAATAGTCACATCTTCCAGCATGACATCCTAAAACCATTGAACTCCTCTTTGGCCGTCCCTTTTAAGGATTCTCCTTCCTAACTGGTCAAAAGGGAATTCCAAAGATGCTTCCATTTATTGAACAATCAAAGAGATGTCTTCTTTGCCTTAGTGTTCTGATGAACCTAATCTAGTCAAGGTGGATCTATCAAGGGCCCTCTGCCCTTGTCCAGTCTTCATCCCAAGTGCTTCAAGGAGGAATTCTTTCTGGGCTGATCCAGAGAGAGATAGCACATGACACGTTCTTCAGGAGTGATGGTTGAAGAAAGACTCATAAGATTCTCTTTTAGATTAGTCTGAAGGCTCCAGACTAAAATAGCTTTTAAGTGCTTTCTTAAAAATTGTAAGGGTGGAGGGAGAAGGGAGAAAGAGGACTTAGCTTCAATATCTTCTAAGCAGCAGACATTCACTACATATCTTAAGTTGTGCTTTAAACTCAAGGTTACATTTTCTTAGGGACTCATCTCCACTAGGTCCTAAACTTACTTTGACCCCTTCTGAAATAAAGCAGGCATGTGCCACTTCCCACAAGTTCCTCTTTTGTCACCATCCCTTAGGCATTTATTTATTCATTCATTCATTCAACAAGGATTTCTGAAGTACCCACTATCTTACAGGCACTATACTTGATGTTGATGTTACAGAAACCAAAAGAAAAGAATCTCTTCTCTCAAGGAGCTCATATTCCGCTTGGGGAAACAATGTATAGAAATATAACATATGCATTATGTGACCACTCTGAGACCTTCAGTGAGAATGAAAGTAGGACTTAGAAGTTCTTTATCATATCATTATAGATAATATTCAGTGACTTTGTGATGCAGAGTAAAATGTAGAGCACCAGCTCTGGAGTAAGGACTAGAGTTCAAATCCAGCCTCAGACACTTGACACTTACTAGTCTTTTCCTTTCCTTTCCTTTCCCCTGTCCTATCCCCCGTCCTCTCCCAAAACCTTCAACCTACTACATTCTGAAACTGGAACTCCAAGGGGCCCCTGCCAAGGGCTCCTGGACCCCTCTAGCTTTAGAGTCATTATCAATACTAGCTATTTCCCACCCAGTCTGAAGTCTTTGTTTTTCTGGACCTCATTAATGGGACCATGCCCTGGCTACTTCTTAAACAGGCCTATTCAATGAATGGGCATTGCCTCACCCTAAGTAAGTACATGCAAAGACCTTGGCCTAAATGGCCCAAAGTGTCCCAGTGCATCCTGGGCCATCTCCAGTCATCCTGAGGAATATCGGGTCACTGGATTCAGATAGCTCTGGAGGAGAAGTGAGGCTGGTGACCTGCACAGCCCTCCCTCACTCAAAACAAAGTCAAGTGCAAGTCATGTCATCATTCCTCTGATGGCATGGTCTTCTTTGGCAACAAAGAACGAACACAAAGGGATAGAGTTGGTGACAGCTTGGGAGAGGAGAGATACCAGTTCTTGCTTTGGGAAAGGCCAAGTAGATTCCAGGCTCTCTTCTGGGAAAATTCCCCTGGAAGGAGAGAAAGGCTCTAAGAAAAACTGCTCTATAGAGGAGCCAGAACCTGAAACATATCCCTGGTCCTAACTTATCAGTCTAGAAATCTCTCTCTCTCTCTCTCTCTCTCTCTCTCTCTCTCTCTCTCTCTCTCTCTCTCTCTCTCTCTCTCTCTCTCTCTCTCTCCCCTCTGTGTGTGCGTGTGTGTGTGTCTTTGTCTCTCCATCTTTTCCTCTGCCTCTGGCTCTGTTTTTCTTTCTTTTTCTCTCTGTCTCTATCTGTCTCTGTCTCTCTCTGCCTCTCTCTGTCTCTGTCTCTCTCCATATTTCTCTCTCTCCCTAAGATATCTTACTCCCAGTGGGAGAGCTCATTCACTTTTCATTGTTTGGTATAATCTTATTTATAAAATCTCTTTAACTTCTATTTGATATATTTTGAATATATGGGTTTATTTAATATTTCCCATGTGAATGAATTTCTCTCCTCCAATTGCTGGGCTGGAGGATGGAGCACTAAACTTTTTCTAAAGTTTTCCTTTATACAGGGCTAAATTTAGACTCTCCACTTTCCATCAGCAGTTCTGCTTAGTTTAAACTCCAAAGAACATGATGCCCCTGCACGAGGTACCCCTTATGGTCCCTTCACCCATGCTTTTTCCAGTTTGTGTACTATGTCTGTCAAGAACAAAACTCCAAACTTGAAAATATTTTTAGGAAGAATTTTATTAAATGGATTTGGACTCCCCTCTCAAGTCTAAGTTTTGCATTGTATAGCATTCAAACAAGCATACAAGGAGCCCATATGTAGACAGTTTCCAAAAAGGGCAGTTCCCAGATGTTGCTTGAGGATATACATCAACAGATAACTATAAACAGTCAATAAAATTTGAGCTAAACCAAAACACAAGCTACTTGGATGGGTCCAAAACAAGACCTAGGTGGGATCTTAGCATTCCATGCAGCAATTTCTGGGGTCTCTGGTGTCAGCTGGACCAAACTGGCCTCTAACCTTTCAGTGGCCAGAGCCAAACAGCATGCTAGAGACAGTAAAGTCAGGAATTAAACAGAAATTTAATTTAAAAGTGAGGAAAACAGCTTACAAGTGAAGTTATTCCTAAGAAGGGGGCTCACTCACTTATGGCAGGATAGGGTTTTTTAAGTGTGAAAACCACAAATGACTGGACCACAACAGAGGCATTCTTGGGTCTTGAGTAAGCAGTCTTCAGGTTCACAGCTGGACCACAACATTGAGCTGTTTGGCAGGGCACAGAACCAGGGTTCACTTGGTCGTCAAAAGCATGGGAAATTGATGGCAGTTACAAGCACAGGATATTGCTGTTGTTCCAAGCTCAGGGTACAGCTTGTTGCCGGACCTTACCTCTAGAAAACAAGGTGTCTCCTAGTAGGGTCTTAACTTTTCTCCCTTTTGGCCAAAGGAAGAGGATCTAAAAGGAGAAGTGCAGGTATAAACCAAGATGCCACAAGAGGTCAGTTGGGTCAAGACAAGATGTCACCCATGGGGTTAATTCTTTGAGAGAATCTATTGGGGAAGTGTGCCCCAGGCAGCATTGCAAAATTCCCAATAGGGCAAAGAGCACAAGCAGATAGAGTAATAGGTCTTATCTAGACATTATTTATTATAAGCAGAAAAGAAAGAAGGACCAAGACTGTGGAGGCAGAAAATGTCCATACACACTTGAATCAGGGCCTGGGTGGTTGGGCACATAACAAAAGGAAAAGGGGGGGAGGGGGTGGAGATGGAACTAGGATAGTGTACTCAGTCGTTGTCTGGAATCTTGGGATAGCTATCTTCTCTGGATGTCTATACTTGATGAACCTTGAGGTCCCTGGATGGTTCTGTCCTCCACTCAGGAACAGGGACTTTCTTGACATGATCCAGAATTATACACCCACAAGTTTGGCAGCTGTGGAATAATCAGAAAGATCTGGTAGGGGTCCATAGAAACAATGATTGATTGCCAGTTTTCATATGGACTGCTTGAGATGTACAATTGTAAGAAAATTCCTTGCATCAATCTCTGAATCTGAGTTTTGGTCAGTATCTCTAAGCAGCACATAGAGATGGTCTACTTTCCTTTCCATGCAAGGCTAGGTTCAAATAATGCAATAAGGTTTTTCATAAATTCCCATAATTACAGTAAGTCATGTTAAATAAATGTCAGATTACAGATCAGACTACTTAGAAGGCTCACAATAAACTAGTTTTGAGAAGAGAAATTTACATAGCACCAAGGTAACTAAGAAAATTTAAACATAAAGATCTTAATTATCATCAATATTAACATCATTTTCTTGTATCCTAGTGACCCATTCTCAATATCCATTTATTCAACATATTCTGAGTCCTATATGTCTCATGCAGTTATCTGCTCACTAGATATCTTTTCTTAGACAATAGGCTTTATTCTCAGGACCAGCTCTTTTAAAGAGGATTCTGCTTCTTTGCTTTCAAATCTAGAAGTTCCTAAATAATTCTGACAATATAACTAAGTACAATCATTTAAATTTGTTTCTACAGTTTTGAAACTTCAGAGAATGTCAGTTTACATACTATTTACTATTTCTATCCTATTTTAAATTCTGTAGCTGATATAAGAATCCTTTAAAAATTTATGAAGGTCCAATTATTCTGGGGAGTGGTTTGGAACTATGCCCAAAGGGCTACAAAAATGTGCATACCCTTTGACCCAGCAATATCATTTCAAGGGCTGTATCCCAAAGAGATCATAAAAATGGGAAAAGGTCCCACATGTACAAAAATATTTAAAGCAACTCTTTTGGTTGTGGCCCAAAACTAGAAATCAAGGGGATGCTCATTAATTGGAGAATGACTGAACAAGTTGTGGTATATGAATGTAAGAGAATATTACTGTGCTATAAGAAATGATAAACAGGCAGACTTCAGAAAAACCTGGAAAGACTCATATGAACTGATGTTGAGTGAAATGAGCAGAACCAGGAGAACATTATACACATTAAGAGCCATAATGTATGAGGATTGTATCTGACAAACTTAGTCCTTCAGCAAGGACCTAAAACATTTCCAAAGGACTCATGATGCAAAATGCCATCCACATCCATAGAAAGAACTATAGAAATCAGAATGCAGAATGAGGCAGACTATTTTTTCCTTTGTTATGTTTTGGTTTGGTTTGGTTTTTTTCATGGCTTCTCCCATTCTTTTTAATTCTTCTATGTAACATGACTAATGTGAAAATGTGTTTAATAAGAATGTAAGTTTAGAACCCATATAAGATTGCATGCCACCTCAGGGAGGGAGAGGGAGAAAATTTAAAACTTATGGAAGTGATTATTGAAAACTGAAAACAAATAAATTAATTATTAAAAAAAATTATGAGGGTCCAAATGTAAAATGAGCTCTTCTGCCTTTTAAAATTATCAGACAGACGGGAAATAATTTCACCTTCTTTACCATTACCAATACAATTTTCATGTAAAATCCTTAATCCAATTTTGAGAACTTATTACTAAAACATACTCAAAACCTGAATTTCCATGATACATAAATTTGGAAGCCAATCATAAACATCTGCATATAGTTCTTAGAGAAAACAGTCTAAACCTGTTACTTTCTCAAATTTTACTATTCCATTTATTTAGAAAACTTTTCACATTCTATCTTTGTCTTATTACTTTGTCTAATCATTTTCCCCTTAGTAGGATATCATCCTTGTATTGTAATTTGACCACAAACACAAGTTAAAATTTTAAGATGTTCCTACTTGCATCCTATTATAATAACTTAGAGATGTTCCAGTATCAATCCATTATTTAATAGATTTAATATTGTGCTTACAAATCTTCTTAATTATAGAAATTTGTTATAAAAGGAAAAGGTAGGACATAGTTACAACAATGCCATCTATCATAATGGGGAAGGGGGAAGGAAAACTCCCTTAGCTCTATTTGATTCTAGGCATGACTCAGTAGTCACAGAGTATTAAAAACAAGACTCAGGATTAACCCATGGGCATTTCCTTTTCAGAAAGGAAGCAGCACAATGAAGAAATAAACTCATGAGGATCCTACCTTGGCCATGCCAGAGCCATCCTCAAAACTTCTTCCAGGCACAGACATCCACCTTTAGCAATTCCCAGACTACAGCATATGCCATTTTCTTGCATTGACTTCATAGCAATTTAGACAATTATCCCAATAATCAAAACTCAAAACAATAGAAAATTATAGTCTCAGGAATTTTTATCTTAAATAGCAGTTTCACTAACCACAACTCAAGGCTTGAATATCTTTCCTGACATTTCCCTAATAGTGAACATTTCATTTATCCTTTACTTATAAATTAAAACTACTCATATTCTGGGGTTCCAGACCTACAGCAAATACCTGAGAGTTGATTCATCATTTAGCAGATTGAAGCTACATCTTTGAACCACCTTATACACTTTCATAATAGCCAAGAATTTCTAATGAAAATTTGCTATTATATATTATTATTATCTCCTTAAAACAAAACATACCTCATTAAATAGTTAACAATTTTCAAATATTTATTTTTATCACATCCTTTTAAAAACCCAAATTCATGTGTAACAGCATCCAGATTAAAAAGTTGTTTTGTCTAACAGCATTTCTGTTACAATACTCTTTCAAATTTCACAGTGTAAGAGAATTTAGAAATGCAATAATAATGCAAACCATATCATGTATTTAAAATGTGAAACAAAACTTCAGATGACATCAATTGCATTTCCAAATTATCATATATAAAAATCATTGCTCTTACTACCTTTGGCATTTTAAAACCACTTTAGAGTTATCCAATATGGAGCAATTAAATTAAATCAAAGACATAATAATAATGTAGCGCTTAGCAAATGCCAGTCACTATGTCAAGTACTTTACAATCATTATATTGTCACAACAACCCTAGGAGGTAAGTGCCATTATTATTTTTCTCTTTACAGAGCAGAAAACTGAGGCAAACAGAGATAATATAACTTGCTTAGGATTATACAGCTAATAAATCTCTGCAACTCAAATGCAATTCAAGTTTCCCTAGTTTTTGCAGCACTTTTTTTCAAAACATGTATTTGGAGATGGAGAGGGTCTCTGCATGGTCAAGGAAGGGTTAACAAGATGTGGCTATAAGGTGCAAAGTGTTAATCTGGTTTTTTTTCTTTACTCTGGAATTACTTCCAAACTAGCTGCCTTTCTTCCTTGCCCTAGAACAATGAAGTTATTAATCTTGCCATTTATTTATAAAACTTATAAAATTTAATCCTTGTTTTTCCTTAAAATAAATTCTACACAATGGTATCCCAAAACTTACTAAGACATTTCAGAAGGGAAGGAGTTCCTGGAATTATCCAGTCTCAAGAGTTTTCCCTAGCAATCTTAAAATGATTAATCTCCAAACCTCCAAAATCTACCAAGTTATTTTTAGCTTTTCTACAGCTCTGATTAATTGACTTTATTTCTGTAACTTCAGCTTGGCAAATGTTAAAATGAGAGGAAAAATGTGTTTTCCAGGGTTTTCTTTTCCTTTCCTTTTCTCTTTTCTTATAACCTAATCTCCTGCAGAAAACTTAAAGTGAGAGTTAGGCCTGCTTAATGGGATAATTGCTTCAAGTATGGAAGTTCATTAATCTTTCCCAGTGTTCTAAATTTTTTAGCTACAGCCCTTAGAAATTTTTATAGCTGGCTGCATTTTAAATCTTTGAAGGTAATAAAATCTACAAACAGCACAAACATGACACGGACATTTTGCATTTTGCAAAGACACAAATACAGACAAGATGACAAGAGAGATATGGACACAAACAATTCTAACAAAGTCTGTAGCTACAGTCCATAGCCAGTTTTAACAGAGCCACAAAGTTACAGAGTCATGCAGTCTCAGAAATAATAGAGGCATGCAGAGGAGCCAATAAACAAAGGTGGGCAGTTTAAGAAAGGATATCCTCACCAGAGTGATCTGAGATGAATCAGGTCACCAGAGTTTTCCCCTGGAGTTTTCCTCACAAAGAATGGCAAGTTCTATCAAGGCAGGAGCTCAGAGACTGGAGTACATAGAAAGGCATAGAACTCACCAGACAAGGAAGGCTAAACTCCAAAGAAATAAATCTCCAGTGCTGCCTAATCCCTTCCCACTGGTACCAGAGAGTCCAATGGCCCAGTTCGGTGTCCAATCCCACTTCTGACACAAATTAATGTCAACCAGACCAAACGGGACTCCAACCTGTGGATGGCCAGAGCCAAGCAGAACAGATCATAGACAGGAGAGTCAGAAAGCAAACAGAAGGTTAATTTCAAAGTGAGGGAAACAACTTGCAAGTGAAGTCCTCCTTCCTAAGCAGGATCGTTGGTGGGAAACTTGGGGGACTGTTGTTATGCCACACTGAGGGCACAGCTTGCTTGCCAGGCCTTAGCTCCTGAAAAGAGGGTATCTCCTAATAGCATCTTAACATTGGGATCAGCATGAGCCATGTCTCACATTCTGGGTTAAACAATATTAGCCACAAAAAGGTAGTTTAAATAATAATAATAAATAAAAGAATATTTTCCTCACAATTATGTTCCTTCTTTAGACTGTAAGCTCCTTGAAAGCAGGAACTGTCTTTTTTCTTCTCATTGTATACTCAGTGCTTAAGACAGTGTCTAGCGCATAGTAGGGCTTACTGAATTGAATTAAACCAAACTAAACCTATTGTGAGCCTCAATGAGGATATTGTTATATAATTGTTTCATTTATTGGATATGGTCTTAAAAGTCTGAATGTTACTATATGCATAATTAATTAGCACATACTACTTCATGTAATAACCTTTCATAAGTTTGTATTGTTTATATCTTTGTAAAATGTAGGAAACTCTTTCTCTTGCATTGTGCTTGTGTTGTTTGTAGATTCTGTTACTTTGAAAGATTAAAATGCAGCCAGCCAGAAAAATTGTTAAGAGGCTGCAGAACATTTTCTTCTGTCATTTCAGCTTTGGCCATGCTGCAATTACAAAAATAAAGTCAGGTAATACAGAGAAATACAGATCAACAGACCTGGCTTCCCAACTGTCTGATATAAACAATAAATACATTATAAATCAACAGACATATCCAACTGTCTGACCATTACATACATAGTTACCAGAAAGAGAAGTACCAACTGGTGTTCAAAGCTGAGGGACTGCTTAGTGACCTCCCAGAGTCTTGTATAGCCAAACAAAACACTTCCAGTGGGTAAGCCCCAAAGTAAAACCTCACCCTCAGAGTATTTATACATCTTTTAAGAGCCTGAGGGCATCACAACCCTTGAGAACCAGTGCCTCATTAACAAAACATGTAGGCCTTTCTACAAACTTTCCTAGGCTCATTAATGGGTAGGGAAGATCTTTTTTAATTACATTATTTAATCAGAAGCACTTGATTATACTAAAACAAAAAAAAATGCATTTTCAAGACACCTTCACATCTCAGGTCAGGTTCCTAAAGCAAAGTGTTGAAAAAATGCTGAAAAAAATGTAAGGGAACTTGAATTACATTCTACTTGCAGAAGTGTATTAGCTGTGTAATGTTAAGCAAGTCTCCACTTGCCCCAATTTCTTGCCCTGTAAAGAGAAAAATAATAATGATCCCCACCTCTCAGGGCTGTTGTGAGAATCAAAATAATATAATGACTGTAAAGTACTTAATACAATGATTGGCAAATGGCAAACACTATATTATATTATTATCATTTCTTTAACTGAATGTAAATGTTCCATGCTGGATAACTCTAAAATGAGTTTAAAATGCCAAACCTAATAAGATTAATGATTTTTTTTTTGGATAGGAAAATTTAGAAATGCATTCAGCTAGATTGATGTCATCTGACTGGTAATGTTTTGTTTCATGTTTAAATACATGGTGTTTTATTATTGCATTTCTAAATTCTTTTGTATTGAGAAATTTGAGAACTCATTGTAGCAGAAATGCTATTAGACAAAACAACTTTTTCATTGTAGCAGAAATGCTATTAGACAAAACAACTTTTTTTAATCTGGGTGCTGTTACATATGAATTCCTGACACTGGAAATGTCAACCAGACAAAACCCACCCCTCAAAATGCAGAGAAGTCCAAGCTGAGTTGAAAGTAGAAAAGTTTTATTATGAGGAAAATCAAGATACTAGTGCCAAGGCACTCCAGTACAAAGCACAAAAGAGTCCATGGCCCAGGAGAGTCAAGGGAGATTTATGCTTAAAAACCACAAAGGAGAGGGTTGAGGGAGAGGTGGGGAAGAATGAACAGACTGAATACAAACAGAAAATTTTGTATTTAGAGACAATGGGAAGCCGCTAGAGTTTATTGAGCAGGGGAATGATATGATAGGGCCTGAACTTTAGGAAAATCACTTTAGTAACTGAATAGAAGATGTATTGGAGTGAGAAGAGAATTAAGAGAAGTAGATCTGCCAACAGGCTTTTGCAACAATTCAGGTATGAGGTGATAAGGGGCTATACTAGAGTGGTGGCATTGTCAGAGGAGAGAACAGGGTATATCTAAGGAGATGTGGCAAAAATGAAATCAACAAACCTTGGAAACAGATTGGATATGAGTGATGGGAAATAGTGAGGGATCCAGGATGACTCCTAGGTTATGAGCCTGAATAACTGGGAAAATGGTGTTGCCCTCTACAGAAAGAGGGAAGGTAGAAGTTGGGAGAAGTAAGTAAGAAGTAAAGGGAAAGATAATGAGTTCCATTTTGGACATAATGAGTTTAAGATGTCTACTAGCCATTTTCAATGTGTCTGAAATGTGTCTTAAAATCCAGTGAGACAGGAGGCCAAAAAAGAGAAATAACTTCCTAAGAATTCAAATAATACAAAAGTAGACCAGACTGCTTTGGGTGGTAACGGGTTCCCTTAAACTGAAAATCTTTAAGTAGAGGTTGAATTACCAACTGTCAGATTTATTACAGAAGGCTTGGTTTTTTTGAAGAATAGTTTAGCTGAGATGAACTCTGTTTCATTCCAACATTGAGATTCTGTGAACGTATTGGTTTACACTTAGCAACTTTCTACCAAACTCCTACTCAGATGCTTCATCATGGCATGCAAATGACCCTGGATGATTGAAAGCTTTGCCACCAGAAGGTAAACTTAAGAAAGTCTTAGTCTAACCTGGAATGAAGTTGAACATGGCTCTGGCAACCCACTGAGTTCATGCATCTGAGGATCAGTCCAGGTAAATTCAGAGAACTTCCTCTCCAAAAGTCAGCCACCACTAATATTTTTTCAGGCACAGCACTTCATAAAGATTGTCTACTAAAGAGTGGAAAAGTTGTAATGTATCTGCATGCACAGATCGAACATCCACATCAGTGAAATCACAGATCCTCCAAGCAAGAAGTAAACCATTAACGAGTAGAATCTTACTGTTAAAATTGTTTTATTACACTTTCTTTCCCTGAAGACTGATATAGAAAGCAATCACTTACACAAACTCAACTGGAATAATTCAAATGGCTATAGCAAAAGACAAGGGAGATGGATCTGCAACAAATTCAAATTCAAATGATCCCTCAGATATATAACAGAAAATTTCTAAGCCCAAATTGCTAAGTACAATCTAAAGAGAAGCAATTTCTAAACTGCAAATACAGGTGATGCTGTTAATTGAAACAGGTAAAACCAAATCTCTTGCAGCATTAGCTACAGTCATTAACTAACTTAAAATATTTGTGTTTCCCTTAGGCAATTCCCATGTTAATTTGATACTCAGCTCTTGATTAAATTTACTTTACACTTAAATACCGACTTTTAATTTTACTCTAGATACTTTCTGTGCCTATACAGGAATGCAATAGGCATTGCTATTACCACTTCAGAATAATTTTTCATCCATTTGAGATTTCTGTCTCTGCATTGTCACACAGTTATCACAACCATTTGGAGGAAGCGGGGTTGAGAACTCCAAGGGAAGGCAAACAGATATACTCGGTATAATGTAAAACTCTTAAGTACCACCAGCTATTACTGATTCAGTCGAAGGTCGCACTTAGTAGAAGAGGTAGCTTTGGTACACCTGTCTAAAATTATTAATTATATCACTCTTTTCCGACTATTAAAGAATACCAAGATGTTCTTGTGACATTTGTTTGGTATGATGGTATTAAATGTAACCCCTGAGCGTATCTGTGACAATATGGCGTGGTGAGTAAACGCATGACAGAAATGAAATGATTGTGTGAACCTGAAAGAGAAAATGGAGAGTGAGCAGTTGCCTGCATGTGGAAGGTGGGTGTAGTATATCAGGGAGCAAAAGTAAACTCTGAAGTCAATTCCACGCTCTCAATGAGTGACCGAAAGATGTCCATATGCAGACCCTCAAAGCTAATTCTGCATTCACAGGGAGTTGTGGGGGCTTGGGGAGTGTAGATTAGAAATCAAAGAAGAAGCAGGTATGTAACTTTCTAAAGATGTTGGAGCCCTGATAAAATGATATCTCAGAGAAGGGATGACAGACCCTGGTGGAAATGAGGTATTTGAATGACACATGTCACTTTACATGTCTAGAACTCAGTTTCCTCAGTTACCTCATCTGCAAAATTAAAATGCTAGCCGAAATGATCTCAAGGTCCATTCCAGCTCCGAATCTATGAATCTATGACTAGATTACAGCTCAATTCCTGGTTCTTCTAGTAAATGTGATCTTAGATTGATAAGTAATAGCTGGGGGCACTTAGAGTTTTACATTATACCAAGTGTTTTATATACAATTTTTGATCCTTGTAATAATCCTTCTAGATAGGTAATGTCAGGTGTTTTTTACCCCTATTTTACACATGAGGAATTTGAGGGACTGCTTTATGGGCATAACAACCTTCCTCAAAGGATACATTTAGCTTATCACTCATCTCCACAAGAATCTACAGTGATACCTTTTGGGGAAGGTCTCAGTAAACTCCTCACCCCAAGCAATGAAGGATTTATCCAATCTAATCTGTTGTTCAGTTACTTTTTCAGTCCAATCTGACTCTTTGTGACCCCATTTTTCTTGGCAAAGATACTAGAATGGTTTGCCCTTTCCTTCTCCAGTTCATTTTGCAGAGGACGAAACTGAGGTGAACAGGGTTCAGTGGCTTGCCCAGGGTCACATGACTAGTAAAGGTCTGAAACTAGATTTTAACTCTGGAGGATGAGTCCTGCAGATTTCTGGCCCTGCACTCTTATCTACCGCACCATATATCCGCCCTCCAATTTAATCTATTGTTTCATTAAAACTAGAAGGTCTGAATCAACACCCAGTTGCCTGCTCTAGCCAAGTCAATCATACTGTTGAAGAGAGAGATATGCGGCAAAATGTGAATGAATTCACTTAGACCTTCTCTGTAGTCACTGGGAGCTTTATTGACACAAAGGCAGCAGGCCTGAGATTTAGCAAGGAGCTAAACAAAGGCAGTGATATAGGAAAAGGATCAGACTTATATAGGATGATTTTAGGGTTTCCTTATGGGGTTGGAGATCTAGCGCTAAATCTTACAAGATAAGACTCAAGATAACTATGAATGACACAAGATAAGGGAGATAAGAAAATTCCATTCGCCTGGATGAGGGGCAGGGACAAGGAATTTTATGGTCCAGGATAAGGGAAAGTTTTGTGGTAAAGGGAGACTTTAGGGCACCTGCAGGTTAGAAAATAAACCAGAGGCTTCATAAAGTCAATCCTT